>JAJJMC010030979.1:1071459-1082518 GCA_023531435.1 Papaver californicum | reverse complement strand
TGAGAATGCATAACTAAGCCAATATCGCGTATTCAAGAATGCATTATTGTGCTAATGCACTATTATGCCGTGATGCATGATTGAGAATGCATCACTAAGCTAATATTGCGTATTCGAGAATGCATCATAGTTCTAAAGCACTATTAAGTCATGATGCATGATTGAGAATGCATTACTAAGCCAATGTTGCGTATCTGAGAATGCATTATAGTGTTAAGGCATTATTATACCGTGATGCATGATTGAGAATGCATCACTGATCCAATGTTGCGTCAGTGAGAGCATCATAGTGCTAATGCACTATTATGCCGTGATGCATGATTCAATGCATCACTGAGCCAATGTTGCATAAGTTAGAACATCATAATGCTAATGTATTATTATTCCGTGATGAATGATTCAATGCATCACTAATCCAATGTTGAGTAAGTGAGAGCCTCCTAGTGATAATGCATTATTATGCTGTGATGCATGATTGAGAATGCATCACTGAGCCAATATCGTATACCGAGAATGCATTATAGTGCTAATGAACTATTATGCCGTGATGCATGATTGAGAATGCATCATTGAGCCAATGTTCCATACCAAGAATGCATTATAGTGCTAATGCACTATTATGCCGTGATGCATGATTGAGAATGCATCACTAAGCTAATATTGCGTATTCAAGAATGCACCATAGTTCTAATACACTATTAAGTCGTGATGCATGATTGAGAATGCATCACTAAGCTAATGTTTCGTATTCGAGAATACATCATAGTGCTAATGCACTATTATACCTTGATGCATGATTGAGAATGCATCACTAAGCCAATGTTGCGTATCTGAGAATGCATTACAGTGTTAAGGCACTATTATACCGTGATGCATGATTGAGAATGCATCACTGAGTCATTGTTAGGTCAGTGAGAGCATCATAGTGCTAATGTATTATTATGCCGTGATGAATGATTCAATGCATCAGTAATCCAATGTTGCTAAGTGAGAGCATCATAGTGCTAATGCATTATTATGCTGTGATGCATGATTGAGAATGCATCACTGAGCCAATATCGCATACCGAGAATGCATTATAGTGCTAATGAACTATTATGCCGTGATGCATGATTGAGAATGCATCATTCAGCCAATGTTCCATACCAAGAATGCATTATAGTGCTAATGTACTATTATGCCGTGATTAATGATTGAGAATGCATTACTAAACTAATATTGCATACCGAGAATGCATTATAGTGCTAATGCACTAATATGCCGTGATGCATGATTGAGAATGCATCAATGAACCGATATTGCGTATCAAGAATGCATTATAGTGCTAATGCGCTATTATACCGTGATGCATGATTGAGATGCATCACTGAACCGATATTGCATACCAAGAAGGCATTATAGTGCTAATTCACTATTATGCCGTGATGATCGATTGAGAATGCATCATTGAACCAATGTTGCGTACCAAGAATGCATTATAGTGCTTATGCACTATTATGCCGTGATTGATGATTGAGAATGCATCACTAATCCAATGTCGCATATTCGAGAATGCATCATAGTGTTAATGCACTATTATGCCGTGATGCATGATTGAGAATGCATCACTAAGCTAATATTTCGTATTCGAGAATGCAACATAGTGCTAATACTATTATGCCGTGATGCATGATTGAGAATGCATCACTAAGCGATTATTGCGTATCTAAGAATGCATTATAGTGTTAAGGCACTATTATGTCGTGATGCATGATTTAAAATTCATCACTGAACCAACGCGGCATATCCGAAAAATGCATTATAGTGCTAAGGCCCTATTATGCCGTTATGCATGATTGAGAATGAATCACTAAGCCAATGTTGCGTACTTGAATGCATCATAGTGCTAACGCACTATAATGTCGTGATGCATGATTGAGCATGCATCACTGAATCGATGTTGAGCACCAATAATGCATTATAGTGCTAATGCACTATTATGCCGTGATGCATGATTGAGAATGCATCACTAAGCCAATGTCGCGCATTCGAGAATGCATCATAATGCTAATTCACTATTATGCCGTGATGCATGATTGAGAATGCGTCACTAAGCTAATATTGCGTATTCGAAAATGCATCATAGTTCTAATGCACTATTAAGTCGTGATGCATAATTGAGAATGCATCACTAAGCCAATATTTTGTATTCGAGAGTGCATCATAGTGCTAATGCCTTATTAGGCCGTGATGCATGATTGAGAATGCATCACTAAGCCAATGTCACGTATTCGAGAAGCATCACAGTGCTAATGCACTATTATACCGTGACGCATGATTGAGAATGCATCACTAAGCTAATATTGCGTATTCGAGAATGCATCATAGTGCTAATGCACTATTCAGTCGTGATGCATTATTGAGAATGCATAACTAAGCCAATGTCGCGTATTCGAGAATGCATTATAGTGCTAATGCACTATTATGCCTTGATGCATGATTGAGAATGCATCACTAAGCTAATATTGCGTATTCGAGAATGCATCATAGTTCTAATGCACTATTAAGTCGTGATGCATGATTGAGAATGCATCACTAATCCAATATTTCGTATTCGAGAATGCATCATAGTGGTAATGCACTATTATACCGTGATGCATGATTGAGAATGCATCACTAAGCCAATATTACGTATCTGAGAATGCATTATAGTGTTAAGGCACTATTATACCGTGATGCATGATTGAGAATGCATCACTGAGCCAATGTTGCGTCAGTGAGAGCATCATAGTGCTAATGCACTATTAGGAAGTGACGCATGATTCAATACATCACTGAGCCAATGTTGAATAAGTGAGAACATCATAGTGCTAATGTATTATTATGCCGCGATGAATGATTCAATGCATCACTGAACCAATGTTGCGTAAGTGAGAGCATCATAGTGCTAATACATTATTATGCTGTGATGCATGATTGAAAATGCATCACTAAGCCAATATTGCATACCGAGAATTCATTAGAGTGCTAATGTACTATTATGTCGCGATGCATGATTGAGATTGCATCACCGAGCCAGTGTTACGTACCAAGAATGCATTATAGTGCTAATGCACTATTATGCCGTGATGCATGATTGAGAATGCATCACTAAATTGATGTTGCGTAACAAGAATGCATTGTAGTGTTAATGCATTCTTGTTAAGAATGCATCACTAAACCGATGTTGAGTACCAAGAATGCATTATAGTGCTAATCCACTATTATGCCGTGATGCATGATTAAGAATGCATCACTGGACTGATGTTGCGTACCAAGAATGCATTATAGTGGTAATACACTATTATGACGTGATGCATGATTAAGAATGCATCACTAAACCGATTTTGGGTACCAAGAATGCATTATAGTATTAATGCACTATTATGCCTTGATGAATGATTGAGAATGCATCACTGAACCGATGTTGCGTATCAAGAATGCATTATAGTGGTAATACACTATTATGACGTGATGCATGATTAAGAATGCATCACTAAACCGATGTTGGGTACCAAGAATGCATTATAGTGTTAATGCACTATTATGCCTTGATGAATGATTGAGAATGCATCACTGAACCGATGTTGCGTACCAAGAATGCATTATAGTGCTAATGCACTATTATGCCGTGATACATGATTGAGAATACATCACTAAGCCAATGTCGCGTATTTGAGAATGCCTCATAGTGCTAATGCACTATTATGCCGTGATGCATGATTGAGAATGCATCACTAAGCTAATATTGCTTATTCGAGAATGCATCATAGTTGAATGCACTATTAAGTCTTGATACATGATTTAGAATGCATTACTAAGCCAATGTTTCGTATTCGAGAATGCATCATAGTGCTAATGCACTATTATGCCGTGATGCATGATTGAGAATGCATCACTAAGCCAATGTTGCGTACCTGAGAATGCATTATAGTGTTCAGGCACTATTATACCGTTATGCATGATTGAGAATGCATCACTGAGCCAATGTTACGTCAGTGAGAGCATCATAGTGCTAATGCACTATTATGAAGTGACGCATGATTCAATGCATCACTGAGCCAATGTTGCATAAGTGAGAACATCATAGTGTTAATTGATAAGTGCATAATTTATATATTTTAAGTATCATTTCCTTATTCTTATTTGCTAGATTTTGTGTGAATTACCTTGTTTAATTATTACTTTTCTAGTTTGTGCGTTTTGTTAGGTTACGTCTCTGAAACAAGCGAAATAGAGCTTAACAAGAGAAGAATTGCCAAAGACCCAGTAGATCTCAGCCATTCTACTCGGGGCTGCCACTTTTTGAAATGTGCTAATAGCACCAGCCATTCTACTAAGGACCACCCCCTTCTTTTTCATTAACTCAGGGAGAAACAGAGTTAACTCTGGTTGCTCTTGGGTGACACTGATGGCTATGGGATTTTGGGTTAAAGAAGTTATTTTGAGTAAAGATGGATTCGTGGAGTTAGAGAAGCTGTTACAAGGCATGGGTTAGAGCCAAGATCGTGTTTTGAATCTAGAAAATTAAGAATATGGTATACTTCCATTGATGGCCGAGAGAGATCATAATCTGTGATTCTCGATGGATGATGGATGTTGCCATTAATGGTGGATGATGAAGATGTACAGATGAACTCGATGGTGTTGTACGTGAGGTTGATAGACTGAAGCCTAGCAGCTGTGATAAATCCGATCATGGCATAATCAATGGTTGATGAGTTTTTGATGATGTGAGGCTGTTGCTCGTGATTGATGGTAGCAGAGTTAGTGATTGTTGGAACTTTTAGAGGATCGAGATAGGCAGTCGAGTCTGTGGAAGAGAAGATAGTTCTCGGTGTGGCCTGAGTTTGTTGAAGTGTATGGCAGTGAAGAGAAGAGTTCGTGATGGAGTTGCTGGAAGTTTGGGGAGTTTAAAAAAGTTTGATGATTATCATTGAGCGATCGCATATGATGGTGCTGGAAGTTGGGAATATGTGAGCAATTGATCGGAGTTCGAATGGCTGGTTAGTGGCGATGACAACATCAATTGATGGTGGCTATGATGAGTCTTGGGTGTTGCAGTTTAGTGGCAGTAGCTTGTGATGATGAATGGTAGATGGTGGTATATGGAAGTTAGTGATGTAGCTCGAATCTTTTGACTTACAAGAGAAGAAGAGATGAATACAGTTTGATTCTCGAGCGTGGCAGTGTGCTGTAATGGTGTTAGTGCTGCCAACAATGGTCTGTGATGGATGGTTTGAGTATGTGGCAGTGATGGCTCAAGTCACTCGATAATGGTAGTCTTTGGTGGTGGTTAAGTTAGAGGTGACAATGAGCTCGAGTCCTGGAAGTGAATGAAGAAAAAGATAGGGCTGTGAAGTTGGTTGCTGTAATGAAATGAGAAGGATTAGAATAAGTGGGACGCAAGTAAGAGGATTCATTGGAGATTGCTGAATGAAAGAACTAAACCTTGTTTCTCAAGGAAAGTAGATGGTCGGTGGTGTCCTTTCCTAAATAGTGGTAAAGCTCTATAAATAGAGCCAATATGCACCCCCCATAGAAGATACACACGGACAATACGCCTGATAGAAGAGACCTACACAAGAGAAAGAAGACTCTCACATAAAGAAGATACTATACAGAAGAGACGTACAGTCGATATCTTCGACGATTATCGGTTAGTTTATTTTTCTTAATTAATTTGTATGGCTTTTGAGAAAGCCATGTTGGGATAATTCCCTTGTTAGGGCGAAATGATGAGCTTGTAGAGACGATTTTTATTTGTGTTTCGAAACTAGGGTTTTTAACTGTATGAACTAAATATTATTAATTTGTCTCTCTCTCAACGTTTTACCATCTCGATGATTTTTCATGTTCTATGCCACGTATAGTTCATTGTTTGATTAGTAGAAGGACTCGTTGAAACCTTGTATTAAATCGTTTTATGAATATTCTTTGACTCTTTATGCCCCGTATACTTAGTACTTCGAAATTCTACTTTAGGTTGAGAACAAACAATTCTTTTCGAAAATTCTTTCTTTAGTGCTTAATTAAAAATCTTCCGTGTATTAGTAGCTAGATTTGATACTGTACATGAGTAAAATTGAGACCCTATATGACGAAAACAATTAAACCCTGACCTACAACGGATTCCCGGAACCTTAACATTTTTCGCTTACTGTTTTCAAACTTTATTAAATAATCTTAATTCTTTAGTTAATTAAATTCTTTATAAAAAAACGTAAAAAAATATTTTAATCCAAACTCCTCGTGGGAACGAACCGTATTTGCTCTTGTCTACATCTTTCGACACTGTGCGCTTGCGGTAAAACAAAGTCGGTTTTCCGTCGCATCACTAATGTATTATTATGCCGCAATGAATGATTCAATGCATCAATGAACCAATGTTGCGTAAGTGAGAGCATCAAAGTGCTAATACATTATTATGCCGTGATGCATGATTGAAAATGCATCACTGAGCCAATATTGCATAACGAGAATTCATTAGAGTGCTAATGTACTATTATGTCGTGATGCATGATTGAGATTGCATCACCGATCCAATGTTGCGTACCAAGAATGCATTGTAGTGCTAATGCACTATTATGTCGTCATGCATGATTGAAAAATAAATCAATGAATCGATGTTGAGTAGCAAGAATGCATTATAGTGCTAATCCACTATTATGCCGTGATGCATGATTGAGAATGCATCACTGGACTGATGTTGCGTACCAAGAATGCACTATAGTGGTAATACACTATTATGACGTGATGCATGATTAAGAATGCATCACTAAACCGATGTTGGGTACCAAGAATGCATTATAGTGTTAATACACTATTATGCCTTGATGAATGACTGAGAATGCATCACTGAACCGATATTGCATACCAAGAATGCATTATAGTGCTAATGCACTATTATGCCGTGATACATGATTGAGAATACATCACTAAGCCAATGTCGCATATTCGAGAATGCATCATAGTGCTAATGCACTATTATGACGTGATGCATGATTGAGAATACATCACTAAGCTAATATTGCGTATTCGAGAATGCATCATAGTTCTAATGCACTATTAAGTCGTGATGCATGATTGAGAATACATCACTAAGCCAATGTTTCGTATTCGAGAATACATCATAGTGCTAATGCACTATTATACCGTGATGCATGATTGAGAATGCATCACTAAGCGAATGTTGCGTATCTGAGAATGCATTATCGTGTTAAGGCACTATTATGCCGTGATGCATGATTTAGAATGCATCACTGAACCAACGCGGCATATCCGAAAATGCTTTATTATGCTAAGGCACTATAATGCCGTGATGCATGATTGAGAATGCATCACTTAATCGATGTTGCGTACCAAGAATGCTTATAGTGCTAATGCACTATTATGCCGTGATGCATGATTGAGAATGCATCAATAAGCCAATGTCGCGTATTCGAGAATTCATCATAGTGCTAACGCACTATTATGTCGTGATGCATGATTGAGAATGCATCACTGAAGCGATGTTGCGTACCAAGAATACATTATAGTGCTAATGCACTATTATGCCGTGATGCATGATTGAGAATGCATCACTAAGCCAATGTCGCGTATTCGAAAATGCATCATAGTGCTAATGCATTATTATGCCGTGATGCATGATTGAGAATGCATCACTAAGCTAATATTGCTTATTCGAGAATGCACCATAGTTTAATGCACTTTTAAGTCGTGATGCATGATTTAGAATGCATCACTAAGCCAATGTTTCGTATTCGAGAATGCATCATAGTGCTAATGCACTATTATGCCGTGATGCATGACTGAGAATGCATCACTAAGCCAATATTGTGTATCTAAGAATGCATTATAGTGTTAAGGAACTATTATACCGTGATGCATGATTGAGAATGCATCACTGAGCCAATGTTGCGTCAGTGAGAGCATCATAGTGCTAATGCACTATTATGAAGTGACGCATGATTCAATGCATCACTGAGCCAATGTTGCATAAGTGAGAACATCATAGTGCTAATGTATTATTATGCGGGATGAATGATTCAATACATCACTGAACTAATGTTGCGTAAGTGAGAGCATCAAAGTGCTAATACATTATTATGCCGTGATGCATGATTGAAAATGCATCACTGAGCCAATATTGCATACCGAGAATTCATTAGAGTGCTAATGTACTATTATGTATTGATGCATGATTGTGATTGCATCACCGAGCCAATGTTGCGTACCAAGAATGCATTATAGTGCTAATGCACTATTATGGCGTGATGCATGATTGAGAATGCATCACTAAACCGATGTTGGGTAACAAGAATGCATGATTGAAATAATGCACTATTATGTCGTCATGCATGATTAAAAAATGCATCACTGAACCGATGTTGAGTACCAAGAATGCATTATAGTGCTAATCCACTATTATGTCGTGATGCATGATTGAGAATGCATCACTGGACTGATGTTGCGTACAAAGAATGCATTATAGTGGTAATACACTATTATGACGTGATGCATGATTAAGAATGCATCACTAAACCGATGTTGGGTACCAAGAATGCATTATAGTGTTAATACACTATTATGCCTTGATGAATGATTGAGAATGCATCACTGAACCGATGTTGCGTACCAAGAATGCATTATAGTGCTAATGCACTATTATGCCGTGATGCATGATTGAGAATGCATCACTAAGCCAATGTCGCGTATTCGAGAATGCATCATAGTGCTAATGCACTATTATGCCGTGATGCATGATTGAGAATACATCACTAAGCTAATATTGCTTATTTGACAATGCACCATAGTTTAATGCACTTTTAAGTCGTGATGGATGATTTAGAATGCATTACTAAGCCAATGTTTCGTATTCGACAATGCATCATAGTGCTAATGCACTATTATGCCGTGATGCATGATTGAGAATGCATCACTAAGCCAATGTTGCGTATCTGAGAATGCATTATAGTGTTAAGGCACTATTATACCGTGATCATGATTGAGAATGCATCACTGAGCCAATGTTGCGTCAGTGAGAGCATCATAGTGCTAATGCACTATTATGAAGTGACGCATGATTCAATGCATCACTGAGCCAATGTTGCATAAGTGAGAACATCATAGTGCTAATGTATTATTATGCCGCGATGAATAATTCAATGCATCACTGAACCAATGTTGCGTAAGTGAGAGCATCAAAGTGCTAATACATTATTATGCCGTGATGCATGATTGAAAATGCATCACTGAGCCAATATTGCATACCGAGAATTCATTAGAGTGCTAATGTACTATTATGTTGTGATGCATGATTGAAAAATGCATCACTGAACCGATGTTGAGTACCAAGAATGCATTATAGTGCTAATCCACTATTATGCCGTGATGCATAATTGAGAATGCATCAGTGGACTGATGTTGCGTAACAAGAATGCATTATAGTGTTAATACACTATTATGACGATGCATGATTAAGAATGCATGACTAAACCGATGTTGGGTACCAAAAATGCATTTTGTGTTAATGCACTATTATGCCTTGATGAATGATTGAGAATGCATCACTGAACCGATGTTGCGTACCAAGAATGCATTATAGTGTTAATGCACTATTATGCAGTGATACATGATTGAGAATACATCGCTAAGCCAATGTCGCGTATTCGAGAATGCATCATAGTGCTAATGCACTATTATGCCGTGATGCATGATTGAGAATACATCACTAAGCTAATATTGCGTATTCGAGAATGCATCATAGTTCTAATGCACTATTAAGTCGTGATGCATGATTGAGAATGCATCACTAAGCCAATGTTTCGTATTCGAGAATGCATCATAGTGCTAATGCACAATTATACCGTGATGCATGATTGAGAATGCATCACTAAGCGAATGTTGTGTATCTGAGAATGCATTATAGTGTTAAGGAACTATTATGCCGTGATGCATGATTTAGAATGCATCACTGAACCAACGCGGCATATCCGAAAATGCATTATAGTGCTAAGGCACTATAATACCGTGATACATGATTGAGAATGCATCACTTAATCGATGTTGCGTACCAAGAATGCTTATAGTGCTAATACACTATTATGCCGTGATGCATGATTGAGAATGCATCAATAAGCCAATGTCGCGTATTCGAGAATTCATCATAGTGCTAACGCACTATTATGTCGTGATGCATGATTGAGAATGCATCACTGAACCGATGTTGCGTACCAAGAATACATTATAGTGCTAATGCACTATTATGCCGTGATGCATGATTGAGAATGCATCACTAAGCCAGTGTCACGTATTCGAGAATGCATAATAGTGCTAATGCACTACTATACCGTGATGCATGATTGAGAATGCATCACTAAGCTAATATTGCTTATTCGAGAATGCATCATAGTTTAATGCACTATTAAGTCGTGATGCATGATTTAGAATGCATCACTAAGCCAATCTTTCGTATTCGAGAATGCATCATATTGCTAATGCAATATTATGCCGTGATGCATGATTGAGAATGCATCACTAAGCCAATGTTGTGTATCTGAGAATACATTATAGTGTTAAGGCACTATTATACCGTGATGCATGATTGAGAATGCATCAGTGAGCCAATGTTGCATCAGTGAGAGCATCATAGTGCTAATGCACTATTATGAAGTGACGCATGATTCAATGCATCACTGAGCCAATGTTGCATAAGTGAGAACATCATAGTGCTAATACATTATTATGCCGTGATGCATGATTGAAAATACATCACTGAGCGAATATTACATACCGAGAATTCATTAGAGTGCTAATGTACTATTATGTCGTGATGCATGATTGAGATTGCATCAACGAGCCAATGTTGCGTACCAAGAATGCATTATAGTGCTAATGCACTATTATGCCGTGATGCATGATTGAGAATGCATCACTAAACCGATGTTGCGTAACAAGAATGCATCGTAGTGCTAATGCACTATTATGTCGTCATGCATGATTGAAAAATGCATCACTGAACCGATGTTGAGTACCAAGA
>JAJJMC010030979.1:1030020-1064048 GCA_023531435.1 Papaver californicum | reverse complement strand
GTGATGCATGATTTAGAATGCATCACTGAACCAACGCGACATATCCAAAAATTCATTATAGTGCTAATGCACTATTATGCCGTTATGCATGATTAAGAATGAATCACTAAGCCAATGTTGCGTATTTGAATGCATCATAGTGTTAACGCACTATTATGCCGTGATGCATGATTAAGAATGCATCACTGAACCGATGTTGCGTACCAAGAATACATTATAGTGCTAATGCACTATTATGCTGTGATGCATGATTGAGAATGCATCACTAAGCGAATGTTGTGTATCTGAGAATTCATTATAGTGTTAAGGCACTATTATGCCATGATGCATGATTTAGAATGCATCACTGAACCAACGCGACATATCCAAAAAATGCATTATAGTGCTAATGCACTATTATGCCGTGATGCATGATTGAGAATGAATCACTAATCCAATGTTGCGTATTTGAATGCATCATAGTGTTAATGCACTATTATCCCGTGATGCATGATTAAGAATGCATCACTGAACCGATGTTGCGTACCAAGAATACATTATAGTGCTTGTACACTATTATGCCGTGATGCATGATTGAGAATGCATCACTAACCCAATGTCGCGTATTCGAGAATGCATCATAGTGCTAATGCACTATTATGCCGTGATGCATGATTGAGAATGCATCACTAAGCTAAAATTGCGTATTCGAGAATATATCATAGTGCTAATACACTATTTAGTCGTGATGCATGATTGAAAATGCACAACTAAGCCAATGTTGCGTATTCGAGAATACATCATAGTGCTAATGCACTATGATGCCTTGATGCATGATTGAGAATGCATCACTAAGCTAATATTGCGTTTTCGAGAATGCATCATAGTGCTAATGCACTATTAAGTCGTGATGCATGATTGAGAATGCATCACTAAGCCAATGTTACGTATTCGAGAATGCATTATAGTGCTAATGCACTATTATGCCGTGATGCTTGATTGAGAATGCATCACTAAGCCAATGTTGCGTATCTGAGAATGCATTATAGTGTTAAGGCAATATTAGACCGTGATGCATGATTGAGAATGCATCACTAAGCCAATGTTGCGTCAGTGAGAGCATCATAGTGCTAATGCACTATTATGCCGTGATGCATGATTCAATGCATCCTTGAGCCAATGTTGTGTAAGTGAGAGCATCATAGTGCTAATACATTATTATGTCGTGATGCATGATTGAAAATCCATCACTGAGCCAATATTGAATACCGATACTGCATTATACTGCTATTGTACTATTATTATGTCGTGATGAATGATTGAGAATGCATCACTAAACCGATGTTGCGTACCAAGAATGCATTATAGTGCTAATGCACTATTATGCCGTCATGCATGATTGAGAATGTATCACTTAACTAATACTACGTACCGAGAATGCATTATAGTGCCAATGCACTATTATGCCGTGATGCATAATCAAGAATGCATCACTGAACTAATGTTACGTACCGATAATGCAATATAGTACTAAGGAACTATTATGCCGTGATGCATGATTTAGAATGCATCACTAAACCAATGCGGCATATCCGAAAATGCATTATAGTGCTAAGGCACTATTATGCCGTGATGCATGATTGAGAATGCATCACTAAGCCAATGTTGCGTATCTGAATGCATCATAGTGCTAATTTACTATTATGCCATGATGCATGATTGAGAATGCATCACTGAACCGATACTGCGTACCAAAAATACGTTATAATGCTAATGCACTATTATGCCGTGATGCATGATTGAAAAATGCATCACTGAACCGATGTTGAGTACTAAGAATGCGTTATAGTGCTAATGCACTATTATGCCGTGATGCATGATTGAGAATGCATCACTGAACCGATGTTGCGTACGAAGAATGCATTATAGTGCTAATACACTATTATGCCGTGATGAATGATTGAGAATGCATCAGTGAACTAATGTTGCATACCGAGAATGCATTATAGTGCTAATGCACTATTATGCCCTGATGAATGATTGAGAATGCATCACTGAACTAAAATTGCGTACCTAGAATGCATTATAGTGCTAAGGCACTATTATGCCGTGATGTATGATTTAGAATGCATCACTGAACCAACGCGGCATATCTGGAAATGCATTATAGTGCTAAGGAACTATTTTACCATGATGCATGATTGAGAATACATCACTAAGCCAATGTTGTGTATCTGAATGCATCATAGTGCTAATGCTCTATTGGCCTGATGCATGATTGGGAATGCGTCATTAAGCCAATGCTGCGTATTCGAGGATGCATCATAGTGTTAATGCACTATTATGCCGTGATGCATGATTGAGAATGCATCACTAAGCCAATGCCGCGTATTCGAGAATGCTCATAGTGTTAATGCACTATTATGCCGTGATGCATGATTGAGAATGCATCACTAAGTTAATATTGCGTATTCGAGGATGCATCATAGTGCTAATGCACTATTAATCTGTGATGCATGATTTAGAATGCATCACTAAGACAATGTTTCGTATTCGAGAATGCATCATAGTGCTAATGCACTATTATACCGTGATGCATGATTGAGAGTGCATCACTAAGCTAATGATGCGTATTCGAGAATGCATCATAGTGCTACTGCACTATCATGCCGTGATGCATGCCCGAGAATGCATCACTAGAAAGTGCAGTAGTTGAACGTCACATATCCTCCTTATATCCAATTGTATGAATGCAAATAAAACATATATAGGGAGGTGGTGTTGGTTGGAAATCGATGATGATTAGCTATGCTAACAAGGAAGCGAAATAACCTTAGCTATGCCAACCAGTTAGCGGATTTTCTTAGAGGCGCCAACCAGTTAGCGGATTTGCCTACAGGTGCCAACCAGTTAGTCTATTTGCCTAGAGGCGCCAACTAGTTAGCAGATTTGCCTAGAGGCGCCAACCAGTTAGCGGATTTTCTTAGGAGGCGCCAACCAGTTAGCGGATTTTCCTAGGAGGCGCCAACCAGTTGGCGTTTTTTCCTAAGGTGCAGTAGATGAATGTCACTTTCCTTTCTTTTATTTATTTGTAAAAATGCGAATAAAACATATATAGGGAGGGATCTTTTCTTGAATGAGCATAAGCGATAATGCACATATATATACGATGTGGCCTATACGTTGGAGCATACTTGATGCATAAGCATCAATATGCTTATAGCTTATACGATAAAACTTAAATGTGCATGAGCGGTAATGCACATATATATGCGATGTAGCCTATATGTTGGAGCATACTTGATGCATAAGCATCAATATGCTTATATCGTAAACAATAAAGCTTGAATGTGCACGAGCGGTAATGCACATATAAATGTGATGTGGCCTATACGTTGGAGCATACTTGATGCTTAAGCATCAATATGCTTGTAGCTTAGCCCATAAAGATGAAATTATGTGAAAGCATCATTCAACCGTGTTGCGTACTCAAGAAAACATATTTGCATAACAAATAGCGATAGTTATGCACAAGCTAGTGCATACCTTGTGAAAGTCCTTCGTCCTATACAGTCTAGGCTTCGCTTGGCTTTTGGCATTTGCGATAAAGTTTGAATTGATGTTGGCTTTACCTTAATAGGCTTAACTTGCTTGTTTCTTTCGAATTGACACTTTGATGAACTACGGTCATGCTTGATCCCTTCAAGGTACGGGTTGGGTACTTAGGCAACTGCAATATAATGCATTGAGGTGCATTACCTTGTCGCTCATATCATCTAATTTAGAGGTTATTGCGACACTATGGTAACTCGTATCATCTGGCTTGGCAATGCTAAGTCAAGAGATGATTGTTTCCATACATGATGAGGTAGTTGCAATTTCATTCCACGGATTTTTCATACTTCCTAGCAACCGTTACGTCATGGAATGGCATGTGCCTGGATATTGCACTCTTGGCAAGGAACAAGACCAGTGCAGACTCCAGCGCATGATCGAAGTAAAATTAATAAAGCAAAAAATTAGGCTTGAAATGGCCTAGGTGCTAGTCCAGAGCATATGTTAGGCCTGGACAATGATTGTAATTATATGATGCTTGTCAAAGGCATCCACCATTGGCTTTAATGGTTTTGCACCCTTTGCAGAACAAGGGTGAGTTGGAACGATATGGAAACTACGTTTAGAGTATCATGCATGCAAAGCCTGCTTGGAAGGGAAAACTTGATAATCTGGAGGCGGTGACCAATGCTAGAAAAGAAGTTGAAAGGCTTTCCTAGGAATTGAATTTTGCGTTGGAGACTCTTGGAAGGATTGAGAAGAAGTATTCTGTAGGGACTGAGTAAACTTTCAAGGATTTTTTTTCTATTTTTATTTTTTTATGAAGCATATTTATGGTTTTATTTTGGGATTTTGAGTAAGTAGGTTTTTGACAAGTTATTCGTGAAGAGAGATAGACTCCTTTATTACTTTTGAAATGAAATGCAGATATTTGAATTGATTGATAAACTTGAAAACTTAACTATGGGTGCATAAATATTGCACTCATTCTTGAGGAAACATAAATATTGCATGAAAATAAGAAACATTTAAAGTAAACTGGTGAAGCTCTCAGGCTTTGCGAGCTTTGAGCCATTTTCCATGAATCACTACTCCTTCTGACTTGTTACGATTCGTAAGCTTGTAGTGGTCACCTAGTAGAGTCTTAGTAATTATGTAAGGTTCCTCCTTGTTAGTCGGAGGAGATGATACGAGAAGATGTGCCTTCTTATGGATTTTCATAACCGTATCTCCAACTCGAAAAGGCCCAGACTTTATCATCTCATCTGGGAGGTATTTTCCTAGGGTGTCCAAGGATTGTTGTTGGCATTTCTTCTCATCGCCAGAAGCAATTTTACTCGCAAGTGAGTCATGAATTCCCGTTCTTAGCAAAAGAGATTTTTAAACATTTGATAAAATATTAAAATAAACATTTGATAAAATATTGAAATGGATCGGCTTCCCATTCACATCTTTTAGTCGTGACATAGTTGACCTTTAAGCAGAGCTCCTGAGTTCTGATAGGAACTAGGATCATTGATTGCAAAGGGTCTTGAGAATTAGGACTTACTTGATTGAGTTTTAGAGTCCGAGTCGGATTCTCAAGATTTTTGGGTAGTCCCTGGCAAGGTTGTTACATATCGGATTTCGGTCGTACCGGTCGAGGGCGATACACTGGTACGCCGGTATATCAGGAAAATTTTGGTTCAAATATCGGTGAAATATCGGTCCATATATTTTATACCTATAATTTTATGAAAAAATACTAGTTCACATTTTATAATTATAAATATATTTTAACACGTTATAACAAACGTTTTTTAACAAAGTTTAGAAAGAAAAACTAGTAATCATCTAAAATATATAGATCCATAGATTTCATACAAAGTTCAAACTGGAAACATAAGAAAAACAAGAACAACTTCAAAGTTTATCGTCTAAAATGCTAATTAAACAAGGTTATTACAATTCTAATCGAAATCATTAGATTAATTACAGATATTATCATATCCATATATAATTCTAAAATATCATAAAAAATATGAGAAATAATTGAAACCAAGGATTTTTTTTTTTTTTAATTTTTTTTTTTAATTTTTTTAAAATTTGATTTTTCAAAAAAAAAAAAATCGTCCATATCGGCCGTATCGGTCCATATCGGCCGATATTTCGGTCAAATATCGTTGGCCGAAATTTCGGATTTCGTCTTCGTTTCACCCCGAAATCCGAAATTTCGGCAAAATTTCGGCCATTTCGGCCGAAATTAACTACATAGGTCCCTGGTCATATTCCTCATCATTCGTGTCGACCAAGTCCTTCAAGGGAGGCTTGAATTGGGAGTAGGTTCTTTCCGCAAAGAATAAGCGCTTGCTAGCTATGACATAGTTCATGGAAGCAAATAAATCTTCACGTTGTCATTTCGTGAGATAGAGAACCCACACATGCGTTCCATCAAAGATTGAAATGTATGGTTGGTTGAATTCTCAGAGAGAGTGAAGTTTCAAACAAGAAGGGGATTTTTGTGGACTCATTCAACTTCTAATTATATCTTTCCTGATTCCACCTTTTTTTTTAAGTACACTTTAAAATTGTTACAATCGCTGGTTGGGTGATTAACATATCGATCATAATGACAATATTTAGGATTTGTCATCTGCTGAGTTATGGGAAGTCGTTACACATGAGGTAACTGGAGAGTACCGTCTTCTATCCATGCCTCCAGTAGCTCGAGCACCTCTTCCATTGGGACTGGGAATCCCGAGAACATTATGTTTAGTTTAACATCTTATCCCTGCTGCGGTTGTAATTGTTAATGCGAAGCTTTAGCGGCGTTTGGAGAAAGAGTTGATTTTCAAGTTGGTATTGGTGTCGAGGGGAGATGGGAAGGAGAGTTCTTTTTCTGTGACTCCGGCTGAGATTAAATTTTCCTCTTGGGCCCTTCATTAATGACGGCACCAATGGACGGTTGAACATTGTACTGCTTGTTGACTAGACGTCGATTCCCACGAGTATCTCTACGACTCTTTTCTGTTGCTGGTTTAGTTCTCTACAGGAGGGCGGGAGCAGTTGCGGCGGATCGTTTTTCGGCTTCATGTAACTCATAAAAAGTATGAAAACACAAATTTTCTAGAAGAGAACGATAACATGGATTATACCATTAATGCAGAGCTCCACCAGTTGATGTTCTGTCACATTTGGATCATAACAATCCAATGCTTGAATTCTGAATCTTTTCCACATATTTATTGGGGTGCTCATTATTCCTCTGGAACATTCTTCCCAGTTCTGATAGGGTGATCTGCTCGGAGACGAAGAAGTACTTCTTGTAGAAGGTGTTAATCATGTCTTCCTAATCAGAGATGATGTTGGGACCAATGTTGTTGTACCATGTGTAAGCCCTTCTAGTGAAGGACTTTGAAAATTCTTTGAGATATAGTACATGATTATATTCATGTCCCCCGAGGGATTCGAGAAATCGAGAGACGTGCTCACAAGCATTTCAAGTTCCGCCATATTATGAGAAAGTTGGACAAGAGTAACCTGACGGCAGAGGATCCACTGGATTTCAGGTGGGTAGGTAGATTGGTGTTGATGGCCGGATGAGTCCTCCTTTCCATGGTTTCGTAAGAGTCTTTCCATATCTTCATGGGTGAAAAAATTGGATTGCTGGTACCTCTGTGGTGGTCGATCAGGAATGATATGGACTCTTTTTTCTTTTCGAGTCCCATGTGTTTTAACATCAGCATTCGCCGCAAAGTTGGTCATGGTCTACTCCGTTAGGTGATAACGTTGTTCCGTCAGGGTTTTGAGAGAAGCGAGTACCTCCTTCTGAGTAGTGGCCATGTCCACCTGATTTCTGTCAAGAACTTTCTTTCTTTTCATCAGATCCGTTATGTTGATCGGAGTTTGAGTATTCTCGGTGTCCTCAGTGTTTTTACTATATGAACGACTATAGGAGTTATAACTGCTCAGACCTAAGATCCACCATTTTAAATAATTGAAAATTGGCTTTTGTAATTGATAGTTTGATCTCCCGATGTGGTCGCCAATTTTTTTAGGGTAAAACAAATGTACTGCAAAATGGTACTTTCAAGTAGGTTTGAGAGATCAAGCTCTAACAGGACGAGCCTAAACTAAGAAATTGTTGTTCACGTCCTGCTTCGATTAAAAAAATAGAAAGGATTTAGGTAAGTCTTAGGGGAGGGAAGCAAAGAAGGTTGAGAAAATATCAATGTGATAATGTATGAATAAGAAAATGGATTCTCTGAGAAGAATCGCTAATTCTATAGGTTTTATTTCTCCACACTGAGTATCTTGTCTGTCCTTGTTTCGAATAGATGAGAATCATCTATTTATAGTTTAGAGGAGACACACCTATTTCTCGTTAGTCATGGAATTTAGGAGAGGTGGAGAAGTGATGATTATGGAGATTGTAGTGGGGTGGTTCCTAGAAAGTAGGGAAGACCTGTCTGAACACTACTCCTCATCCTTTTAACTACTCTGTAACCACATATTATTTGTTACCTTCTTGTTCGTGTAGGTGGTGTCACCACCCATGATGCCGTAGACCGCCAGACCAATACCACAATGAGAATTCCCTCATGTTGTATTTGATATCTCGTGGAAATGGTGGAGTCATAAGCCACCATGGTTTTGATTAAGTCAAGTCAAACCAAATGACTTGCTAAGTCAGTGAGACAAGTTGGGCGATTCACTGGATTAATAGTCAGACTGGTTAGTGTCAAGTCTGGGAAGTTTAATAGTCATTAGCTTGCTTTAAAGTAACATTGCATATTTGATGTCTGAGTATTAGCTCAAAAGTGACTTATCATAAGTATGAGAGGCATTTGAGGCCAAATGTTGTAAAGGGATCCTAAAGCAAGGAAACCTATTAGAATTCGTATAAGACTCAATGTAGGACCTATATTAAGAAGAAATGTGTTTTTCTGAGGAAAATAGCCAGCAAAGCTAGCACTATCTACTAGCACAAATAAAAATATGCTAGCTTCTTTGATATAAAGGCTAATGTACTAACGTCTCAGGAAAAAGACCAATATGTGCAACCTCTAGTAAATATCATTTGTACTAAGGCTAGGAAGCTAGTACCATGAAGGTTTGAAGTTACCACTTCAATTGTATAGTTACCACCAAGGTTTTAGCATTAATGTACTTATGGTTAGGTCTCTAAGTATGGATATGTTAAGGCAAAGGTGCTGGAGTTGGTAGCGACGCATAGGAGCTAGGGTGTACTCGGTTTTGGAGGAGATAGCGACGCTGAGGCTAAGAGTTGCATAGGATCTAGGGCTAAGACGCCAAGGATCTATCTAGGGATGCATCAGCCTTAGAGACGTATTGGCCTTGGCCCTGAGGCTAGTAACGACGCATAGGAAAGGTTGTGACATGCTAAGGCTTGGGCGCGTAGGAGACGCATAAGAGATGTAGGATGCACTAAGCTTGCTTGAGACATATAGGACTTAGAAATAGGCGCATAGGCCACTTAGCTATGCACTTGGCTTTACTGCCGCAGGTGGGACTCTGGGACACGCTAGGAATCAGTGTAGGGCGCCAAGAAGAAGGCCAAGGGTGCCAAGGATCTAGAGGACGCCACTGAGGAGGAAAAGGGACGTGCTTGAATCATGATGAAGATATATTGGTCTTGAGGATGCATCGAGATAGGGGCATATTGGCCTTATCCATTACTCGAGGGCGCATCATGCTAGAGCTAGCCAAGAAAGATAGCGCTTTTGGCGCTAAAATTTAGGGTTAGCACTTTAGTGCTAGGGTTTAGGTTCCAAGGTGGTGATATGCTGGCTAAGGACTTATTAGGATAAAATGTTCTAGTTAAGACCAATTTTGTCTAGTTAACGCTTCTCAGGTGCTAGAATATAGTGCCTGCAAAGTTAGCGCTATTGTGGCTAACTAGTTCTAATGCGGTGCTAATCCAAATAGTTAGTGCTAATTTGGCGCTAATATGAGAAAGGGCTAGGGTTACCCTAGCTAAGAGGTTCAATGCATTTTTATGGCATTGTTTCTTGGTTATGGGGCATCCAAGAGGAGTGGCGCATTATTTATGGCTTATATTTAAGCAAAGTGCTAAAGTAGCATATTAAAGCTCGGAAGAGCAATTTGAAGAGAATTCGTTGCGAATGAAGCATTAAGCTATGATATATTTAAGGGTTTAAGCATTAGCTATTCTTGAGTTTAATTGATGTTGTTAGAACATCGATGCCCATTCAAAGCAAGTTCAAGGAATTTAGCCGTGGAATTTATGCGACTTGAGACTAGTTCGTTATGGCATGAATATTATGAGATTTTGGAGGCTACAAGACCTGTTTAAAATATTTAGATAAAATATGTGTTCCTAATTCGATTGCGGAATATAAACAGAGACACAATATTCTATATTAAGCATATGTACATATATGTTCTTGTTGCTTAGCAGAGGGAAAATTTACATTTCCAGCCCTTGTAAAAAATTCACCATCTATAGTCCCCTGCTTAGTGAGGAACATTGATGTTGCACAGTAAGCTCTATATTGTGACAATATGATTTCAATAATTATATATGTATAATTTATATTTTAAGAGTAAAGGAAGATATACTTAGCTGCTGGGATATTGAGATGTGAACCCCTTAGCGTTAAATTTGGTTGGGGATAGTAGGCTCTCTTGTATCTGCTTGAAATATTGATTAATATGGGTAGGAAAAGGCCAAAGTGGGCGCGGACAGAGGCAAGTTTGCGCCACTTTTTTTTTTCTTTCTAAGGTCTCCTAGTTGGACAAGGGTTCTTAAGGTTGGCACCTATATATATATTTCCTCCTCCCTTTTTTTTAATCACCGTGACTTTTTTTTTCTTCCTTTTTTAGTGGTGTAACAAGAATTGATATTGTCTTCCAGGTTGTAGCATTAGAAGTGTGAGAACCTGATTTTGAGTGAGTACCATGGCCGACAAAAACAAGAAGGTAAGTGCTCTTTTTTTTCCCTATTTTTCTAACGGCATTATTGTTTTTTTTTTTTTTTTTTTTGCAAACCCTAATTTTTTTAAAAAAATACGATAATTATATATATTTTGAAAGCCATAAACTTTTGGAAAAACTAGGGTTTCAATCCTTTTTTGATATAAGAAGAACTTGAACGTATTGCAGATGACTAATGGACATAATAATGATGTTGACACATCTTCTGGTCAGAATAAATAAGAAATTTCTGATGTTATATTTCTTGAGAGCCTACCTCATATTCATGTTGTAAAATTGTCTGATTATCTGTAGACCTTCGAGGATGTTGAGGGTCTTTTAACCTTTTCTTCACGGTGGTTTGAACCAACTCATACTGCTATATGCACCTATGGAGAACTAACAATTACTATGGAAGATGTAGTTAGTTTATTGCAGCTTCCGGTTTCTGGGATTCTTCTTGTCGATAATTTCATTAAAGAGAAACAAATGATCACAGCTCTGGAGAGGAAGATAGAAGAAATCCAACAAGGTAGAGGTCGAAATGGTGTGTGTTATGTTAATTGGATTGATCATTGGTGGAATGGTGAGGCTGATGTGAACGATCCCACTGTTAGTAACCCTTTGACCATTGCAGCATTTCTGACACACTACCTGTATAGAGATGTATCTGAAGACTTCCCCGTTGGAAATTTGAAGCTTCCAGTTGTACCTATGGCTGTAGCACTTGCTGGTGGCGAATGTCTCCTTCTTGGTAAATTTTTTCTCAGTTCTTTGTATTCTCATTTAAATTCATTTGCTCGTGATATGAAGACTTCTAACGGGTTCTTGAAGATTGATTTGTGTATTCATACCACGTTTCTCCAAGCATGGTTATGGGAGAACTTCCCAAAATATGTTCCTTTGTCGAAGCCTCTGAATTTGCGGGGAACTGTTGAATATGCAAGGATCCGTCGTCGAAGAAATATTACCTCTGTAGATTTGATAGATATCCTGAGGTGAACTTCAGGCCTTGGGATTCTGATCCTGGGAATATAGTTTCATCAACTACTTTTGCTGGAAAGGTCGAAGGGGTTCTTTGGTTAAATCCAAAGAGACAAGCTAATGCCTTTTCTCTGGACATAATACATTCATGAACTGCTCCACCTCAGGTTATATCCTTGCTCTTTGTTTTAGAAGGTTATTCGGTGTAAGCATATGACATCGATCGTGTGCCTCGTTATATGAGTTTCGACCAAGAAGTACCTCGTAGTCACAGTGTATCTCCGTCTATTACAGAGTTGAAGAAGAATTTGGATGTTTGTCTTTCTGGGGGAATAAACATTCCTTTCTTCATTCGTGGTAGGAAACCTCGGATATCGTCCATGTATGTATTTTTCAGGAATGATGAGGGAGGGTTCTTTAAATATTTCCTCTCGAGACCTTCACTGATGACTGGCGCCCCTTCTAAGGAAGACAAAGCTCAGAGTCTCAATTTGCAGAGTTCATCCAAGGCAAAACGGAAGCTAACTATTGACGCATCCCAGGAGGTAAGGGTATTTTCTCTGAATTCTTAATTCCAGAAATGTGACTTTTATGATTCTTATTTTTCATTCTTTCTGCTAGACTCGTGTTGTTCGTCCTCGGATGAATATTGCTTCTATTGCTGTGAATAGTCCCCAGTCTATAAGGCAAGGACCAAGGGTGATTCTTCCCGGAAGTAAGACTGGCCCTCGCAAGAATATAGGTGTTCCACCTGTCATTCTCAATTCTCATGTATATGTATATTTTATTATATATATATTTTCTTGTCTTTGTGTAGCATGTGAGTACAAGTGTTTGTGTTGAATCTGGTGACGCTCCTGAGGCTTGGAGAGACACTATAAGAATGGAAGAATGACATGAATCCGGGAAAGAGGAGATCGAAGAAACATCTCTGTTGATGGTGGATTTTTTGACGAAGGAAAAAATTGTAATATTTCCTTTGCTCAGCTGCAGAAGCATAAATGTATATATAGGTATAAATTCCTGACCCTACATCAAAATTATGAGTACATATCACTATCTTACATTCCGCAAGAGAATTGAGAATGCATATTCAGGTCATGGCTAAATTAGCTCTGTATCTCTTCATATATTTGTTCACTTTCAAGGCTTTGCCTAACTAAACCCTCGTTATTTCATGTGAGCTCATACAAACTATTTGTATTAATCAAAATAGGTTGATTATACAAAACTGTGAACACTATAAAGGCTATGCAATATCTGAATAAAAAAATTCTAAACATAAATGCTAACATCAAAACTCATACAATTGAGAACCCTAAACAGGCCATAAATTTAGCCACAACATTAATAAATTTCAAAGCTAGTGGTGCATAAGCAATAATCATGGCACTAGCAAAAGCTAGCCATAACAAACCCTAGCCATATTCCAAACACCAATGAGTAGCACACATATGTTCCAAAAGGTCAGAAAAGCCAAAATCCAAAAGGAGAAAAAATTCACGCGCCAAACAGGCCCTAGCAGTGCTAGCGGTAGCACTGGCAGCAGTGCTAGCGGTAACACTGGCAGCAGTGCTAGCTAGCACTAGCGCCTATGTTAGCACAAGAAATGTTATCTACGCTTAGCGCTAGCTATGCTCTGCCATCAGCGCCAGTAATGCTAAGCGCCAAGCCTTAGGCCTTCCCTTCTTTTCGCTTTTGCACGTCTTCTTACCCTTCATGCTTGCACCTATTCTTGTGCTAGTACCAAATCATTGCTCGGTAGAGCCAAACACATTGATAAAATTACTTTACAACAAACTCACACGTGTTTTGAGTCCATGACTCCACTAAGTCTACGAGAAATCAAAAATATCACATGGGGAGATTCTTCATGGGTTTTTGGTCTGGTGGTTACAACAACATGGGCGTGGAAACACCCCATGAAAAGAAGTTACAAAGTAGTGGTAAGGATGAAGCGGTTAATGAAGTAATGGAATCATGGTTTTCCAGAAACTTCTAAGGATAATGGGCGGCTACACCATTACTCCCACAATTCCCATTACCCTAACACTCCACTACCTCCACTACTTTACAAGGGAATATGTGTAAACCAACTACTATAAATAGATTACTTAGCCCATTTTAGAAACAGAACAAGCTTATCATTCTCTCAAGCTCTTTTATTTTATAAATAGTTCAACATCTTTACACATAATTCAACACACAAATTCCTTCAAGTTTCTTTGCTTTTATCCCCTATGATCAACCTATTTTTTCTCCTTAAGACCTAAGCAGGGCAGAACGGCTACTATCGTGGTTTAGGTTTGCCTTGTACGATTTTGATTTTCGAATCTAAAAAGTACTCCTACAATACATTAGTTTGCCTAGAATCAATTTTTAGGTATTAAAAATTGGATACAACAGTGGGAAATTAATCTCTCGGTCACGAATCCAATTCTTCAACTATTTGAAAACCAATTCTCTCAAACATTTAAAAAAAATGGTTGGTCTTTGGTCAGATCCAATTACTATCAATTTTAACGTTTCTCTTGTCAATACCAATTGAGATACACATAATCCTCATCCAGAAGTCAATGGCGCCACCAACCCACGTCTCGCCAACGGAACTACCGAAGTAGTCGAGACCACAATCACTCTGGGTGAGTTGATGCGAAGAAAAGAGTTTCAAGAAAGAATTCTAACGAGGATGGAAGATGCAGTAGGTGCCTTGTTCTCTTACGTTGTAAAATTAATAGAAGAAGTAGGATGCCTAGCGCTTTCGAACGAGGCCCAGGCTCCACAGAACCAGGGATAGATTTCTCGACTGGTGATTCTCCGCCTCAGAATATTGGAAACTTCACCACTACATAAGAACCAGTGAATCAGGAAGCTATATTTCTAATTGAAAACTTGTGCTAGCTTCTTCTTTTTTACAAGGATCAATGTGTCGACACCTTCACCGCTCTCAATCGCATA
Organism: Papaver californicum; assembly: GCA_023531435.1. Taxonomy (NCBI): domain Eukaryota; kingdom Viridiplantae; phylum Streptophyta; class Magnoliopsida; order Ranunculales; family Papaveraceae; genus Papaver; species Papaver californicum. The sequence goes on along the minus strand of JAJJMC010030979.1, from coordinate 1,049,636 downwards.
GCCATAGATACACACCTGATGCCGTCTCCAATGGAAATATAAATAATCATATCAGACAGCCCATCTATAAACATCGTCACTTTCACCGAAGAGGACATGATAGCTAAAGAAGGTCACAACCATGTCCTGTACGTTACTGCTCATCTCAAGGAGTTCGAATTCAGAAGGTTCCTTATCGACACAGGGGCAGATGATAACATTATTACACAAGACGCTCAAAGCGGCCCAAGTCCCGTAGAATCAGATCATGCATCATCCCATGATGAAGGATTTCAAAGGTAACCACACTAACTCATATGGAAGTGTTTATTTAAGATTACAAGTCGGTCATATCGTTTCTAAAGTGAAGTTCTACGTCATTACGAAGGATCCCGAGTATCATATGATACTAGGACGTCCATGGCTACATGACAACAAAGTTGTTCCTTCCACCTATCATCATTGCGTGAAAGCAGTGTTGAACGGGAAAATCATACGCATAACGGCGTCACCATCACCCTACTCTCCAATATGTGATGCTGAGTTCTTTAAGCCATAAGATGATATCATCAAACCATCCAACAAAGTCTATAGTACGCCGTAACTTGACTGGGCGTCGATAGCAGAAGAACCGTTAACCTCTTCCCCAAGAGCCAGGCCATCATAAACGACTACCCATGACAATCCCTATGGATACCACTATGGATTCTCCAGTGTCACAATACCTACTAAGAGAATCCATAGCTTCATAACTAGCTACAACAACAAACGAAAGGTGGTCTACCTCCGCAATCGCTGTTAGCAATTAACAAGGGAGGCCTACTAAGAGTCTCCCCGCCCACATATATGCAACCACAACGAGGAGCCATATCATGGAGAGGTTCAAGACGCTCCACGACAATTATAATACCGGAAAGACGCCACGACTGATGTGCTCGAAACCATCAACCTAGGAACAGAAGACAATCCGCAACCTGTTTCAATCAGTTCAGCCTTATAACCAAAAGAAAAGACGACACTCATCAGTCTACTCAAAGAATACCAAGATTTCTTCACTTGGACCTATAAAGAAATGCCAGGGTTAGATTGTAAACTGGTGATCCTTCAGTTGCACGTCAATCCTGACGCTAAACCAGTCAAACAACATCTTAGGCAGTTCAGGCACGAAGTTGAGGAACGAATTAAGATTGAAATTCAGAAGTTGTTGGAAGCAGGCTTCATCAAGCCTATCCAACATCCCACATGGATAGATAACGTCGTCCCTGTCAAGAAAAAAATGGTCCAATAAGATGTTGCATGGAAAGGTATCATACATTCGACGTTTTATTCCTGGACTAGCTTAGTTGTTGCTTCATTCACATCCCTGCTAAAGAAGGATGCAAGTTTTATATGGTCACCTACGAAGCAAAATGCATTTCGCTAGATCCAACAAATATTGTCATCACCAAATGTTATGAAATCTCCAACCCCGGGAAAACCGTTGTTCCTTTACACATCCTTCAGCGAAGTTGCCGTAGGATCCTTATTAGCTCAAGAAGACGACATGGGGACTAAATATCCCATATACTATCTCAGTCGTACACTGATAGATGCAGAGTTGAGATATCCCAAGGTTGAAATAACGTGTCTAGCTTTGGTACATGCTATTTAGAAGTTTCGACATTACCTACTGGCGAATAAGGTAGTGTTGATGTCTAAGGATGACCCTATAAAATTCTTACTGTCAAAACCTGCTCTTATAGGACGCGGCAAAATGGTTGCTACAGATATGATAGTTTAACATATACTGCGTATCCCAGAAAGAAATAAAAGGACAAGTAGTCGTAGACCTGCTTACAACTTTACCAGGAGAAGATAATACTACAACACATAAAGACGTACCCGTAAAATTCCCAGATGTTTCACTTGTCGAAGAAGAAGCCTAGATATTATACTTTGATGGCTCTGCTACCCCTAGCAACACCACTGGAAGAGCTGGTATTGTACTAGTTTCACCAACCGGTGAAGTGGTCATATTTATGACCTGTTTCAGGGTTTCTCAATTGTATAAGATTTAATTGTTAGCATTTATGCTTAATTTTGTGCAGTGCATACATAGCATACTCTAGAGATTCAGCCGTGGAAGTTTGCAACTTGAAATAATGCTTGATGCGATTCTGTAATTTATATGGTATGATGCATTTAGTAGCACATTTATTTGAGAATAGTGTAAAATCCCAGAATAACCTTGTGCGCTTTTTGCTTGACTTTTTGGTAAAATGACTATTTCCCCTAGTATAAAACTTGATGAATATGACTTTTCACCTCTAATTGTAAAATGACCATTTTTCCCCTGATGTGTATAATTACTATTTTACCCCTAGTCTGAAAAATTACCCAAATTGATATTTTACCCTTTGTCAAAAATCCACCATCAACAAGTATATACTCGTGTTGCTTTGACGAGGATGGATTTATTTTTCCAATGAGATCCATTCCCTAACTGTAGAATGGACAAGGGATACTTACCGAGTGAAGAGGAAGGCAAGGTGTGTGAATGAGATTTTTGTGGATTTGACATTTATGACATTTCTGAACAAACGAAGTTGCATCATCCTCTATAGTCGGCCAATAATATTTCTCATTGACTTGGAGAAACAATTTTATATTTCCCTCTCCTTAATGCATTTCTTTCAGGATGGTCTGAATATCTTTTTCTGCCAGACATCGTAGTAGGTCGCCGCCGAAGCTCTTCCGGTAGAGTATTCCTTCGTGAAAGACAAATCTCTTGGCTTTTCGGATCAAGCGTGTTGCTTCTCGCTTTTCTTGAGGTGTGATATTATCTCGAAGGTATTTGATGTAAAGGTCCCTCCAGTCCCCAATATTGTGTATAATCAGTACTGCTGACTGATGCGGTGGTATTTGACAATTAGGGAAAGATCCCTACAATAATCGGGATTGAGCTTCCACGGCGGGCCAGTAATACCTAAGACGTTAGAGACGTCTATATAATGTTATTACTAGCGTCTGACTGCACATCCCGCGGTGCACCTGACTAAGTCTCCCTTGTGCCTCATGGTCTCCCAAACATCTTGACAATCCGTCTGAATTTCTATGATACAATATCCCATGTAGTAAGAATAAATTCTTTAAATATTTAAGACTGACCTTCCCTTGGCTATGCGAGTTGCTGATCTCTTGGATGATAGTTATCCTCCAGTCGTTAGTTTGCTCTTCATTAGGCTTGTACATCCAGGTCGAGGGCATGGTACGTCTCTGTACAGTGAGGGTTGCTTTAGAGTCTACGAATTGGAGTTTCGAGGCTAGGGTTTCCAAGAAATCAGCGTATCTGTTGTTGATGCGCCCCGTATATACAAGCGTTGCCTACGAGAAATGAGTTAAACGCTTCTGTTCCTCAGCCCTATACGGGGATAGTGTTTATTCTTTGAGAGAATATACACCATTCATCTGATTTACTAGTAACTCCGAGTCTCCCCTTATTTCGAGACGTGTCGCTCCAGCTTGCTTGGCTAGCGATATTCTTAATAGAAAGGCTTCATACTCGACAAATTTGTCGGTGCATTTGTAGTCCAACTTCAACGAATGTGACAACATTAATGGATGCCAAATCTAGTGGTACAAATAAAATAATCATGGTACTAGCAAGTGCCAGTCTTAGCGAACTATAGCCACACTCCCAACATCAATGAGTAGCACAAACATGTGCCAAAAGGATGGAAAAAGCCAAATAGCCAAAAAAACCACGCGTCAAACAAGCCCTAGCGGTGCTACCAGCACCCGTGCTAGCCCGTGATGCCATATGAACTAGCAATCCTTCCCTACCCTTGCGTGCCTCTTTGTCCTTGCTCGTGGTAGCACCGTCTTAATTGCCCGTACTGGCATGACTTACATTACTCACGTATTTTGAGTCCATGACAAGGAAGTTACAAAGTAGTGGTGACGGTTGAAGTTGTTGAGGAGGTAATGGAATAATGGTTTTCCAGAAACTTCCAAGGATAATAGGAGGTTACACAATTACCCTCATAATCCCCATTACTCCACTACCTCCACTACTTTACAAGGAAACATGTGTGTTCTCAACTATTATAAATAGGCTCCTCAGCCCATAATTCTATAAAGCTCTATTATTTTCTCAATAGTTCAACATCTCTAGAAACAATTCAACACACAAATTACTTCAACTTTCTTTGCTTCCCTCCCATAAGATCAACCCATTTTCTCTCCTTGTGACCGAAGCAGGGCGGAACGGCTACTATCGTGGTCCCTGTATGATTTTGATTTATGAATCTACAAAAAGTACTTCTACAGTATATTGTTTTTCCTAGAATCAATTTTCAGGTATTAACAATACTCACTGCCACAAAGCACTTCAACAAATGGGTCGAATATGTACCTCTCATAATAACGACTGAATCCAATTCTTCAACCATCTAAAAATCAATTCTTCAATCATCTAAAAATGGTGGATCTTAGGTCTAGTTCAATCATCAAGCTCAATTCAGGTTCAACAACCAATCTCAATCCTGGTGTTCCATTTCTCAAAATGCTTTCACCAAAAAAACCAGCACTACTCTTTTAAGCAGTGCTACCGGAAACGTCGTGAACAACCTCAATCATAGCATCGTTCTATACAATAACACCACTCAGAGTACCTTTCTCAAAAATCATGCCCGGAAGAGCTTGTTCATGATTTTGAGTTGGAAGAGACACATCATCAGCGTGACAACTCAAGCTAATCTCCAATCTTTCACCCACAAGTTCATCCCTCTGCTTTGGTTCATTCCCCATCCCCCTAAAAATAGAGACATTATAGAGATTATGTCTCAAACACAAGGAATGAAGCACGAACCATGAAATTCATAAAATATGTCCATTAGAAACCTAAAAATTCATTAAAAAGTGTTTTGGGTCATGGCATATGGTTTAGAAGAGATATGGGTCGTTTTGCAAAAACACCGTCAAAAACGTTTTTACACTACCTTCTACAAGAACCATAACAGGTCATCAGAAGGCCATAATCATATACTTATGTCACGTATAGTTCTACACACTTGGTGGTCTAAAGGCCATAATCATGTCATTGTGATTCTGAAACAATTAAGTAAATTACTTGGAACCACAAAAAGTCATTAGAAGCAGAAGACATGTCGTAATGTGATTCACCATCAAGTTCTTCATTCTCAGCCCCCGATTATTTAATTACTTCAGTATGCGATGATTTCTCAGGTCCCTGGTCATCTTTTCTTCTTCCTCAGTTCTTTCAACAATGGAATCTTCAAAAAAGTTATACTTACTACATAAGGAGTTGAAGTGCCAAGAACAGCCGGGAAACCAAACTTAAAAGGTTGAATACCCGAGGTAACTTTATGAGTTATGCTTCCAGACTACATAAAGGTGCTTTTCAGGACAGGGTATAGTTATACTTCATACAAAAAATAAGAGTAAGAAAAAATATAAGATGCTTACCTTCTTTCATGGACGGAATCCACTTCCAGGCATGATTACCCGTGGCATCTTCTCCCCAGACTAAGGAATGGCGTTCGCCACAATACCGAACAAAGGGTGTTCTGGATGCCACGACTATAAGAAATAAATTAAGTTTTTATTTATTAAATGAAGGATGTTAATTAATTTAAAGATAATTTGAGATACCTGTGTCAAGTTGATGATCGATCCGCGCCTCGCTCCAGAAGTAATTTCAAGTTCAGTCGAGCTGCTAATTTCTTCTCATAAGACTCACCTCGTACATCAGAAGGCTCACTAGACATGAAGTCCTTAAGTAGATTAAGATGCGCATTCCAGAATCAACATTCGACAAGATGACGAGATCCCTATTCAAAGAAAGTAACCAGGGATACAAAGATCAAACTCAGTTATTCATAAAGGTTTATATAGACCATTTCCAATACCATTTTGTGGCTAGGAGAGTCTGCTACCACTTCAACAACAACAACTATGTAGATCCAAACTACGACATGGTTTGAGAAAGTCTGTGAATCCAAAAAAATAAGGAAAGGCTCGACGCATCTCTGGAGAAATCGTCACCAAGGGACCCACCGGTAGGCGCCAACAAGCCAGCAAACCCTAAAGATTTCTCACCTCCAGAGCATCGCCAAACAACATATCTGGAGCTAAACAATTGCATAAAGGAAAGATGATGTGGTATTCCCATGGATTTCACCTACGAGTAAGTATTATTCAGCAACTCTCTTTACAACAGGTTGTCCCACGTCTCATCAAGGCTTGGGAACTTGACCTGAGTATCAACCTCACCGTGCCTTGACTATGTGAATGGAAAGCTGATCATATTCAAAAGTTTCTCTGGATAGGGGTCATCTCTACTGAGAATATTAAAACCAACAACCCAATCATCCTTAAAATGTGTCATCAACCTGAGATACCGAAACCCAACCCTTTCCAAATCGGGGACACTCCTGCCTCTCCTAGAAATGCTAAATTATATTAGGTGGATACTATGAACTCGTCAATACTGATAAGCCTACAGGGGTAGTAGTATGTATAAATTTGCTTAAGGTTGTCAAGGCTTAAACACTTCACCACCCCTAACAAAGTTGTCAAGGCTTAAGCATTTTACTACCCCTATCAATATTTCTCTGTTTTTTTATGCAGTATTTGTAATTCCTCCAAAATATTTGCAATATCTTGAATTCATACTTGGGATTTAAATTTATTACACGAAGTGTTATTTATCTCTCTAGAAAGTCCTTTGCAATCATTCAAAATCTACCTACTCAAAATCCCAAAATAAAACCACAGAAAATTCGGTATCTCAGAAACACATAAAAACCCTCAAAACTTATTATTTAGAAAAATCTCTGAAAACTGGTTAAGCACCATCAACACATGCTCTCCCCACTTATATAAGGGCTTCAGTGGCAATCCTCAAATCACAAGATAGTCTTTCAGCATCATCTCTAGCCTTGGTAATCGCTGCTAAGACGAAGACGCACCTACTTCCTTCAAGTTCTCCTGAATAGCTCTCATATGACGAAAAATTCGTCTAATAACAAGCTTAGCAATCTCAGATTCCTCCAAAAGTCGGGTCCTGTAAAACTCAAAGTCAACTCCCGCGTTCTGATACTCAATTGACGCAGTTTTCATCAAATTGGCATCTTACGCAATGACACCACTTGGAGCATTGTCTTCAACAATTGCATCTGAAGGATCACAAAAACCACAATTTGGGACTGAGAATTTGCACAAGATCCCCTCGTTGTCAAGAACCTCTCCATCCTATAAGAGATGGTCAACCAAAGAGTCACAACATTGACAAGGCATTTTAGTCTCCAAGGACATGAGTCAAAGGTATCTTCTCCAAACTATGTTTTCAGATCCGATAGGCGCCTGCAACCCTTGACGAAGATGAGGCGCATCCCAAGCCTACTCCAGAAAATTTAACTTCAACAACTAAAGAAGAGCGTGATTTGTGACTGCTCACTGCAGCCCATCTCCTACAACAATCAAGGATTTCAAAGGATAGATTAATAGAAGTCTCCATGAATATAGTATTTGAAGATACCCATAGCACTACGTCGACAACAGAACACATCCCATCTCATCCTTTTTATCCTCGGCGTCTCCAGATGACTTTGACTATATGAACATTCCAAGCATGCCATCATCACATCCAAAAAGGTATTACAAGCGTATAAACCAAAAGGTAATAATAAACACAATTATATTCAGTCAATGCTCGTGAAAACGTCCCAGTTGCGACTCAATAGCCCGGGAACCAACAAGGACTCCAACTTCAATTCAAGTTCCCACTCTAGTCGTAGCATGCAAAGACAACAACAGCAATTGAAGATATCAACCTTCATGGCTTCCCTTTTCTGATCACACTCTAGAAGCATGGACTCATGATGATATTATTAAATCATCCATCATCGAGCAGCAGATTAAAGTAGCTACACCTGGGGGACTGAAGGCTTCTTTATTTTAGAGATTTAATGCAGTTATCTCCTTCGTCCAGAGTATTTAATCAACAACAGTAGTAGAAACATTCATAAAGATAGCGTCTTCAAGAAGCTCATATCCTCACCGTGCCAGCACCTACCATCAAAAGCTTCACCATTCATAGTCGCTCCTGCTGTTATACCTGCGACCTATAAAGTCGGATATTGGCAATAATTGGTGGAAAACAGGACAAAGCATCCTTCAAAAAAAAATCACCCATGTCTCTACTACGACATACCAAAAGGGCGTGTAAATCAGATATATGACATGAGAGATATAGATTTTATGCTAAAGTCGATGGAGTCTGAAAATTTGCATGGGATTATAAATTACAAAGTGTACGCATGCAAGCTCCGAATCATAAAACTCATCAACTTCATGCCATCATTGTTTCGCTGTTGTTACCCTTGTCGTCTTGACTTCTGATATTGTTGTTGTTGTTGGGCGAGAGGAGAAAGAAAGAGAACGTTGATGGTCGGTGATGGTCAAGCAAGGACTTCCACTTTGAAGCCATGGTCTCGTACTACGCATAAGTCAATTTTGGTCTCTCCATCATACAAATCAGCCGCACTTCACTAGTTTATGATCTCTAGACGACACTCTATCATCCTACAAGCATTACTACATCAAATATTGCTCCTTCAGCGATTACTTGACATCATAGGAGCATCATCAAATCGAAATACCTGGTAAAATATGAAAACTAAGATCGTTGATTTATTTTGATTTATCTTTCCTAGATGCAGAAGCATGAAATAAATACGCATAAATTTTTGACAAGTATCAGAATTACGAATATTACTCTTATCTTACATTCCGCAAGAGAAGTGAGAAGGGATATTCATTTGTTGGATAAATTAGCCTTGAAGCTCTTGTATCACTTTTGCCTAGTTGCAGAAATATAAGAAAATACGTATATAATTCTGACAAGCATCAGGATTATGGATACGTACTCCTATTTTACATTCTGCAAGAAAATTGAGAATACATATTCATCTTCTGGCTAAATTAGCCTTGTAGATCCTTTTGCATATATATGCGCCCCTAGAAATTTCAGGGCTTTACCTAGCTAAACCCTCGTTATTTCATGTGCATCCATGCAAACTATTTGTACTAATCAGCAAGCCTGGTTATACAAAATTACGAACACTCAAAATGGAGGCTATGCCATATCTGAATAAAGATCGCTAAATTAGATACATATCATATAAATACAAAATTGTAAACAATCAAGATGGATAATACGCCATTCCTGAATAGAGATCACTAATTAGATGCATATTATCTAATTGCAGAGCCGCATCGAACATTATCTCAAATTTCAAACTTCCACGGCTGTGTCTCTTGAATATGTTTTGTATACACTGCATAAAAAGTTAAGCACCTCATGTCACAAATGAACTTGTTTCAATTCGCAGAACTTTAATAGATTGAATTCCTTGAATATCAATGCTCAAGTTCTAACCATCTTAGTGTTCTGACGACAACAATGCCTCAACACTCATCTTAGTGTTCATGGCTAACACCCATCTTCGTGTCTGACGGTAGAATCACTACCTCCACACTCATCTTAGTGTTCTGATGGCAGTAATGCCTCAACACTCATCTTATTGTTCTGATGGAAGCAATGCCTCAACACTCATCTTAGTATTCTAACGACAACATTGCCTCAACACTCTCTACAACCGACTAATGTTCCAAATACCTTCCTGTTGTTGTTACGGTAAAAGAAGAATACTCCATATACCTAAGAGTACAATCACAGATAAAGCAAAACTTGCTCAACCAACTGCTACTCTTCTAGTGATATCTAACCACTGAAAAGTAAAATTCATATTTTACTTCGTCCGGCAGACAACCATCTAGTGCTTACCACGCAACATTACTCGTTCCACGCTAAGCAGGGACTTAATGTTGATGGTGGATTTTTGACAAAGGGTAAAACAATCAATTTGGGTAATTTTTCAGACCAGGGGTAAAATTATAATTATACATATCATGGGTAAAATAGTCATTTTATAATTAGAGGTGAAAAGTCATATTTCTTCAAGTTTTTTGACCAGGGGAAAAAGAGTTATTTTACCAAAAAGTCGAGCAAAAAGGTCACAATGGACATTCTGGGATATTATACTATTCTCGAATAAATGTGCTACTAAATGCATCATACCATCAAAATTGCAGAGTCGCATCAAGCATTATTTGAAGTTGCAAACTTCCACGGCTGAATCTCTTGAGTATGTTTTGTGTGCACTTGATAGACATTTTTTTTTGTCTAAATTGTTCTCAATTTCATATTTTGTTGGTAATCATTTTGTACTTATCATGGGTTTTTATATCTTTGTAGGTATTTTTGGAAAATAAATATTTATAGAAAAATTGGCTCAAAAAGTTGATAAAGGAACCCTGAAAAATTACCAAAGGCACCCGAGAGAATTGATAAAGGCACCCAGCTCTTGGATTGGGGCACCCCTTCCCTTTGAATTAAATAGAGAAAATAGCGGGAAAATCCATTTTGCGTGTGAAGAGTTTTCTAAATTGGTTGGGACCGAGCTTTAAGGAATTTAGAAGGTGTTTTCGACTTATCAAAGTGAAGAAACAATAAAAGCTTATCAAAACACGTCATTTTGAGTTATTCTTACCGTGAAATATGGATGAAAACTCTATTCGCTGACCGGAAAATGAATTATTTGTAATCGAAGATAAAAACAAGTTTGATTCGATTTGGAGAAGTTGTTTGAGTCCTTATCAGTTAGGGAAAGCTTATTAGGGTTTCCTAAACCTATATAAGAGGAAGAGAACGAAGAAAAATCCATATAGAGGGAGCTGAAAAAATTCAGAGAATTTTTTTTTTTCCGTGAAGATGAAGAAGTACATACTACACCAGAGAACTGTCACAAAACCTGTGGCGTATTCTTCTTGGTTTTACTGCGACGCAGAACAGTCGTTTATGTCTGTTGTCCTTTCTTTGTTTACTGCAACACAGAACACGCTGATAGCAACACTTATATCTGTATAAAGTGTTTTGTGTTAATTTTTACTCTTATTTTCTTCTTGTAAAAACTTATGAGCTATGAATAATTAGTTTGAGAGAGTGTTTGACATGAGGAGCTAAACCCTATTGTTGAAGCGACGGAGGAAGCTATTTTCCAACTATAAAGTGGTATACTTCTTTTTAATTAATTTTTGCAATTCTTTTTATGATTTTTGCATTGATTTAAAATTGAGAAAAAGGTTTTTATTAAATAGTTGTGATCTCTTTTGATGGTTCATGCTTAGTCTAGGGCTCTTGATGTTCCATGCTTTGGATTTACACCTATTATTTTGGAAACCTACTTTTCGCAATATTTTATAATCAAATTGAATGTGTGAATTGCAAAATTATTGTTCTTAATTGAATCATTCAAAAATTGGTTAATGGTGGAATCCTTAGTCTCAGTTTTTCTCTATATTCTTGAATCAATTTTTAATTAAGTTTTCTATTTTAGTTTTTAAATTAAGTCTGAAATAAATCTTCACAAGTTAGCGAATGAAATAATTATACCACTTTTCTGAAACGATCATCACTGCACAAAATTAAGCATAAATGCTAACAATTAAATCTCATACAATTGAGAAACTCTGAAACAGGCCATAAATATGGCCACGATATTAACGGATGCCAAAGCTATTGGTGCACAGGCAATAACCATGGAACTAGCAAGTGCCAGCCTTAGCGAACTCTAGCAACACTCCCAACACAAATAAGTAGCACATACATGTGGAAAAAGGCTAGAAAAAACCAAAAAGCCAAAAAAAGCACGCGTCAAATAGGCTCTATCAGTGCTACTAGCATCAATGGCAGCAGTGCTAGCAGTAGCACTAGTGTTAACGCTGGCAGCAACGCTAATATTATTACTAAGGCGTGCTACCAGTGGAACTAGCTGTCATTCCCTACCCCTGTGCGCCTCTATGTCCTTGCTCGTGGTAGCACCATCTTCACTTGCCCATACTGGCATGACTTACATTACTCACGAGTTTTGAGTCAATGACTCCACTAACTCTTACAAGAAATCAAAACAATTACATGGGGGGATTAAACATGGGTTTTTGGTCTGGTCGCTACAATAAAAGGAAGTTACAAAGTAGTGGTGACAGTTGAAGTTGTTGAGGGGGTAATGGAATAATGGTTTTCCAGAAACTTCCAAGGATAATGGGAGGTTACGCAATTACCCTCATAATCCCCATTACTCCACTACCTCCACTACTTTACAAGGAAACATGTGTATTCTCAACTATTATATATAGGCTTAGCCCATTCAGAAAATACAACAAGCTTATCATTCTCTCAAGCATGGTTATTTTCTCAATAGTTCAACATCTATACACACAATTCAATACACAAATTCCTTGAACTTTCTTTGCTTCCCTCCCTAAGATCAACCCATTTTCTTTTTCATGGTGATCGAAACATGGCAGAACGGCTACTATCATAGTTTATGGTTGCCCTGTACGATTTTGATTTTCGAATCTAAAAAAAGTAATTTTACAGTATATTGTTTTTCCTAGAATTAATATTTTGGTATTTACAATACTCACTGTCATAGGGTACTTCACCAAATGGGTCGAAGTTGTACCTCTCAGAAGCACGACCGGATCAACTATAGCGGCATTTATCAAAAAACACATTATATGCAGATTTGGGATACCAAAGCATATTGTGACAGATAATGGTACTCCATTAGCAAATAAATGTGTTCGAAAATTACTCAAAACTTATGGCATCAAACAGATATTCTCTATGCTATGCTGCCTTCAAGGAAATGGACAGGATGAAAGCCCCAACAAAACTCTCATTAGAATTCTAAGTTGCACTGTTTATGATCATCCAAGGACATGGTACGAACAATTGCCTATGTCCTTGTGGGCGTACAAGATTTCTCTCGTGTATGGAGCCGATGCAATCTTGCCTGCAGAAATTAAAATCCCATCATCCAGAATCACAGCAACAAGTGGAGTTTATTGCGACGAGTCTGAAATAACCAATTCTCGAATAGAAGATTTAGATGAATCAAGCTAAAGAGAAAAAATATGCATAGCCAACCATGGGCTTACTAGGCTTGATAGTGACGCATTAGCCTGCGTGACGCGTTAGGCTTAGGCGTATCCAAGCATGGTGCTAGCCAAGAGGAGTTAGCGCCTTTGGCGCTAAGGTTAGGGTTAACACTTTTAGTGCTAAAATCGAAGTTCTGAGCCAGTGATATGCTAGTTAAGGCCTTATTATGCCAATATGTGTTAGATAATACCATTTTAGGTTAGTTAGCACTTCTCGGGTGCTAGGGTTTAGCACCGGAAAAGTTAGCACTTTTAACGCTATTGTGGCTAACTAGTTCCAATGCGGTGCTAAGCCAAATAGCTAGTGCTAACTAGGCGCTAGTATGAGAAAACGATAAGGTTAGCCTAGCTGAGAGGTTCAATGCATTTTTATGGCATTGTTTCTTGATTATGGCACATCCGAGAGAAGTGGCGCATTATTTATGGCTTATATTTAAGCAAAGTGCTAAGTAGCATATTTATGCTCAGAAGAGCAATTTTGAGGAGATTTCATTTCAAATGAAGCGTTAAGCTATAAAGTATTTGAGGCTACAAGTCCAATCTAGAATGTTTAGAAAGAACCTGCTCTCTTATTTCGCTTGCGGAATATAAGTAGAGACACGGTATTTTATATTAAACATATGCGCATAAATATGTATATATATATATATTCTTATTGCTTAGCAAAAGGGTAATTTTACAATTTTATCCCTTTTCAAAAACTCACCATCTACACCATCTCAAGATTTGTTAGAGATGAGGAGGCGTAACTGCAAATACACAGTGTTCATAATGAAGTACGTGGAGAATCGATCGTCGTGACTCTTTACCGCCGACTTCAACGCCTAGGATATTACTGGCCTACAATGGGAATCCAATCTCGAGCACTACAAGGATCTTGTTCCAACTTCCAAGCACAATCGCATCAATTGGAGGCCTTGAAAATCCATCATGCTCGGGACTGGAGTGAACCCTACATCAGGACCTGTACTCCCGACAATATTAAAGGAAGTTCACGAAGAAGAGCATCAAGGAAAGAGGAAGTTTTTATTTTATATTCATGAGAGGTATTAATGGCCAACTATGGAAGATGATGCGGCCACGTTTGTTCAAAGGTGTTATTAGTGACAGATTCATGGGAACCTCATTCACACGTCGTGCCTTCTCTTACATTCAATAACCATTTCCTGACCTTTCTATAGCTGGGGACTAGATCTCATTGGAAAAATCAACTCAACCTTTTGAAAACAACATGATCACATCATCACAGCTACTGATTAATTCACCAAATGGGTCGAAGCCATCTCTCTCAAAATTACAACAGGAGCAACCATAAAAACTTTTATCGAAGAAGACATTATATTCAGGTTTGATGTCTCTAAACACATTGTCACATATAACAATACTCATTTTGCTAACCAGACTATGAAAGAACTACTTGAGGAGTATGGTATTAAGCAAGTATTCCTACTTCATACTATCCACAAGGCAATGGGCAAGCAGAAAGTACTAACAAGACACTGATTCAGATCTTTATCCGAACAGTATACGACAACATTAGGTCATGGCATAAATAATTTCCCATAGTACTTTGGGCATACAGATCGGCACCAAGAAGCTCCACTAGGATATCTCCATATTCAGTTGTTTACGGAGATGATACCATCCTCTTTGCCGAGATCAAAATCACATCATCTACAATCGCAGCAGCCAGCATAGTATACTTGAATGAAGCAGAAATACGTAGGTTCCGGGTTGCAGATCTAGACCTCCTAGATTCAATACGATCTAAGGCAGAAAGATATGTAGAAGGAAGAATAATTCCAAAGCTTACAAAAAAATAGTAAAGCCCAGAATGTTTCAAGTCGGAGACTTGGTACTTAAGACACCCAAACATATCCAACAAGACATGTATGCTCCAAAAATCTCCCCAAAATAGGAAGTCCCTTACATGATTTTAAAGAAGTAGCGACTGCATATTACAAGATAGTAGATGTGAAGGGAGTCACAGTAGGAATGGTAATCAACGACAAATGGCTTAAGGAATATTACGCCTAACTGAGTTCTTTCTTTTAATTTCAATTCTTTTTCAATGAATCTTCAAAATTCAAAATTCAAAACTTATGACATTAATTTAAAAGCTTATTATCGATCTAAACCTCACTCACTCAAAACATGGTTCTCTAGAGAAAACCTTCAAGCAATGAGTAATTCCGCTTATACAACATTTCCATTCTTTCTTGTAACCTCTCAGTCCTAGCCTTCGAATCCTGGATTGACTTCTCGATCTTAGATGATTCTCTCGACAAGACCTTCTCCTCCTCCAATATGGATTTTGAAGAAGGAATCACCTTATCTATGGTAGTTGCATGATATGTTTCAATAATGTCAAGACGCCGACGGAGCCAACTCATACTGAACCTTAAAACTTTACAATTGGTTAGCATCTTATCCCACTTTTGTATCTCCTGACTAGTGATTTTGCGGAGTGATGCCTTGTTCATGTCATCAATTATGGGTAGAAGAATAGAAACCATGTAACCGTATCACCTCAAAATTGAAGTTGCAATATGATCGTATCGCCTCAAAATTTTGGTATAAAGAGATGTATAGCACTTTGGTGGTATGAAACCTCCCACAACATGGTGTTTACGAGACAAAGACTTCATGTATATTTCAAAAGGAATACTTGCAGTTGGATATGCATGTATGGTGAGACCAAGCTCGCTGCTTGAGATATTAACTGGTGGACCAGGAGAATATTCAACCTCAACGTCAACGTCTCTATCTTCCTCCGTATGAGAGGACCCTATGGATTTCCTATTTCCTCGGTACGTATCCGGAACCTCCATCTCCTTTTGAAAATATCAAATCATACACCTGCATCAGGACGCTTACCGGGAATAGTACATGAATAAAAGAAAAGGAGAAAGTTTACTCACGGTAGCAGGTCGGTTAAACCCAGTGAGGTTTGAAGAGGAACTACCCTTCTTGATGGTTATAGCCCTCAGCATGTAATGAACCTTCTTAACCTGGGGTGCCTAGAAAGGAAACGAAGAATCATTGAAATTGTGAGTTTGTTATTCATAAGTTGGGGAATATGCAAGTAGAGAAGAACTCATTTACCAGACTGGGCACCCATGAGATGCGCTTGAAAAGAAGATGATCTTGATCTGATCCGCTGTTATTAGACATGATGTTATATAAGACAATTGAATTCTATAAGTATTGATAATGACGAGATCATCTGGAGGAAGAAGGAAACAATGATCTGTTTACTTAAATAAAATATAGACAAAACCTTAAATTTCGAATTACAAAGAGTTCAACGGAGACTCCTTCCGAAAGGAAAGGATCTGAGCGTGGTCAACAAGACTCAAAGATCGACCATTAGAATCCTTGGAGCACATAAAAATTTTACTTTGCTAAAAGGAAGTTTCATGGATAATAGGACTATGGCAAAAAATGTACATTGCTTCAAGTAACGTGAACTCGAGGAAGAAGCTTTAGTTGATGGCGCGTACCCGAGGAAACAACAATCTCCGCAGATTGTTGCTCAAGTAAGCTCTTAACCGACAGCTTAGCTGAGAACGGCAAGGCAGTAGTCTTTACTTGTTAACGAAGAAGAATAAGAAGGAAGAGACGTTGCGCTTATATACATATAATCAGTTGCGGGAAGTCCTAATTGGGTCAAGAAACTTAGTTCAAAACCTAAAAGACGTTCAACGCATATAATATTTGTCTTTGCTCACAAGCTAGCATTCCTGATAAGAACTTGGGCATCTATTAACCCTATCTAGGGTTAATGCTAGGGGGTGTGTATCTCAACCTCTGAGAAGCTAAGTACATCTTCTTATACTCTTAAAATTTTAATTATGCATATATAATTATTATAAGTATATTGTCACCATCTAGTGCTTACTACGCAACATTACCGTTCCTAACAAAACAGGGGACTTAATGTAGATGGTGAGTGTTTAAAGAGGGATAAAATTGTAAAATCGGTTTTTTTCCTAGCAGCAAGAACATAGATGTATATATGCATATTTTATGCGCATACTTCTGGTCTTACATCAAAACACAAAAATACTGTATCTCTACTTATATTCCGCAGGCGAATTAAGAATACAGTCTCTACAAATAGCTGTAGACATTCTAAACTAACATGGTAGCCTCTCAAATATTCACAATATTTATGCTACATCGAAATAGTCTCAAGTCGCATAAACTCCAAAGATGAATTCCTTGAACTTGTCTCGAATACGCATTGATGTTCCAATAACATCTATCAATTTTAAAAAATAGCTAATGTCTGATCTTTGAGAACGTATTCTAGCTTAATATCTTGCTCGAAAAGAGCGCATTAGAATCTGTCATCCTGACTTTATAAAATATGCCACTTTTGTATTATACTCAAGGATGTGCCGTAAAATATGTGTCGTTCCTCTTGAACACGCCACAAATAAAAATAATAGCTTTGTAAAAGAGCACAATGTTCCTTAACACCAGAATAGCCTTAGCTTATCCACGCTAGTACCAAGGCTATCACTATCTATCAATTCGCGTCCCTAAGCGACACTCCATACTTTGTGCAGGCCAAAGGTCAATGCTAGCAAAACCTAGGTTGTGTCCCCAGGGACGCGCCATGCGTTGTGCCACTCGAAAGCACTAACTGATTTAAGCAGTGTCCCCAAGGGATGTGCCGCTCTCGAGCGCTGGATCGAAGCATTTAAGCAGCATCCCCAAGGGATGTGTCGTACTCGATCGTAGGCTCAAAGTGCTTAGGAAGCGTCCCCAAAGGACGTGCCGTACTCAAACACTGGCTCAAAAGCACCAACTCATTTAGGTTTCGTCCCTAAGGGACGTGCCAAACTCGAGGGCTGGTTCGAAGCTCTTAGGAAGCGTTCCCAAGGGACGCACAACATATTTCCCAAGCTTTATATGGCTATCTATCAAACCCCGTTCTGAAGCGTGTTATGAATGTTCCTTAAGAACCTTCACACAATCTTGGCTTCAAACATCTTTTAGATTTATGTCAAGTGACTTCTAAGCTAGCATTTGGACATTAACATCATGCCATGTTACTTCTAAGATAGTACATATTAACCGCTAAACTTACTAAGTATTAATCAGTCTGATTGTCAATCTAGTGAGTTCCGCAACTTGCTTAAATGATTTAGCAAGTCTTTGACATGACTTGAAACAAAGTGATATTCCACGACTCCACGATTTCCACAAGATATCAAATACAACACATGGGGGGGATTCTCATTGGGGTATTGATCTGGCGGTCTACGGCAATCATGTGTTGTGGAAATATATCCACGAACAAGAAGGTAACAAGTAATGGGACAATTATAAGACAATTGAGAGAACGAGGAGTAGTGGTCATACAAGTCATCCTTATTTTTAGGATATGACTCCACTATAATCTCTACAATCGTTACTCCTCCAAATCTTTTATAACTTCCACCACTTACGAGAAAACAATGTGTCTCATAAATATAAAATAGATGACTTTATTTATTTGAAACAAGAACAAGAGATAACTAAGAGACAAGATACACAGAATTAGTGATTCATCCAGGGATAATCCAATTATTTATCACACACTACAATTACTCATCATACTGTAACTTTGTCTACCTTCTTTGCTTCCCTACCCTAGGACCTACCCAATATTCTCTACCTTTGTAATTAAAGCAGGACGTAAACGATCGTTTCTTGGTTTAGGCTCATCATATTCGATCTTGATCTCTCGAACCTACTTGAAAGTACTCTTTTGCAGTACATTTGTTTTCAGCCTAAAATAGAAATTTATAAGTATATTTAGTGAGTTTTATGGTTCATGCTTAAGAATCTTGTGTATGAGATATTCTAACCTAATATGCATGTAACCTATCTACTTTTAGGCAGAGGATGACCAAAATCAAAGAGATGAGCTTCTTAATAAAAGAATAGGAGTTACCATTGATTTTGATGTGGATAATATCTTCTCCCGTACTGAAATAAGCAGACTCCCTCTTGCATACTAGTTGAGGATGGTGATTCCACTGGTGTCGATATGCAGAACAGTGGTGTAACATGGCATGTGTCAGTTGAGTATCCTAATATGGGCATTGGTTTCCACTTTGATAAATATTCATGCCATATCGAACTAAGCAACAAGAATACATATGTACGTATTTATGCGCATATGCTTAATATAGAATGTTGTGTCTAGTTATATTCCGCGAGCGAATTAATAGTACAGGTTCTCTTAAAACATTCTAAATTATCCTTGTAGCCTAATCAATACTCACAATATTCATGCCATATCAAACTAGTCTCAAGTCGAATAAATTCCACGGCTGAATTCCTTGAACTTGCCTCAAATGCGTATCGATGTTATAGCTACATCCATTAAACTCAGGAATAAGTAATGCTTAAAACCTGATATATATTATAGCTTAACGCTTCATTCGCAACAAATGTTCCTCAAATTGTTCTTCTGATCTTTAAATATGCTACTTTATCACTTTACTTAAATATAAGTCATAAATAATGTGCCACTCCTCTTGGATGCGCCACAATTGAGAAGCAATGCCATA
>JAJJMC010030979.1:987471-1009668 GCA_023531435.1 Papaver californicum | reverse complement strand
TTGATAAGTGCATAATTTATACATTTTAAGTATCATTTCCTTATACTTATTTGCTAGATTTTGTGTGGATTACCGTGTGTTAATATTACTTTTTTAGTTTATGTGTTTTATTAGGTTACATCTCTGAAACTAGTGAAATGGAGATTTACAAGAGAAGAATTGCCAAAGACACAGTGGAACTCAATTTATTCCAGGATTTCTACCCTCCATCTTGTAGAAAATTGCATTATGAAGCCAACGGCGAAAGAACGAGGTCATCCCGACTTCGTATGAGAAAGTGACGGGCGAAAAGAGAAGTTAAGCTTGTCGGTTTCATGGAACCGACAATGCAACGGATTTCAATCAAAGAGTGTTAAAGACACCGACAATTTTACAGTGGGATGCCTAAGTTTTAAATAATACTAAAGGCGCCAGCATTTAGGTTATGGGCCACCTTCTTCCTTATTTCAAACAACGAATCCATGTTAGCGTTTTCCGGCTGTTTTGTTGCAGCAAAGCTTGGTTAGTTCAAGGGGTTTTTCGTGGTGTTTGGGACTTACGAGAATGAAGTAGCACAACCAAGAAGAACTACTGCCATTATTTCAGGCGAGAATAGCATTTGATATGGCAGAGAATGTGATTGTTTGAGAGCTCAACGGTGATTGAGAAGCTTAAGATGCTGGCAGTTGAGGAGATGGATGATCGTGATGCAGTGATGGAACAAATGGAGAGTCTTGCTCCTACAAAAGGGATGGACTGGAGCCTGGTAGCTGTGATGAACCCGATCATGGCAGTTCAATGGTTGATGGTGGTGTTTTGAGGAGCTTGCTTGAGTCTGCGATGAATCACAGATGGAGCTTGAGCAGAGATGAATGGTCGTTGTTATTGGCCAATCGAAAGGACGATGGAGGTAGTGAATGTCGAGAGATATGACAGTGGGAATGAAACTGTCAATAGAGGCTGTGATGATTAATAGATAATGGTGAGTGAGAAAGATCTAGTTAATGGTGGTTTGTTTGCTGTCATTATGGGTAACTGGTAACGGAGACAAAGACTTGGCTTGAGACTATGGTGTTGATCTCTGGAAGTGATGATGGTTAGTGGTAGCTATCAATGGAAGGGTCGGTTATGAAGTATGGCAGCGAGATATTTAGTGAGATGAAGATAGAGTTGAGTTCGTGATGAGAAAGTGTATGATGAAGCCATGGGTACTGCAGTTAATGGAAGCTACATTGAAAGTTAGTGGTGGAGTTATCGAGCCTGGAAGAGAAGTTGATGTCACTGTTGGGTGATAGTACGACAATTGAAGTGGAAACTGTTGAGAAAAGATCATGGCAGAGTATCTGGTGAACTGATGTCTGTGATGAGTTCGATATACTTGAGCGGTAAGCCAGGGAAAGAAGAGTTTTAGTGAGATACGAAGACCTTGTTTTAGAAGGTGGCTGAATCCGTGTATAACACGGAAATACAGTGGTCGGTGCTTTCCTAATTCGGTTAGGATTCTTAAAAGAGATTTTAGTAACCTCTATAAATACACATACCCACACCAAAGACATATCACATCACGTAAATATCCCCTCACATACCTACACAGAGAATACTTGAACGCTGAAGGCTGGACGTACAGACACTTTGAAGAACGGACAGACGCTGGGAAATTGAAGAAGCCGTGCGAAGGAAAGGGTTAGTTTATATTATTTTCTTAATTAATTTTCATGGTTTTTAAGAAAGCCATGTTGGGCTAATTCCTTTGTTAGGGCGAAAGGATGAACTTGTAGAGATGGTTTTCTTTGTGTTTCAAAACTAGGGTTTTCAACTGTATGAACTAAATTTTAATTTTTATCTCTCTCTCAACATTTTACCTTATCGATGATTTTTTATGTTCTATGCCACGTATAGTTCATTGTTTGATTAGTAAAAGGACTCGTTGAAACCTTGTATTAAATCGTTTTATGAATATTCTTTGACTCTTTATGCCACGTATACTTAGTACTTCGAAATTCTACCTTAGGTTGAGAACAAATAGTTCTTTTTGAAAATTCTTTCTTCGATTCTTAAAAAAATATCTTCCATGTATTAGTAGTTAGATTTGGTATTTTACATGAGTAAAATCGAGACCCTTTGTGACGAACGCAATTAAACCCTAATCTACAACGGATTCCCGGAACCTTAACGTTTTCCTATTACTGTTTTCTAACTTTACTAAATAGTTTTAATTCACTCGTTTAAAAATAAAACCTAAAAAATATATTTTAGTTTAAACTCCTCGTGAGAACGAACCGTATTTTCTCTTGTCTACATCTTTCGACACTGTGTGCTTGCGGTACCTATCACCAAAGTGCTAACCCTAACCTAAGCAATAGATGTGCTAACCCTTGTAGCCAAGAACTCCACAAGGCTTATGCACCTCCATGGCCTTGACGCCCTTGGCTTCTCATTGATGCCTTTGGCTTCCCCTTGGCCTTCTCCTTGGCGTCCTTGATTCCTAGCGCGTCCCTATCCCTAGCTCATGTACGCCCCTAGCTCATGTACACCATAGCTCCTCTGCGTCCCCTAAACTAACCTCAGCTTTCTTGGCTAAATCCTAACGCGTCCCTTGTTAGCTAACACGTCCAAGGCCGTAGCGTCCTAGCCAATGCGTCTCAAGACCAATGCGTCCCATGCTAGTCTAGCGCGTCCCTAGTATCGAATGCGTCACTTGCTAGCCTAGCGCATCCCCATCCAAGGACGATGCGTTCCTAATCATACTTAACGACTTAGCCACAAACTCATTTGCTAACTATTCTATTCAATTGAGGTGCTAACTTCGAACCTCCTTGTTACTAGCTTCCTACCCCTAGTACAATTAATATTTATTAAAAGTTGTACATATTGGTCTTACTCCTGAGACATTAAAACACTAGCCGTTTACATTAAAAGAGTTAACAGATTCTTATTTTCACTAGCTACTTTCCTCAAAAATACGCATTTCTTTTCAATATAGGTCCTACATTGAGTTTTATACGAATTTTAATAGGTTTCCTTCCTTAAGGAACCCTCTACAATATTTGGCCTAAAATGCCTCTCAGAATTACAAAAAGTCGCTTCTGAGCTAATACTTAGCCATTAAATATGCCACATTACTTTCAAAAAAGTACATGGCCACTGAACTTCCCAGACTCGACACTAATCAGTCTAACTATCAATCCATTGAGTCACATAACTTGTCTCACTGACTTAGCAAGTCATTGGACTTGACTTGACTTAATTAAAACCATAGTGGCTTATGACTCCACTATTTCCACGAGATATCAAATACAACATGGGGGGTTCTCATTGGGGTATTGGTTTGGAGGTCCACAGCATCGTGGGTGGTGGTACCACCTCCACGAAAAATAAGGTAACAGGTATTGGGCGGTTACAGAGCAGTTGAGAGGATGTGGAGTAGTGGTCAGACACGTCTTCCCTACTTTCCGGGGGAAACACACAATAGACAAGATTTTCAGTTTGGAGAAACAAAACCTACAGAATCAGCGATTCCTCTCAGGGAATCCATTTTCTTCTCCATACATTATTAAACTGATATTTTCTCAACCTTTTTTGCTTCCCTCCCATAAGACCTACCCAAATCTTTTCCATTTTGTAAACGAAGCAGGACTTGAACGACCATTTTTTGGTTTAGGCTTGTCTTGTTCGAGCTTGATTTCTCGAACCTACATGAAAGTACCATTATGTAGTATATTTGTTTTCACCCTAAAATAATTGGCGACCACATCTGGAGATCAACCTCTCAGTTACAGAAATTAATTTCTCAATCATTCAAAATGATCGGTCTCAGACTAGATCTTACAATCACTGATGCCAATTCCAACCCTCCTGGCACCAATAGTGATTTTCCTGATGGTGTTCATTCTACAATCAATAACACTTCTGATGATCGTCGCTTTAACAATGTGAGGGGGATTAGAAATGTTCCAGATCCAACACCACTCATGATGGATGATCTTGAGAGGATACATAAAATTATGTCAAGAACCCTGGCAAGGCTAGAAGACTCACAAAACTTCATTCTCGATTTCATTCATCGACGAACAGAAGAATTAGGGCACAATGTTGTTTTCAAAGAGGACTTACCGTCCATGGGGTTGGAGACTCCTCCCTAAGCAAACGTGCCCTCTCCATACCACATCAGGAATTTCACCAACTATGAGAAGCTAGTGAATCAAGAAGCAAACCGCCTGGTAGAAAATTATGCGAACTTCTGCACTTCTCAAAGCTCCAGAGCAAAGGCGTAGTTGCTTCCCTGAACCATGTAGCTACTGATGCGCATATCATCCAGATCTCTGAAAAGATACCAGAAATACCTGCGTCGTTACACCATTCTGTAAGCAATTTCACCTTTACCGAAGAGGACATGATGGTCGAAGAAGGAAACACTCGAGCTTTGTACGTGACTGCTTACCTCAAAGATTTTCAGTTTTGAAGAGCACTTGTCGACACATGCGCCGCGACTAACATTATCACTCTCAAGACCCTTAAGGCTACAAAGGTTCGACCGAACAAGATTGTACACTGTCCTATCGTGATGAAAGATTTTGAAGGGAATCACACCAGCACTTACGAACACGTCTACTTAATACTCAAGGTGGGACCAATTCGGTCAAAAGTGAAGTTTCATGTCATTGAGAAGGAACCGGAATATCATATGATACTAGGAAGACCATGGCTTTATGAAAATAAGGTCGTCCCGTCGATTTATCACCAATGCATGAAGACCATGTTATTCGAATCAAAGACTGACGTACTCGACTTCTCTTGTAAGATCCACAGAACTCCACTGCCCAGCTTGACACCTTTTGAAGAGCCCGATAGGGAACTGTCCGTAACTAAGGAAAGAGGTAAATTTTCATAAAAATGAATCTCTCTACTGATTTTAATCATGATTCTCTAATGACTACCAATGCGCCAAGCCACGATTATGGCAAGAGGGAATATAATTTTGTAACAAGTTACGACACTGAAGGAAGAATTGTTTATATTCGTCGTTGCTGTTACCAATTAACAGGGGAGACTAGTGGAGGGTCTCCCCACGTGGAATGCAACCAGAGCACATAGCCTGGCCGAGATGAAATCCCGGACGCTCTGCAACAATTACAAGATGGTACTGATTCCACCACAGGCTCCCTTGAGACAATCAACATTGGAAAAGAAGAAGCTCTCAAACCTATCTCCATCAGCTTCACCCTGTTGACGGAGGAATGGACGTGTTCTCCTGGACCTATGAAGAAATATCGGGTCTTGATGACAAGCTGGTTCTAAACCTGTCAAACAACAACCGAGACAATTCAGGCATGAAGTCGAGGAGCAGATCAAGATCGAAATCCAGAAGCTACTCACAGCAGGCTTCATCAAACCTATCCAATACCCCACTTGGCTGGCCAACGTGGTGCATGTCAAAAAGAAAAACGGTCAAATCAGATGATGTGTTGATTTCAGGAACCTGAATAAAGAGTTGTATTAAAGACGACTTCCCTCTCCCCAACATAGATATGCTCGTCGATGCTAGCAGTGGACACGGTATTTTCTCATTTATGGATGGCTATAGCGGTTATAATCAAATAAAAATGTACGAGCACGACGCCAGCAAAACTGCATTTCGAACCCCTATTGGAAACTTCTATTACACTGTGATCCCTTTTGGATTGAAGAATGTCGGTGCTACTTACCAGCGAGCCATGATAGCAATCTTTCACGACATGATGCACAAGAAAGTAGAAGATTATGTTGATGAAGTGGTGGTCAAATCCAAACCAATTTGAATGAACCCCTTGAAGTGCTTCTTCAGAATCTCCTATGGTAAGTTTTTTGGGTTCCAAGTGATAGCAAAGGGAATTAATGTAGATCCAGTCAAGACTCTAGCCATCACCACCATGCCTCTGCAAAAAACCGTGAAACAACTTAAAAGCTTTATAGGAAAAGTGTCATATATCAGACGTTTCATCCCGGGACTAGCTCTATTTATTTCTTCTTTCACGCCACTACTAAAAAAATAAGGAAATTATATCTGGTCTTCTGCTCAGCAAGAAGCGTTTATCAACATCCAACAATTATTATTATCTCCTTCCGTCATGAGGCCCCCAGTCCAGGGACGCCCCTTGCTTCTATACACATCTTTAAGTGAGGTCGCTACAGGGGCCGTCCTTGCCCAAGAAGATGAAAAATGAGTTGAGTATCCAATATACTACATAAGTCGGTCACTAAGAGACGCAGAACTCAAATATCCTAAAGCAGAGAGGGCGTGCCTCCTTCAATATGGATTTTGAAGAATGAATCACTTTAGCTATGATAGTTATGTGATCTGTTTCAATAATATCAAGACATTAGCGGAGCCAAATCACATTAAATTCAAGACTTCACAATTGGTTATCATCTTATCCCACTTCCGTATTTCCTGAATGGTAACTTCACGGAGTGACGCCTTGCTCATATCATCAATTATTGTAAGAAGACCAACAACCATTGTCACTAGGACAGAGGAAAAGCCTTTCAGTAATTCTGAGGTATTAATGTGACCATATCTTTTCCAAATTTATGTATAAAGAGAAGCGTATCATTTTGGTACTATGAAGCCTCCCACAACATGGTGCTTACGAGACAGGAACTTCACATACATCTCAAAAGGAAGGTCTGCGGTTGGGTATTCATGAATGGTGAGACCAATATCGCTGCCCGAAAGATTAACGGGTGGGTCAGAAGGAGTTTCAACCTCGGTGTCACCATCTCTATCCTATTCGGCAGGAGGAGATCCCATGGAATTTTTCTTTCCCCGGTACATGTCCACAACCCCTATCTCCTGTTAACAAATTGGGGTGCTTCCATGGATTAGAATAAAAGAAGGAAAGCTTAATGTTTGAAGAGGAACTACCATTTCTGATAGTTCTATCCCTCAGCATGTATGGAACCTTCTTAATTTGGGGTTCCTGCAATAAAGATGAAGAATCACCAAATAAGTTGGTTACTCATAAGTACCAAAATATACAAGAAAGAAAGACTTTTTTAACGGACTAGGAACCCATGAGTTGCGTTTAACAAGAAGGTGATCATGATCTAATACGTTCTTATCGTACATGATAATATAAAAGGATACTAGACTCTGCGAGCAGTGAAGATGATGAGATTGGCAGGAAGAAGGTGCTAACAAGCTATTCACTTATATAGAGCAGACGTAAAACCCTTATCTTCGAATTTTAAAAAATTCAATGGAAAATCCTTCAGAAGGGGAAGGATCTGAGCATAGCCAACATGACCAAGAAGTTGACTGTTATGACTCCTAGGTTCTGTTGGACAGTGAGATGGTGATCATCTATGCATCTCACTCAACTCAACAACATGCACGGAGACCAAATGTGAAGAAAATCAATCAATAATGTCACTTCTCAAGAGAACCAGAAGGAGAAAAAGTGTTAGCCACACCTTTCCTGGTTCGTGGAAAGTTAGTATTCCAACAGGGACAGGGGCGTCTACTATCCCCAACCAAATTTCATGATAAGGAGAGCATATCTCAAATATCTAAGAAGCTAAGTATACTTAATTCTACTCTTAAAATTCAAGTTATGCATATGTAATCATTATAAGCATATTGTCACAATCTAGTGCTTATTGTGCAACACTACTGCTCCTCACTAAGCAGGGGACTCAATGTAGATGGTGAGCTTTTTACAAGGGATAGATTTTTGAAATTGCCATCTGCTAAGCAACAAGAATACATATGTCTGTATTTATGCGCATATGTTTAATATAGAATGTTGTGTCTCTATTTATATTCCGAAGCGAATTAAGAGTATAGGTTATCTCTAAAAATTCTAAATTGGCCTTGTAGCCTGATCAATACTCACAATATTCATGCCATATTGAACTATTCTCAAGTTGCATAAATTCCACGGCTGAATTCCTTAAACTTGCCTCGAATGTGCATAGATGTTCTAGCAACATCCATTAAACTCGGGAATAGATAATGCTTAAACCTTGAAATACATTATTGTTTAACGCTTCATTCGAAACGAATGTTCCTCAAATTGCTCTTCTGAGCTTAAAATATGTTACTTTAGCATTTTACTTAAATATAAGTCATAAATAATGCGTCACTCTTCTTGGATGCGCCACAACTGAGAAGAAATGCCATAAAAAGGGCGTTGAATCTCAGAGGTAGGCCATCCCTAGTCTTTTCTCGTATTAGCGCCAAGTTAGCGCTAGCTACTTGGCTTAGTTTTACATTTGCGCTATTTAGCCACAATAGCGTTAAAAGCACTAACTTCTCTGGCACTGAAACTTAGCACCTGAGAAGCGCTAACTAACAAAAAATGGTCTTGTCTAGCACATTTTATCTTTTTAAGGCCATAGCCAACATATCGCCACCTTGATACCTAAACCCTAGCACCAAAGTGCTAACCCTAATTTAAGCGCCAAATGTGCTAGCTCTAGTAGCCAAGAACGCCACAAGGCATAGGCGCCTGCATGGCCTTCATGCCCTTGGAAAACTCTTTTGCGCCCTTGATTCCTAACACGTCCCTAGATCATGTACCCCCTCCTAGCTCCTTTTCATCCCCTAAACTAGCCTCAGCGTCCTTGGATAAAACTTAGCGCGTCTCTTGGTATCCAACACATCCAAGGCCGCAGCTTCCTAGGCCAATGCGTCTCTAGTCCAATGCGTCTCCAAGCTAGGGTTTCTCTATGCCTATGCATCTCCAAGCTAGCGTTTATCCAGGACAATGCGTCTCAAGACCAATGTGTCCCGTGCTAGCCTAGCGCGTCCCTAGTGGCCAATGTGTCACTTGCTAACCTAGCGCATCCCCATCCAAGGATGATGCGTTCCTAACCTTACTTAGCTACTTAGCCACAAACGTATTTGCTAACTATTTTTTTCAATTGAGGTGCTAACTTCAAACCTCTTTGGTACTAGCTTCCTAGCCCTAGTACAATTAATATTTACTAGAAGTTGTGCATATTGGTCTTACTCCTAGGACATTAGCACACTAGCGTTTTTTATTAAAAGAGTTAACACATTCTTATTTCCACTAGCTACTTTCCTTAAAAAAAACACCTTTCTTCTCAATATAAGTCCTACATTAAGTCTTATACGAATTTTAATAGGTCTCCTTGCTTAAGGAATCCTCTACAATATTTGTCCTCAAATGCCTCTCAAACTTACAGTAAGTCACTTCGGAGATAATACTTAGCCATTAATATACCACATTACTTTTAAGAAAGTACATGGACACTGAACTTCCCAGACTCGACAATAATCAGTCTGACTATCAATCCAGTGAGTCACACAACTTGTCACACTGACTTAGCAAGTCATTTGACTTGACTTGACTTGACTTGACTTAATCAAAACCATAGTGGCTTATGACTCCACTATTTCCACGAGATATCAAATACAACATGGGGGATTCTCACTGGGGTATTGGTATGTCGGTCTATGGAATCGTCGGTAGTGGTACCACCTCCACGAACAAGAAGGTAACAAGTAGTGGACTGTTACAGAGAAGTTAAGACGATGAGGAGTACTGGTCGTACAGGTATTCCCTATTTTTCGGGCACCACCCCACAACAATCTCCACAATCATCACTTCTTTATCTCTCTCTACCTTCTACGACTTATAAGAAATCAGTTTGCCATGTTCAAAATATAAATAGATGATTCTCATCTATTCGAAACAAGACAGAAACACACAACAAACAAGATATTCAGTTTGGAAGAAACAAAACCTACAGAATCAGCGATTCCTCTCAGCGAATCCATTTTCATCTCCATACATTCTGACACTGATATTTTCTTAACCTTTTTTTATTCCCTCCCCTAAGACCTACCCAAATCCTTTCCATCTTTGTAATCAAGGCATGATGTGAACGGTCATTTGTTGGTTTAGGTTCGTCATATTCGAGCTTGATCTCTCAAACCTATCTGAAAGTAGCATTTTGCAGTACATTTGTTTTCTCCCTAAAATATTACTGACTAGACGACTCCTCCAACAAATATTTCTACGAATTTTGGACCCTGGACTGGCATATGTAATTATGAGGATGTTTGTCGTCTCTCTGGAGTAATATTTTCAGATCTGAGAAAATTGATCCCCATCATAGAGGTAGAATACAGAGATTTATCCCCTATCGAAGGGATCTTTTGGATGGAGAGAAGGTAAGGAGTTTGGTGTTGATAAAGTGAAACTGGTCCCTCCTTTCCTAAAAATTATAAAAAGTCTTTTCAGATCTTCATGGGTGACAAGATTGGATTGTTGGCTCCTTGATTGTCCTCTTTGAATGTGGATCTTGTCATCGTATTGAATTGTGATTCTGGAACTATTGATCTTGGTATGCTTGGAACCGTAAATTGTTGAGATTCTTTTGAGTGCTACCATGTCTTCCTATTTTCTGGAAAAAACCTCATGTCTTTGCACCAGCACAACAATATTCAGTGGAGCTTGGGTGCTCCTGGTGTTCTTAGAAGTCGTGTTACAGGACAAGGAGCGGTGATGGTGTCAGTAACAACGTTGGTGTGAAGAGGATTGGTTACAGCAGGAGTAGTTTTAGAGAAGCCACCACCATCATTACTAGTGTTTAGATTAGGAGTAGTTATTGATCCTGACCTAAGATCCACCATTTTGAACGACTGAAAATTGGCTTTTGTAATCAAGAGGTTGATCTCCAGCTGTGGTCGCCAATATTTTTGGGTGAAAACAAATATACTGCAAAAGAGCATTTTCAGGTAGGTTCGAGAGATCAAGCTCGAGCAGGATGATCCTAAACCAAGAAATGGCCAATTTACGTCCTACTTCGAACACACAGGTGGAGAAGATTGGGTTGGTCTTAGGGGAGTGAAGCAAATAAAATTGATAAATCATAGTGTGATGAGTAATTATAGTTTGTAGTTTAAGAATGGATTATCTCTAGGATAGATCGTTGATTTTATATTCTTAGTTTAATTTGTCAAATAGATGAAGTCATCTATTTATAGTCTGGAAGGAAACACATTAGTTATCGTAAGTGGTTAAAGTTACAGAAGAAAAAGAGGAGTAACGATTGTGGATATTGTAGTGGAGTCGTGTCCGAAAAAATTGGAGGACTTGTATGACCACTACTCCTCGTGCTCTCAACTGCTTTGAAACTGTCCCACTACTTATTAACTTCTTGTTCGTGGATGTGTTTCCACAACGCACAATTACCGTAGACCGCTACACCAATACCCCAATGAGAACCCCCCCATGTGTTGTGTTTGATATCTCGTAGAAAATAGTGAATTCGTGGACCACCACTATTTTGATTAGGTCAAGTCAATAAAATTGCTAA
Organism: Papaver californicum; assembly: GCA_023531435.1. NCBI lineage: Eukaryota > Viridiplantae > Streptophyta > Magnoliopsida > Ranunculales > Papaveraceae > Papaver > Papaver californicum. The sequence goes on along the minus strand of JAJJMC010030979.1, from coordinate 998,361 downwards.
GTAATGAGCCAAATTACACAGCTTACTGAATTAATAATTAGACTGATTAGTATCGAGTCTAGTTATTTTAGTGGTCATCTACTAGATAAAGAGTAACATGGCATAAATCGGAAAGTGTTTGAAGCCAAGATTGCATGAAGATGCCCAAGAACCAGTCGTAGTGCATTTGATAATCCAGGCAAGGGGCTTAATAGATAGTCATATAGGGTTAGCGCTTGTTTTAGGTCAACACTGGGAAAGAGTGGTGTGAGGAACCGCAAGCAGGTCAACGCCATTAGACTGGCTAATGATGATTAAGCCTCATAATTACTTAAGTAATTAAGTTTGAACAATTAATTTTAGAAATTAATAAAATAATAATTTTTCCAAAAAAATAATACCACTGGATAGATCTCGAAAAGTTATGCGAAATGGATTACTCATTTGTGTCATTATGATACCAGATGAAGAAGAAATCATTTAATTTGTATTCGAAGGACAAAATGGTAATTTTATAAATAAACACTAATAAAACAATCAATTATTTTGCTCAGGGCACCCCATTATTAAGATTATAATCAAAATTATGATGGCATCCCATATCCAATTGGACCGATGCCTTAGTAAATTTGTTTTGGTTATATCAGACCAAATCACAAAAATAAGTTCATTCCAGTGTAGTCGATTTCGACCGAGATGGACGAAATATCGCCGATAATACCGCTTTCGGCACTCATCCGAGACGAGACACGCTATATCAACGATTTTGGCCGATAATTTCGGCCGAGATGACCCGAAATGAGTTGACCGAGATGGCCGAAATTAGGGTGGGGGATTTAAAAAAAAATATCCAAAAAAACAAAAAAAATAAAATAATAATAAATGAATTTCCTTATCCTAGTTCTAGGGTTTCCAATTGTTACTCATGTTTTTTTTTTGGTATTTTAGAAAAACAAGTACTAGTTTTATATCTTAATAGGTGCAATATGGAAAAAACGTTTGACATAATAATTATAGGTATAAAATATGTGGACCGATATTTCACCGACATTTGGAACCAAAATCACCCCGATACAAAGGTGTACCAGTGTATCTCTCTCGACCGATACAAACCGAAATTTGATATTGACTACATTGGTTTATTCTCTTTTCTTTTTATTTGCTTCTTCTTCGTTTTTCTCCTCCTTTTCTTCTGTTCTTTTTCTGCATGTGAATCGAGAGATGAAATTGGAGATTTTGAAATCAATAGTTGAGGAGAAAGATGAAGGAAGTATTACTGAAGGTGTTATTCATATTGAACTAGGTAAGAGAAGAAGAAGAAATTATGAATTAGAGAATATGAGAAGTTAGGGTTTCTGTTGAGATGATTGATGATGGAATTGAGTAGTTAAAGATGAGAATTAAGTACATAGTATATATAAGAAGATGATTAAGCTGAATAGAAGATTCGAATTAAAAAGAATTGAAGAACTAGGGTTTCTGAGGTGAAATCAAAATTAGGGTTTTAACTCAAGTTAAATTGAAATGGAAATTGAGAAGTATATTATGCTAATGTTAGATGGAGAATGAAAGTTTTGTAATTGAATTGAAGTTTTAAAGATGAACTATTGATGAATCAACAAATTAGGGTTTATGTTCTTCCCAATTTTAATTTGAAATTAGGGTTCGAGATTTAGTTTGAGATTTATAAAATTGATAAGTAAATCAAGCTACTAATAAATGAAGAATAGATGGGTTACTGGTTAATTGAACTTATGGAGTTATTTTGAGAAAAAATTGAATGGTTAGGGTTTTGAAAGAATGATTATGAAATTAGAGTTTGATTTTAATAATAAGAAGAGGATGGAGTAATTATTGATGTTGAATTGGTTGTTGTGTAGACAAAGCATGAATCTGAATCATCTAATTCGATTTAGGAATTTGATTCAAGGTAATATTTTTACCTATCTGAAATTTGTTTCATGTTTGAATGTTATTATATTTGTTATCTGTGGATTTAGATAATTGATGGGATAACTCTGTTAGAGATACTATGAGATTTGAATCAAAGAAATTGGAATTTTAGTTTAGGTTTGGATATGAAAAAAACATAGATAAAATGGAAGAGATGTTTATTTTATGTGATTGTGAATGAAATTGGGGTTGAAATGAATTGCAGGGAAAAATAAATGGTATTGAAATTAAATCTTTAGCCTGTACAATAGTCTTCAATTAGTCATCCCAGTTGGACATCCGATTCATCTGGCTGACTCGTCTACTCAGTTAAAATCCGAATTAAATCACTGAGTTGACTCAGTGAGTCGAATGATGGACTAAGCCCATTTAACCTTTCGACTTGACCGATTGGGCCTGGATTTGGACTTGGACTTTGATTTGACTTAACTGTACTTTGACTCCTTGACCTTGACTTGACCTGACTTTTGTATGTTAGTTAACCGTCAGTTCAAATGTCATCTTTGACGGTTGACCGTTAGTTGACTTTTAGTAGACCAATTTATTTGTAACGCTTCCTGACTATCTTTCTAGCAAATTTCCGGTCATTTCCACAAATTCTCCGATGATTAATAGACATAGAACTATCATTGGAAATTTGATAAGGAAAGAGATAGTAGGATACTAAAGAGGATTTAAAGATAGAACCAAGGATATCGACTAGCTTCTGAAAGATAACTTACATATCATTGTCATGTTGATTCAGATGGTAATTATATATTCAAGATGATGATGATTATGAAGGATGCTATTATGGACTTATAGATGAGAATTCTTGAAGTAGGAGTGGTTGTCATCAAATAAGGTGGGAACTCTATAATCTTCTTGTAATTATTAAGTTTGTTTTATCTACGAGCATGATGTGTTTGTACTATCTGTGTGCATGTTTGTGTGTACTTTAATGTGTGTGTAATATGCGTTGTATGATTTCCCCGCAAGGAGTGTCCGTGATTTCTAACGACTTCTTGCTAAGTTGAGTAGGCCGGTTTTACCCCGGTTAAATATTATTTAGTAAGTCGGCTTTACCCCGGTTGAATATTATTTAATTTATTGTCTTAAGATAGTAGGAAGGCTCTACCCCGATTTAATATTATTTAGTAGGGCGGCTTTACCCTGGTTGATTATTATATATATTTTATATTTTGGGGGAGTCACTAGTATGCATGTTATGCTTGATTGTCTAACTATCTGGTCTCTATAGTAATTTCCTGAGTCATGGTTTGGATGGGAACTCCATGTGGACGGGGTTATTATTATTGATTGGGGTTGTTCTAGAGTCACTTTTTCCATTGAGTAGGGTGAGGTTAGGGTAACACTCTGCTTCTTAAATTCTTAAATTCCCAAGTGTTTTAATTTGTTATTGTGTCTGTAAATTATTGTAATTTTAGAAATGTAAAGCATGTTAGTGATTACTTGAAATTTGTATGTTTCCAATGAGAACCCTTTGGGATGATGTGCTCACTCGTTTCCACTTCAGTTTTAGCTATCAGAAGAAATGGTGCACGTGAAGATATTTGTTTCCGTAGCTTAAAGTTTTAGCGATCTAGTGACATTTGTGATTCATTTTATTTTATGGATACTTGTATATATATATATATATATATATTATAAAATAAAATATATTATTATATTATATCACACTAAGATGATTTCCATTTATAATTATCAGAGTGGATGGGTTTTAGTTTATAGGATTATTATCTAAATTGATAGCTTAGATTTCTTAATGTGTCAATGTTAGATTAATCTCCTGATTATTTAATACTTAGATTTTATTTCATGACAAGTGGTGTGTCCCAAAGGACGTTAAATAGAAGGCTAGCACTGGCCTTGTGCAAGCATATATTTTGTAGCGCGTCCCTTAGGACTCATCTAGCGATGCTAGTGCTGGCCTTTGCGCTAGCGCATAATATGTGGCGCGTCCTTTAGGACGCACTTGTGAAGCTAACGCAAATTATGTAGCGTGTCCCTTAGGATGCATCTAACTAAGCTAGTGTTGACTTTTGCGTCAGCGCAGAATATGTGGCGCGTCCCTTAGGTCGCAGCTTGCAAAGCTAACTCTGGCTTTTGCGCCAGCGCAAAGTATGTCATGCATCCCTTTGGACACAACTAGAGAAGCTAGCGTTGGCCTTTGCGCCAGCACAGAATATGTAGTGCGTCCCTTAGGACACGTCTTGTGAAGTTACCGCTGGCTTTTGTGCCAACACAGAAAATGTGGCTCGTCCTAGCCCTAGCCTTTGGCCTAGCGCGGAGATATTGTGGCGCGTCCTTGAAAAGTATACACCTTTTTTTTTGCTATTAGTAAGTACTATCCTAGCCTTGTATTTTTCCACAGTTTCATCTATCTTACGTTTCCTATTGAATATTCATTTACAAACTCTGGTTTTACACCCTGAAGATATAATCTCTTAAGTCTGGTTTTGTTGGATGCAATCTATTTCACTGATGGAAGCTTTTTTCCACCATAAAGCTTCAGAAGAAGCCTTGGCTTCTCTACAAGTATGTGAGTCAACTGATAGGTGCATAATTTACATAATTTGAATATCATTTCTTATGCTTGTTTTAGTTATTTCTCTTGTATTTCTGGTATATTATGATATGTTTTAGATTTTGTAGGTCTTTTGGAGTCACATGAAGTAAAAGAAGAGAAATTGAGGCTTATGGCATAGTCTGGAGGCATTGAATATTGATGAACTCGGAGAATAGAAGCACACAAGTCTCACTTGTATCAAAAACAGAAAAAATTACTAGTGGGGTCTACTGTTTTATAAAGATGCTAAAGGCAGTCCAATTTCTAAAGGAAGCCATGTTTTGCTCAGGGAAGCCATTCAATTTAATTAACATATTCTTCAGGGATAACCCATATCTCATTTGAGGGTGCCTAAATCCTTTTATGTTATTTTAGGTCGAATTCCTTAATAGTTTAGGTCTCTTTCCAAATCGGTTAATCTAACCCTACTTACATCATACTCAATCCAGAAGAGAACAAGAGATGGATGGCAGAGTTCTAGGTCGTTGATAGAAGAAAGTTTGGTTGGATTTGAATTCTTGTGTCAATTCTGAAAGGAACTTTTTGTTGCTGTCGTGAAAGGGTTAGAGACAAAGATAGAGAAAAAATAATGAGATGATATTGCTGATATTTTCTTCCATGAATGATGCCATAAGTCTGTTGTTAGGCTCGACCAAGAGAAGAAGAGGAGTTATTGTTGTTATGGGTTGAACTGTTAATTGGGTTTCAAGATCGATAGAAGATGAAATTTTAAATGAGTTACAGTCAGAAGAGTATTATGAGTTTATAGGATTTTAGGACACGGGTTTGTCTTAGGACCCGAGATGGAGTTAAGAGAAGCTGGTGGTTGTTGTTAGACAGATTGAAGAAGGATTGAAGTGTGGGTTGCCGGAAAGTTAGTTTGTGAAAGAATTGGTGAAGCCAGGGACCTGCAGGACGAGAATTGGTTGTTTATTGAAAGAATTGAATGATGGGTGTGTATTGAATGTGAATAAAATTTTGTGATTGATTTTGTATGAATATGAAGGGAAGGAGTTTGTGATGTTTGAAATTACCAAAAGTTCATGCCGGAATCACCAACTAGAGTTGCACTCAACTTGTTGGATGAATGGCCCCAAAGACACGGCCATGAAGAGTTAGAGTTGTATGTTAGTTCCCCAAGACTGACAAACTTATTTAATTATTTCTAAGTTGTTTTGGTCTGTTGGGTATTAAGGAGTCTTGGGCTTTACTAATAATTCCAATTTGGGCTTTCCAAGAGTAGGTGGTTTGAGTTAATTATAACTTAGAGCCTAGATTTAGAAATTGAGAGTTTGGTTTATATAAAGAAAGTGAGTTTTATTCCAAGAAGGATTCTACAAGGGAGAAAGCTATATAAGAGAAACTCCAACAAAAGAGAGAGATGTCTAGGTTTTTACCTAGTTCTTTTCTCACATCTTCTACTTCTTTATGTAGGTTCGCACGGGAAAGATTTACCAACATCCAGTGTTTGTATTTTACTTTTTTTATTCAATTTTTTGACCTCCAATTTGTGAACAGTTAAATTTTCTTTTATTGGTTCGGGATTAGTTGAATTTTGCAATATATGATTCTTTGATTAATAAACTAGTTTTGCCTTAATATCATCGTTCATGATTCACTATAAATATCGCCAAATATGATTGAGTGTTTGTTTGGTCAAGTGGCCAATTGATTGAACTCACATTCATATCTAGAGCTAATTTAGGGTTTATTATACGCAAAAGTGATACTCGAATACAAGTAGCATAATTGTGGTTATTTCTTGTAGTGACATATCCTAGTGATCACAAGTGAATCATGACCTTTGTTAAATTGAATTGGTGCTCTTTCCACGTCCAATTGCATTGATTAGCCTAATTTTATGAATCTTAATGCTCCTCGGGAATTAAACTTGATTAGTGCTTTTTACATGTTAGGTTGTTCTCTTGGTAGAATTCATATTCGCATCTTTTAATGTGTTTGTTGATGACTTGAGGAAATTTGCGGGATATTCTTGTGATCAAGGTATTCTAGGGCTTTCGGTAAAATGAGATTAAATATCAATTCTAATTATTATAAAAAGAACATGTTTGTGAATGAAAACGAAACCTTAACCAATATTCTTAACTTATTGATTATTTGCTATAATTTATTATCTTTCTTAACTAGTTTAATACTTTAATTAAATATGAAAAATCCCCCCTTTTACATAAGATATCAAAATCATATAACAACCAAGACCTTCCTATGGGAACAAATCTTTCTTACCATTGCTTCATAATAAATCATAAGTAGTGAGAAAGTAATAAATAATTTTAGGGTGGTACGACACACATCATCAACTCATCTAGGAAAGTTATGAAGCCAGGTCCAAAAAAAGTTTCAACTCTAGTTATTTCACTTATCCTAGGATCAAATTATACTTCATCTTCCTCTAAAGATAAATTATGACAGGTCGAAGGGACATCAAGGGAATCATCTATACATCTTTTACGAGAGTCAGGTTTCAAAGGAAAAACATTTTTGAAGAACTCAACATTCGCTGAATCCATAATTATTTTCATACTAATGCCAGAAACTTCAGTACTCAAAACCATAAGCCTATATGCACTAGATAGTATGCTCGGGATAGATAAGTGCATAATTTACATGATTTTAGTGTCAAATCCATACTGATATTTGTTACAATACTTGCATATTATTTGTTATTACTCTTATTTTCTTTTACTTGTTTTCATTAGGTGAATCATCCCAATAAGAGTGAAAATTATTACAAAATATATAAGAAATGAAGTACTCCAGGTATCCAAGTGTCAAGAACCAAGAGGAATGGAAGAAATACGACGAAAAGGAGCCAAGGACGTCGAAAAACATAAGAATAACTAGAATTCCAACTAGAAATCATTCAAAATCAGGAGTTCTTATCATCGTATTGAATAAAATAAAATATGAAGCCAACGCAAAAAGAATGAGGTCATTCCGAGATCGTATGCAAAAATTTATGAGCAAAACGATGAAACCAACTTGGATTTGGTTTCTGTTGGGTTTTTTTTTTCCTGTACGGGAAGAGAAAGAAGGGATGTGTTTGGGCTTTCCTTAGATGTGAAAATAAAGTTTTTTGTTGGGTTTTGAGGAGATTAAGTGTTCTAATTGGATAGGGATTAAGAGGAGGTGTTAGTATTTGAGGAGGTTAAGTTTTCTACCTGGATAAGGATCAAAAGGAGGAGGAAATATTTGACGGTTATTAGGTTTCTTAGTTGGATAGACGTTAAGAGGAGGTTACAAAAGCCTATATAAAGGGAAGCCTAGATACAATTTTCACACATAATTTTCTCTACAACACAAGGAGGCAAGAAAATAGGTTAGCACAAGAGGTTATGTTTTTCCACTCACAAGGGAAAACCGTTGTGATTTATCATTTTCTCTTCTTCTTCTTTATTTGTATCATGAGTAGTTAGTAGTCTTCCTTGGTTAGGGATGATTTCAAAGTTCTGAATAATCAAATCTTGATTATTTTTTACAAGTTTATTTTGAGTTTTATTTCAGCTGCACACTGTCGCTATTGCTTTTACTGTTTAAAAATAAATATTGGGTTATTAAATTGACTATTTACATCAACCTAATAACAACTCTTCTACTAATATAGGGTTATGTGATACGTATAACTGTCATCCAATTCTTTATTCTAGTAGTACATCACAAAATCTGACAGAGGGAGTCTATTTAGTGATTGTGTATAAAGATGACACTAGTAAGCAGACCGATGATACATGTCAAATGTTGGGATCAACATAAATCACAAAGCGTAAAGCGTCTGATTAATTTATACCTTGATAGCCTATTCTTGATGGGTTAATTGGATAGAATATGATATTCAAGCACTTTCATATACAGTGACACCATAAATTCCAAAGACAATAGCGCTTATTGCAATTTTACGGTTTCGTGATAATATAAGTTTAACAAAAAATAAACGAGTATTTTCATTAAGTTTCTTTTCAGTGACATACGACGAAGAATTCCTTAGTCATATTTTTTCTTATTTTTTTAAAATTATTTGCTATTATTTTTTTTATTTCTTTATTTTATTTTACAACCCAAAAATCCCCCGTTTGATATTTTAAAAAATAAAAACTCTCTGCTCTTCATGGGAATGAACTTATTAGCTTTATATTACCAGTAAATTTTATAAAACATAAGTAATTAATTCGTTGTACAAACTAAGCGCATTAAGGATGCCCATGAAGACACGATCAACAATTTTGGGTCCCCTTAGGAAGGAGAATTACAAACTTATCCAAGTACCCCCTCACTTTGAAGTATGCATAACAAGGTTGTCTACGGAGTTTTATCTGATCCTTTAATGGGTAATCTATTTAGGATATAACAAGCTGAGAGGACGGCCTACCCCCATAAGTTTCCTGGTAATCCTGAACTAATCAATTGGCATTCATCATCTCCTTAAGGATTTGGTTCTTCCATTTGGTCATACTATTAGACTGTGGTGAATAAGGAGGCGTGGTTTCATGGATAATGTCATTTGCAAGCAAAACAATCCTATATGAATTTCATACTCGCCACCACTTTCAGACCTAACTTTTTTTAATGGTAACATCTAAATGGTTTTCAACAAATTAGTACATCTTAAAGGATTCATAAGAATTTCATGCTCGCCACCACGTTCAGACCTAACTTTTTTTAATGGTAACATCTAAATGATTTTCAGCTTTAAGTTAGTACATCTTAAAGGATTCTAAGGAATCATCCTTACCCCTTATCAAATATATATGAAAATATTTAGTACGCTCATCTATGAAAGTGACAATCCATTTTTTACCACCTCTAATTTGAGTTGATTTCATGTTAACTAGGTCTAAATAAATTAATTTTAAGGGTTTAAGAATTTCCCCGATTTTTTTTCTTAAAAGGTTTTGTGGCATGCTTTGATTCTACACAAATTTCACATTTATGTTCGTTATCCAAAGTGAATTTGGGTATGCTACCTACACTAGCCAGTTTATGCATTGATTTGAAGTTTACATAACCAAGTCTGCCATTCCAAACGTTCAATGACACACAAAAGTAAGAAGAAGAATCATTCAATTTTATTTCAGCAAAGTTTACATTAACTTATATAAACCCTCAGTCTTAATTATAACCCTTACCCACATAATATTAATTTACCCTTGGTGATAACAACTTTGTCAAATTCAATTACAATTTTAAAACCCATATCATCTAAAAAAGAACAACAGACAAGATTCTTGTAGATGTATGGAACATGAGAAACTTCATTTAATGTGAGAGTCCTGTCAAATGTGAGCTTTATCCCAAATTTTCCCTTCCCTGCTATTTCTGATACAGAAGAGTTACCCATATAGAGTTTTTCACTATCCCTATCTTATGATAGGAGATAAAACATCTTTGCTTATGACCACCCTCATGCAGCGATTCCATCTTACAACACCAAAAGAAACTTTGGAAGCTCTCAACTTCACCCAAGTAACTGCATCTGAAAGACGCAAGAGTTTTCCGTTGATGGGTTCTTGAATTCATCCTTCTATCTAGTTTGATTTCCATCCTTAATTGTGGGTTTTTAGTATTTTAGAAAATTCCGGTCTCATTAGTGTCAATTATTAGTTTCATGAAATGGTGTTAGTATGTGTTATGTCATATAAACTATTGTGCTTCCAGCAATTGATAACACTACGAAGACAATTTGACATAAGCTGTCTTGTACTGTGGCTAAGAGATAGATTGTATAAAGCTCAGTTATTGATTGTGCTCAACACTAGAAACATAAAACTAAGACTAAGATTTGGTTCGAGAATGGATGGGACGAATTCATGGACTACTGCTCAATAAATGTTGTCCATTTACTTGTTTTTAGATACGATGGAAATTATCTTTTCCGTTATACTATATTTGATACGAGTGCTACTGAAATTGAGTACAATAATCTTCAGAGGATACCAACAAGACCTGCGGCAGCGCGTAGCAGCACAAACTAGATAACTAAAGTAAACAGAATACGTATCTTTGAATCCAAAATCTCAAAATTGTTGCGGAAACTTAAGACACCTAATTGCTTCCAAAGATTTTAAATTAAAGGACAAAAAGCAGAAAGCAAAACAGGACTCAAAATTAATTTCGCAGTGTATTCCACAGTGTACACATTGCAATACTGAATTAAAATCAACTATAACAAACTGGAGTTACATTTTATTACATCCTTTACATAAACAGAAGTTCACTCATCCTTCCATCTCTTAAATTGGGATGGGTTTAACAATGATTTGGAATACCATATCCATCTCCGTATTGGTACATATATTGTCCCATTCTGTCTATGTTTAGGACTGTATTGATAAAGAAACTTGGGAAAACATCCCGTGATGCAGATAGACTTG
>JAJJMC010030979.1:966846-987461 GCA_023531435.1 Papaver californicum | reverse complement strand
ATTGATAAAGAAACTTGGGAAAACATCCCGTGATGCAGATAGACTTGTATTCATCACTTTACAAGGAGGAGTAATCAACTTTTACACATTTTTACTAGCAATAGACTTTGAGACCCAGTTTCATGCATGTAAAATTGTATTGATTTTGCAACATCTCCCCTTTCTAACTCATCCTGTATTTAATTATTATATACGAGTTAGTATTGTTCTAATACAGATGAATAACTTTATAGTACTAGAAGCTTAAATTTGGAACTCATATATACCTTTCAGGTTGCCATGAAAATGCAGATCACAGGTTGAGAATTGTGTTAATTAAGAGGAACCCATGAAATAGTGCACAGACACAAAACAAAAAGAAGAAGAAAAAAAACTTCTACCTAATGCTCACATCATCACTTGGTCTGTCTAAACTCAAAAAACAAAGCAAACCATCTCTATGAAATAGTCTAGTCGCTAGCAATCTTACTTTTGTGATATTGCAAGATCATACAACTTAATCAACAGATGTGTACATTTTCCTTAGCAGGATCCAACAACTCACATTGTTCCCTTTTTCAGTTAATCTAAGCTATCCTTGCATAGGAACTACTTTAGTTGCTTATCTAGGTTCTGATCAGCCCAGTTCTGTAAGGAGTTTGCTAATTTTCTGACAACAAAATCGAGCAAAAAGATGTAGACAAATATCTAGATATATCCAAATTGCATCCAATGAAACAATACAAATAAGTAGCGCACATAAGCAAATATGTAATAAAAAAAACAAATGGAGACTACAATCAATATGTTCACTTCTTGAAATGTAGCACATCAAATTCAAAGTTCTAGCAGAATCCAAATTGCATACAACAGTTAGTAATAAAGCAATTCTTTACTGTCTAAAACAGTCCCTCAAGCAGTAAATTCTCACCTATATCTAGATATATTTCCAAATCTGATTCTGAGAGCAATCCAGGTTTCTTAACCTCCAAGTAATTCTTTGCTGCCATCAGCTGAACTACAGATGTGGAAACCCCCAGAAGGGTAATAATAACATATGCATAACAAAATTATTAGAAAACTGTTCAAAGCTATAAACTCTGCAGAACCAAAATCAAGTATGAGAAGACCAATTTACAGAAAGAAATCACGAACCTAGAACCTTTAGCAATTGAGAAAAAACCAAGGCACGATGCACGTTAACTATACTAGATTGAAAGAACTTGTGAGAATCTCACTTATTATGGAATAGATCTTAATATCTTAAAATATCAACAAGCAATTTGATCTAATTCATCCAATCGACCGACAATGGTCTAACTCACCATTTTTCCCAATTTGGTATTCAAAGAATAATGGTCATCTACTAAAATTGAAATGCTAAAGTTAAAATTGGGAGTTTAGTGTTTCTAAACCTAAAAGAGAGAAAGTCTTTGGTTTCTGATTTCTTCCGTCTGTATATGTTTTCTCTTTTCCTTTTTACTTCTATTCTACCAAAAATTAAAACTAAAAACTAAAATTAAAACCTACGTAAAAAAAGTGAGGAAAAGGAAAAAAAGGGAAAATCAAACCGCTACATCAGCAGTGAGTTTAACGGTGGATTTTGGGAGTGGGTTAAATAGAATTATTATACATTTCTACCGAACAAAATATACAGTAGACCAGGAAACCCTAACGGTCAAGAAGTGGTGGGACCGACCAACGTACTAGATGCTGATCGTAGATAATGGAGGAACGGCTCATATCAGCACGATGATAACATAGATATATGCGCTGACCGTCATCAATTTTGATTCAAGCAGATCAGGATACCGTAGCAGTAAGCAAGTAAGTCCTCATGACACGTGGAGAACAGTGTTACCAGATGTAAGCTAACGAGCAAATAATTTGTATTGAAACTGCACACAGATGACACGTTTCAACACCTTGGTTCTTATATCAGGTTCAGTTTTCATTATATCCTTACCAAGCTTTTTGTCCAGATCCTTCCAGAGAATCCAATACACAGAAAGAGAAGAACTTAGAAGAGTGTAGGTAGTTTTAGATAGAAAGAAGCCAGGAAAATATTTAAGTAGCTCCAAGAGAACAACAACAAAAAAAAACTCAGCTAGTTTATTCAGTTTGAGAGAGAGAGAGACTAGAGAAATTGAAGTGTTAATCAATTAAGCATATAATGGCTACTGTAGGAAGAAATTTAGCAGGTCCGTTGCTGTTCTTGAACTTGATTCTGTATATTTGTGTTGTGGGGTTTGGTAGTTGGTGCCTTAACAAGCAAATCAATGGCATGACTAATTACCCTGGTAAGAATTTCTTTTATTCTTAACAAAACCATGAGTAATTTATTGGTTTATCTCTGTAGTAACTTGCAGCCCTCATGATAGTTTAGACTCACGTTCATTTCTTCTGGCTTTACTCGTTATGATTTACCATGCGGAAGAGTGGCATGCATGTGTATAATTTCGTTATTTACTTGATCATTATCTGCATTCTGCATGCAAGTGAAAGCAATTAGTATTAATTAATGCAACTGTATGTTGTAATCATTTGTAATTAATTAATTTGTTTCTATGTGGGTGATTAATAAGGGTTCGGAGGGAATGGAGCAACATTTTTCTTCTTAATATTTGCAATGTTGGCTGGGGTAGTAGGAGTAGCATCAAAATTAGCAGGAGGAAGTCATATTAGGGCATGGAGAAATGACAGTTTAGCTGCCGCTGGTTCTTCTTCCCTTGTTGCATGGGCTATTACAGCTTTAGCTTTTGGTTTAGCCTGCAAAGAAATTGGTGTTGGTGGTCACAGAGGTTGGAGGCTTAAGGTTTTGGAAGGGCTCATCATCGTTCTCTTCTTCACCCAACTGTTGTATCTTTTGCTCCTTCATGCCGGTGTTTTTAGCAGCAAATACGGTCCGGGATATCGTGACACTGATTATGGTCTTGGATCCGGAGCAGCTGGTGACCCTGCTCAAAAGGGCGGTGTTGCTTCCAGGGTTTAATAATCGTTTTGTATATAGCTTAACAACTGCAGTTTGGGTTAGGTTAGGTTATGTTCATCTGCATGTTTATGTATCCACTTCTTTTCATGTATTTTCTAGGCTCGTTTCTTTTTTCTTCCCTTTTGTTTGTTGCAGCTGTGTTTAGGTATTTGTTTATGCAGTGTTCATGTCGCTGTGTAATAATTGGCTACTAGCAATGTGTTTTAGAAGTTCGTTTGGTTTCATTTCCCATCTCATGGAAAACCCTTTTTGCTCCCTTAGCCGTATACCCGCATTATCCCCGTCTAGGAGTGTTTTAGTGATAGGTTCTATAGGAACTGGACGATCCTATTTGGTGGTTGGTTAAAAACCTAGCGACAGGTTCTTATGTTCCTTCCGTTGTGGTATTTTCTGGTATTTTCTGATGGATGTCAAGCCGAAAGGTTATCTTATCATCTTATCCATGATGTGGATGGTATTGACGAAATTGATGATGAGACGGTCTTAATAGATAGATGGACACCCCAAACAAAAATTGACATTTTGAGTCTATGAAACTCAACTCCACCGCCGACACCATCTGGATCCCATGCTTTCCCTAATTTTGTGATGTCTTTGTGAACTGTTATCTGGGCCATGAAAGTGATTTTACTTCTCCATGACTGGCCTTTCAATTATTTTATTTTATTTTTGGTTTCTACATAAAATAGTAAAACCAAATTTTTGTCCGTTTATAATTTTGAAAAGCAAAATAAAAGCCATTACCAGTCGGATCACACCAAAAGCCCCAATGTGCATCTCGAGTTCTCATCGTATGCTCACTTACACCAAATAGCCCCATTTTGCGTCTTGAGTTTTAGTGGCGGAACCAGAAGTATTAGATCGGGTGGGCTTGCCAATTTTTAAACCTGGGCTTAAGTCTAAAATTAATACATAACATTTAGGCTTAATATAGAACGATTCATTGGGGACCATCCCCTATTTTGAAGTGGATCATATTTTGAAGCGGATCATTATAAAGCAAATTTAAACTTTATCTAGATATTTTAGTTAATGGTTTAAATACCCTTTGTTCATTAGTGGTTAATTCAGTTGATTTAGCTAATAAATTGTTAAAATTAATTAGAGTTAAAATAGATTAAGATGAATAATCATCTGAGAAAGAAGAAGGGGAAGTTTCTTTTGGAAAAACTAGGTTTCTAAATTTCTTAATTCAAAAATAAAGAGCATAATGTTTGGGATACTCAAGTATACTTTGGGATACTCAAGTATACTTGATGACGAGTTTCAATGAGTATTTGTTACCTGGATTGGCTAAAATGTTGTCAGAATGAAAGATTTTGATGGAAGTTTTGGACTAAGTTCGGCTAGGAAAATAAAAAACAGGTAACCGAATTTAGGTTGAGTGGGGTTTTAAACTAAGTTCGGCTACCAGAATTCAAGAACTGCTAGCCGAATTTAC
Organism: Papaver californicum; assembly: GCA_023531435.1. Taxonomy (NCBI): domain Eukaryota; kingdom Viridiplantae; phylum Streptophyta; class Magnoliopsida; order Ranunculales; family Papaveraceae; genus Papaver; species Papaver californicum. The sequence continues at coordinate 983,049 of JAJJMC010030979.1, read as the reverse complement.
ATTTTGGGATGAACATACTTATGTTCATTTTTGTCGAGTTCACCATATTCTTAGCCGAACAATCTAGGTAAAAAATGGTTGCAAACCATAAGTCTTAGGTTCGGCTATGAGGAGAAAGTTATTGTTAGCCGAACCTTACACTTAATACAAATTTAAATACATTAGAAGTTCGGATAGGAAAATAGTAAATTCGGCTATAAAAATAATGAATTCAGCTAATAAAACCAAAGTTCGGCTAAAAATGATGTAAAATAAGAGAAACATAGGAAAGTTCGGCAACCAATTTTTTTTGAATAATCCGAACACTGAGTTCGGCTGGGACTTCTTTTTTTTTGAATAACCGAACTGTTCTTCGTATTTTTTATATTTAAAGGTTCGGCTATGGAATCTAGGGTCTTTCACAAATTTTCTAACTGAACTTTACTCTGCAACTACCATTTGAAATTTTATTTTGATGGTTACTACTCAATTCATCAACTAAAAACGTATATAAAAAAATGGTTTTGTTGAAAAATACCTTCTAATATACATATTAAAAAAATCAGGGTACTCTTCTCGACTTAGAGAATAGAAGAAAAAAAAAATTAATAGAGTTATTGAGAGATGAAAATTTTGGTTAGAAATTTTAGGAGAAGAAAATGAGTATGATTTATGAATTAGAATTAGAATTAGTTTAGGTTAAACCATTTGAAATTTTATTTTGATGATTACTACTCAATTCATCAACTAAAAACGTATATTGAAAAATGGTTTTATTGAAAAATACCTTCTAATATACATATTAACAAAATCAGGGTACTCTTCTCGACTTGAAGAATAGAAGAAAAATAAAATTAATAGAGTTATTAAGAGATGAAAATTTTGGTTAGAAATTTTAGGAGAAGAAAATGAGTATGATTTATGAATTAAAATTAGAATTATTTTAGGTTAATTTATGATTTAAGATTTATTAGTTTAGTTTTGAATTAACTTAAGTTAGTTTAGATCGAAGGACAACTTAATCCTTTCCACTATCAAAGGCACCCCTTATCCCATCATACCGGATGGTCTAAGCACATCATGCCCCTACAAGAAATGGACTGGTCCCTAAAAAATCATTCATGAAAAAAAAAAAAAAATTAGGCTTTGGAAATGGCTTCAACAAAGGAAAAATCCGGTTGTAGCTCTACCCCTGTTGAGTTCTCATCGTATGCTAACTTGTTTAGTATTACTCCTTCCGATACGGTAAAAGAGATATTCTTATTTTTTATTTTTGTTGAGTTCTCATCGTATGCTAACTTGTTTAGTATTACTCCTTCCGATACGGTAAAAGAGATATCCTTATTTTTTATTTTAGTGTAAAAATGATAAATTTGTAACACCGAGATCAGGTGATTTATATAAAACAATATTTCTGTATTTGGTTAGAAGAGCTCGTTATGTTCTCTTCACCCCAACCATTTATCTTTGCTCTTTCGCGCTGGTGCCTTCGACGGAAAAACATGGTAAGGGATATCGTGACACTGATTATGGTCTTTGGAGCCGGAGCAGCTGATGGTGTGTTGAAATCCATGGACCTAACTTACCTCAAAAACTGGCTTGCAAGTCTTGTACAAGATTTATAAACTGCAAGTTTTTAAACCCGGTCGGGGCCGAAAATAACTCATTGGGGGCTATTTATTTATCCACATCCAAAGCCAAAGGATGGAGGGTGTCTAAAAATGGTAAAAAAATACTAAGTTATCCTCACTAGTTTAATTTACGTTTCTACCCTTTTAACCTTAAATTATTATTTTTTATTTAATTTTTTATTATTTTTTTAACGTTTTATTTTTTTATTATTTTCTTTTACATTTTTTTAGTTTTTTTTTAAATTTTTTTTACATTTTCTATTTTTTTAAATCCAAAAATAAATTAATTAATAAAAAAGAATCTAATTATTCTATTTTCACAATAAAAAATACTGGATTTTAATTAGCTGCTGATTATACTACAATCAGTTGCTATTTAAAACCACTACAATCAGTTGCTATTTGAAACCACAAACTACCGATTGTGAATGTAGAAAAATTCGAAAATTTTATAGTTTTGTAAAAATTTATATGTGGGACTACTTTCACAATCGGTAGATGTATAGATCGCCGAAACTATCGATTGTGAGAGTAAAAAAATTCTAAATTTTCTAAGTTTTGAAAAATTATATTTGGAGCTACTTTCACAATCGATAGATTTTTGATTTGTCGAAACTACCGATTGTGAATGTAGAAAAAATTGAAACTTTATACACTTTTAAAAATTAAAGTTGGAGCTATTTTCATAATCGATATATATATGATTTGTTGGAACTACTGAATGTGAATGTAGAAAAATTCGTAATTTTCTAAATTTTGAAATATACTTGGAGTTACTTTCACAAGAGGTAGATATCTAATCTGCCAAAACTACCGATTGTGAAAATAAAAAAATTCAAAATTTTCTAACTTTGGGAAAAAATTTAAATCTGGGGCTACTTTTATAATCGGTAGATATTGAACTTCTCTAAACTACCGATTATGAAAGAAAAAAATTCGAAATTGGAAAAAAAATAAATTATTTTGGGGCTAATTGTATAATCGATAGTTTACAAACTACCGATTATTAGTGTTTTTTGAAATAAAATTTATTAGAAAAATTAAAAAATAAATTTATTTTGGGACTAATTGCATAATCGGTAATTTACAAACTACCAATTATTAGTGTTTTTTTGAAAAATTTTTTATTGAAAATTGTTTTTTTTTAAGAAAGTTTTTAATAAAAAATTAATTAATTAATTATAACTAAACTAATTTAACAACTAATACAATATACTAAAACTAATTAACCAAGGTAGATTAGCCATTACATAAAATAGGTGGATAAGGGGTGGTGGGAAATTACTTCATAATGACGTTATTTTGTCTTATGTGTAGCCCCCAAAAATGCAAGGTTTTAAAATTGTCCATATAATGTGAGACTATTTTAACATATTCTCTCGCGTGTAGCCTCATTGGGTCTAGCAAGTGGATATTAAATCAGATGATACAGAATAATGTAGTTATATAAGAATCATCACAAACTGTCTGCTCTGGTACTATATTGAACTTCATGGGTCTAACTAACCCTGAAAATCGGCAAGCAAAATCAAAGTTACCCAAAACTTGTAAACCATGATTGGTTCCTAGATAAATAAAGCTTCCACGTTGAATGGTAAGGAAATCCTTGCTTCCTATTGGCCGAAATAAGGTTTTTGTACCTTTTGTGAAATGAGAGTTTTTATAAGGACACTTGGCAACGTATGATTGGTTTAAAAATATTAGGGGAAAAAACAATAAAAAGGGAAACCCTGTCTTGCCATGTTTTAAACTCTAAGGAATAGACATCAAAACCAAATTCAATTTGGAATTCGATAGTATTTCGATTCCAAAGTCGTGAACCTACCATATTCAGAAACCGTGACTACGTGAGGAAAAAAAAATGTAAACCTAACTGAAAACAGATTTAATGCAATCAAGATTTAATGCATCACGATGAGAAGGGGCGGGACGCAACACCAAATCAAAAATTAAAGCTAACTATGATGAAAAGTTAAATATACCCGGTACGTAGCACGGGCACAAATCTAGTGTACTATGAAAATCGTCGTGTATTAGTTGTACAACATATATGTTTTACAAGTTTGTTTGTCTTCAAATAAATGTCGTGCAAGGTTGGAAGTGATTGTTGATGACCTAATCTTAGCGGTTGGACCTAGTGGTCTTCATCAGTTGGTGGTGTTTACCAAGAACTTAGAAATTTTTCTCAGGTGCCTCCTTGTTCCCGATCGAATCCTATTTTTGTCCCGCTTTTGGCCTGCTCGGGAGTTGTATTTGCAGAAAATTCTTCTTTGGCTGGTGGATTTATTTTGGGACTGCTGGGTTATTCCAAATTTCTTAGGGGTATCGAGACAACTAAATTATCCTTTGTATTTCTAGAATTACGTTATTATTCATTATACAATGATAATAATTAGTAAAACACCAAGGTGACCAAATTTGGTGTACAAAAACTCCTTCCATATTATTATTTACAAATAAAAACCATTTGAAATAAAATGAGACAAAAATTCTGTTTCCATATATAATGTTTAACTTTAGTTTTTATTACTTCTTAAAATACCAGTCCTGATCTTCCCTATATATTATTAAGCCTTTAAAAGGAAATTTTAGGCGGAAGAGAATATTTAGAGAGAGAAAAACAAATATTCTCCGAGAAATCATGTTCAGAGAGAATTCAAGATCTTCTCCGGTGTTGTCTTCGTTTTCCCTTAGTTTTTAGGGTTTCAATTCTAACATTCGAAGATTCATGCCAATTTAGTCAATATTGGCAACTCAAAAAGTAATTTTTAAGTTCAAATTGATTGAATAAGATAAGAGCATCATAAGCTACAAGTTTAATTGAAGAAGAGATATGGTATTCGTTTCAGTTTAATTGAAGAAGAGAAAAGAATTTATAATTTCAGTTTGTTCTTCGAATCATTCATCAAAAACTCAAATTCAACTTTTCAGTTTGAAATTAGATATTGAATTGAAGAAGCTAACCGAAGTTACAATTTATCCTTCCAATTTGATCATCTTCTTCTTCGGATTAAGTTATTGTAGTAGTCGAATCATTCATCGAAGATTCAAATTCAACTTTTCAGGTAATCGATTTTTCTTTTGCTTTTTATTGTATTTGAATTTTCAAGTTGATTTTGATTATGAAACTCAAATCCATTTATTTTCACAAGTTTTTTGGTTATATTGTTGATTTTCTTAGTCAGATCTATTGGAATGAAACTTATTATGTTGTTATTTTTATTCAAATAAATTTTTGTTGTTGTTGTTAATATTCATATCTAGTGAAACCTTTTTTTGTTTCATTCTTTATCCAGAAGATTATAGAATTTGTTCTCGCAGTTATATCTCACACAAGTGGATACATTATCGTGTCGTATTGGTCTACAAACATCTGTTTTTGATTCGAAGGGAAGTATATGTTCAAGTTGGTGTCAATCCTCTTCTCTTTCTGTAGAACTTTTTTACATAGTTGGTGATCATCAAAAGATTATCCAATGTGATCTTGATATCCAATCGGTTGCTCTATTTACTTTGTTTAATAATCTTCCAACTCTTAAGTTACATGTAAGGCATAAAGCTGGGTGTTCTAAATCAGGAATTATAACTTTTTAGCATCCACGAAGTTCAGGAATTATACAATTTGAGCATGCAATACTTACAAATTTAGTTGATTATGATGTCCCTAATGAAGTGACAAAACCATTGAAGTCTGCGCTTTGGTTAGGTATTTTTCATGGTTTAATCAGGTGTTTCTGGGAGGTGTTCAACAAGTTCGTAGTGATTTGTTAAAATATCATACAACATATGGGTATTCATTCAATACGACGAGGAATGAGAAGTTGAGGATTGGTGCATGTTGTGATAAGAAGGAACAGAAGAAAAGAGAATTGCATATATATGTTGTTTCTATTGATGGTTTTGAAGGTAGTCATTTTATTATCAAGGAGTTAAATAAGCAGCATACTTGTGGCGGTGGAGTTGTTAGAAGACCACATGTGTCGAAGAAACTAATTAGTATCTTGAATCTTGATGAAATTAAACAGAATCCAAAGAAGAAGACGAAGGATATTATGAATCAGTTTACAAGAGAGTATGCTATGACATTAGTCGTTATTATGCATATGAAGGTGTTTTAGAGTGAAAACAAATGTACTGCAAAATGGTACTTTCAAGTAGGTTCGAGAGATCAAGCTCGAATAGGGCGAGCGGTGAAAGTTACAAAAGAAGTTGAGGAGTAACGATTGTGGAGATTGTAGTGGATTCATATCCAAAAAATAGGGAGGAATTGTATGACAACTACTCCTCGTACTTTCAAATTCCTTGTAACCGTCCCACTACTTGTTACCTTTTTGTTCGTGGATGTGTTGCCACAACGCACGATTACCTTAGACCACCAGACCAATACCCCAATGAGAATCCCCCTATGTGTTGTATTTGATATCTCGTGGATAGTAGAGTCGTGAACCACTACTTTTTTCATTAGGTCAAGTCAAGTCAAATGACTTGCTAAGTAAGTGAGGCAAGTTGCGATACTTACTGAGTTGGTAATTAAATTGATCAGTGTCAATTTTGGTAATTTTAGTAGTCATATACTAACTTTGAAGTAACATAGCATAAATTTAATGGCCAAATGTTAGCTTAGAAGTGACTTAGCATAAATCTGGAAGATGTTCGAGGCCATTTTTGCAAAGATCTTCTTAAGCAAGAAGGCTTATTGGATGACTATATAAGACTAGTGTTGGCATCAGCCCAACATTGAAAAGAATGACGCATTTCTAAGGGAAACAGCTAGCAAAGCTAGCACTATCTTCTTAGCGCCAATGGTAATGTGTTAGCTTCTAGCAAAGAAGCTATCTTTTTATCCATAAAAGCTAAAATGTTACTAAGGAGGCTAGCACTTTAGTGCAAAGGCTAGGAGGCTACTAGGTTAAAAGAGGTTAGCACGAAGGTCAAGGAAGCTAGCTAGGTCAAAGAAGCTAGCTAAGTCAACAAAGCTAGTGCCAAAAGTCAAAGAAGCTAGCTAGACCGGGGACACAAGTTAGATGGGAAATTTTCCCAAGGACGCTTGTGGCCAAGACGTTGCATCAAGGACGCTTTCCCAAAGACGCTTGTGGACAAGATGTTACACCAACGATGCTTTCTCTAGGAATGCCTTCGCCATATACGTTGTTGCTCAAGAACGCTTGCTCTAGGAACGCCTACGCCAAAGAAGATGTTGCTCGAAGAACGCCTGCGCCAAATACGTTGTTGCTCATGGACGCTTGCTCGAGGAACGCATGTGCCAAATACGATGTTTCTCAAGGAAGATTGCTCGGGGACGCTGTTGACAAGAAGACTAGCTTCAATATGCTAGGACGCTTTCTAGGGCCAAGTAAGGCTAGCGCTCTTGCGCTAGGCTAGGCCAATAGTTATCCCCAATACCCTGTTAGACCAAGAGTTAGCGCTAGTTTGGCACTAATGTAAGAAAAGGCTTGGGTTAGCCTATCTCTAGGCACAATGCGTCTTTGAATGCATTTCCCTTTGTTTATGGCGCGTCCAAGAAGAATGACACACAATTCGTGGCCTGTCTTTGAGCAAAGTTCTAAGGTGGCATATTTTAGGATCAGGGGAGCAATTTGTGATATGTTCGTTGTGAACAAGGCTGTAGTGGACCTGAAAAATTTCACTCCCAACGGGTCGGGTTTCGACCCAATTGGCCATCTAAGACTTTTTGATGCCCAACTTGATGAACCAACGTTACCAATGTTCACTTAATAGTTTGTTTTTCTTTCGAAGCGACTGTTTCTCGATTTCATCCGAACTTGTTTTTGAGCATACAAGCACGATACTAACATCAAGGGTCATCGAATCCGTCAAAATGCTTGCAATATATGATAGCATTACTAATATAAATTGAACCCAACATATGATATGAATTACATCAATGGGTAACAATCATCCTCATATGATATGAATCACCTCAACAGGCAACAACCATATCCTAAACGATTACCAATGTTTGGATACAAAGATCTTATTGTACAGGAATCTCATTGATCCAAGGGTTTGGGTTCTCATCTCTGTTGTGAAGGTCTATTCGAACTTTCTGAGCATACATCCCATACCGCATACTCAGGAATCCCAAAAGGGGTTCACAAATCTATTGTAAACATCAATTAGGACCTTTTGAACATACGTCCCATACCGCATACCCAGATATCCCAAAAGAGTCCACAATTTTATAAGGGTCATCTCTTTGCTCCTACAGATACTGAAAACACACCCCGTCCCTGACGGTTGTGGGCACCAATGTCAGTGGTTAGTTTTCAACCTATCGTCCCATACGATCTCCGCAGATTCCCATTATCTCAGATAAAGGGTTGCCTCTTTAAGAACTTGCAAACCGTCTCAAACGCTCATTCCACCCGTGGTGGAAATGTCAAATATGGATTAGTGGGGGTGTCCCACTAATCGCACCGTCCCAGATGGTGATATTCCAAGACATAGTGGTGGTCTCCCAGAAGTCTTACTCACCGTCCCAGGCGGTTGTTCCACTTGTAGTGGAAATGCCAATAATGGCCTAGTAGATGGTATGAACTGCCAAAAAGTAACCATCCCTTGGTAGATGGTATGAATTGCCTTCAGATTGAAACAACCATATCTAAGTCCAATTAGATAATATGTACAAAACAGTAATCATGTCTTTAATACAAGGGTTCGAATGTGAATTAGATCGCTAAACACTGGGCTAAATCCTTTTCTTCTTTCATACGTGTCGAACCGACTTCACATTCGAACCACCGTTGGCCATATTTCGTTTTATCGAGAAATTGAAGATGCCATACAAGGTTTTTGTCGGGCCTATTCCTATGGTACCTAAGTTAAGTAATTATATGATACCCCCGGGAATTCGGGTCACTTTGGAATTGAAGAATTACAGATCAATGTACAAAAAGGTTTTAATTCTGTGAACCGACAACTATACATTTCTATTACAAGAATTACAAAACCCTATGGAGACCCCAATATTCTTGCCGAATTTATAGCTGGGCAAATATAAAATAGAGTTTTATTTCGAAAGGCAGTGAAAAAAGCTATTGAATTAATTAAGCAAGCAGATACAAAAGGAATTCAAGTAAAAATTCCAGATGATATGGTTCGCCTCAAAAGGAAACAATCATCTCTAACTAGATGGTATGAACCGCAAAGCAGTAACCAACTTTTTTCAAATAAAATAAACAACCTCCATCATATATGCTGAACCGCAGAGGGGATGCCTACGTACCCTCCTCCATAGCTCGAATAGATCAAGCACGACCGTAGTTCATCTCGTTTTATTTAGATAGTATGAACTACTCTCGCCATTAATAACTATCAATTATCAGATGATCTGAACTATCCCATTTAGATAGTAATCATCTCTTCCGTAGATTGTATAAACTGTTTGTCATGGCAGCCATAATCTCTCAGATAGTATGAACTGCTTGTCATGGAAGTAACTACCTCTAGCCTTAGCAGTATGGATAGTATGAGTTGCATAGTAACAATTATCGCTATACAATAATATGTTTACCCCCGTTAGCCTTTATCTAGTCTGACTTGCATGTCACAAGATATTAAAAAATTCCAAATAATTTTATGAACAAACCAAATTTATATGTACCATATTTATAATAACCTGCATTTTACAAGGCATTAACAAATCCCAAATAATCTAATTACCAAACCAAATTCACATGTACCACATTTATAACTAGTATACATGTTTATACACTTTAAAACATGGACTAGTCCATCACTTCCACGGAAAGAAATGTACGTTTATAATTCTTATAAAATATTAAGAATAGTTATAAGCAACCAAACTAAAACTCAAAATATCCTCATACTTAACATAAACCTTTCAAACTTACCTTTCTGACAAGAATGCCACCACTCTGACAAAATAGTATAAACAAAACACATCGACACTTTATAAGTATGTCACATTTAAATATCTAAAGATCATTTTATATTATATATATCACAAAAATACCGTCATACATATATGTCTAACACCACCATTGAAATGAGTTCATAACATATATATATATATATATATAATAGTTCAAAAGGAGTGAAGCCTTGACAAGGTTCAAACTACAGACAAGTAGCACTATGAGTTGAGAAATTTTTTATTGAAATATAAGACATTAACACCATTTTTGTCACTTCAACACATTTTTCACTCATATCCATTTAAAAATAGAATGGATGACACCTTCGGTTCTAGCCCACTAATCAATATCTTAAATATCATCTTATTTTTTTGCGACCCACCTATCTCATCAATACAAACATTTACATATATTCATCTGTACATGGTAAGATAAATAACATATGAGTATTTTTTATAGACTTTGCAAGTCATAAAGATGAGCTACAAGTAAACCATCAAAACCAATACAGTCTTACCCGAAATATATCACATTTGAAAGTGACTTAACAATCAAATTGCAAGCCACGAGGACATTTTAGATATTCAAAATTGTAGACATCCTCAAGAGATAAAATGGTATCAACAAGAACACCAAAGAAGATAAAATACGAGATTATCAAATCTTCGATCCCATGTTATTCTTTAAATAATAACCAAACCATCTTACTCAAATGACATAACCTTCATATGACCTTCAAGTAAAAATTATAGTTCTCTAACCTCCTTGGACATTAAAACAGGTACATATGCTTATGCTTTCATCTATATTGAAAAGTAACGGGTAAAAAACGTCTGGTGGGTGCTGCTGGATTATCTACCATCAACCGTTATATTAACTATAAACGAAACTATGACTACTTTACAAATCGTAGTCCCAGTTTATCCAATATTTTCAATAGAAAACATTACCTGATCCCTTTAAATTTTAAATTGTATCCTTTTTACTCAGCTTTGAACAACATATCCAGAATTCAGCAAGTTCTAACAGTTTATTAAATAGATACATACATTATAAGCTGACTATTTTTACTATCAATACACAAAACTCAGTCCCGATTCTCCCATACTTTAGGGCACCCAAAATGATCAGAACTTCATGAAACAATTACAGTAAGTTATATACATAGATACAAACATCATACTAAAATTTCAGATTCATCTGATAAACAAATATTGATAAACTCAACAAACAGTTGGCTGTCCAGGGTTCGAATCTAGCTAACTGCAGTCTCAGTTTATCCAAACTTTGTAATACTACTTGAGACCTGATCGTCTTAAAATTTTATTCATATATCTAAAACGTAACGAAATATAACACAATCAAATTTCATCACAATCCAACCACTGGATCTAAAGGTATTATTAAAACTAAAACAGACTTTCAAGGGTTACAAGTGACAAAGATGGAATGAGTAGTTCTCTTCAATACAACATGAATTGGGTAAAACTGCACAAACCCATATTGTTAATTTAAATGACTTGAAATTTAATCAATGAATTATGACAAATCCCCAAATATCATAAGAACCCCAATTTGAAGAACTCAACAATTTCAATTCAAGAACAATTGAGATCAAATACAAGATGGGTTCACAAATCTATTGTAAACATCAATTAGGACCTTCTGAACATACGTCCCATACCGCATACCCAGATATCCCAAAAGAGTCCATAATTTTACAAGGGTCATCTCTTTGCTCCTGCAGATACTGAAAATACACCCCTTCTCTGACGGTTTTGGGCACCAATGTCAGTGGTTAGTTTTCAACCTACCATCCCAGACGATCTCCGCATATTCCCATTATCCCAGATAAAGGTTTTCCTCTTTAAGGACTTGCAAACCGTCTCAAACGCTCATTCCACCCGTGGTGAAAATGTCAAATATGGATTAGTGGGGGTGTCCCACTAATCGCACCGTCCCAGATGGTGATATTCCAAGACATAGTGGTGGTCTCCCATAAGTTTTACTCACCGTCCCAGACGGTTGTTCCATTTGTAGTGGAAATGCCAATAATGGCCTAGTAGATGGTATGAACTGCCGAACAGTAACCATCCCTTGGTAGATGGTATGAATTGCCTTCAGATGGCAACAACCATATCTAAGTCCAATTAGATAATATGTACAAAACAATAATTATCTCTTTAATAAAAGGGTTCGAATGTGAATTAGATCACCAAACGCGGGGCTAAATCCTTTTCTTCTTTCATACGTGTCGAACCGACTTCACATTCGAACCACCGTTGGCCATATTTCGTTTTATCGAGAAATTGAAGATGCCATACAAGGTTTTTGTCGGGCCTCTTCCTATGGTACCTATGTTAAGTAATTATATGATACCCGCGGGAATTCATGTCACTTTGGAATTGAAGAATTACAGATCAATGTACAAAAAGGTTTTAATTATGTGAACAGATAACTCAACATTGCTATTACAAGAATTACAAAACCCTATGGAGACCCTAATATTCTTGCCGAATTTATAGCTGGGCAAAAATAAAATAATTTTTTATTTCGAAAGGTAGTGAAAAAAGCTATTGAATTAACTGAGCAAGCAGATACAAAAGGAATTCAAGTACAAATTCCAGATGATATGAATCGCCTCAAAAGGAAACAATCATCTCTAACTAGATGGTATGAACCGCCAAGCAGCAACCAACTTATTTCAAATAAAATAAACAACCTCCATCATATATACTGAACCGCAGAGCGGCTGCCTACGTACCCTCCTCCATAGCTCGAATAGATCAAGCACGACCGTAGTTCATCTCGTGTTATTTAGATAGTATAAACTACTCTCACCAGTAGTAACTATCTCTTATCAGATGATCTGAATTATCCTATTTAGATAGTAATTATCTCTTACATAGATTGTATGAACTGTTTTTCATGGCAGCAACAATCTCTTAGATAGTATGAACTTCTTGTCATGGCAGTAACTATATCTTGCCTTAGCAGTATGGATAGTATGAGTTGCATAGCAACAACTATCCCTATACAATAATACGTTAACCCCCGTTAGCCTTTAGCTAGTCTGACCTGCATGTCACAAGATATTAACAAATTCCAAATAATCTAATTTACAAACCAAATTCACATGTACCACATTTATAATGACCTGCATGTTACAAGGCTTTAACAAATCTCAAATAATTCAATTACCAAACCAAATTCACATGTGCCACATTTATAACTAGTATACATGTTTATACACTTTAAAACATGGACACTACTCTTCCAGCACTTCCATAGAAAGAAATGTACGTTCATAATTCTTATAAAATGTTAAGAATAGTTATAAGAAACCAAACTAAGACTCAAAATACCCTCATACTTAACATAAACCTTTTAAACTGACCTTTCTGTCAAGAATGCCACCACTTGAAAAAATAGTATAAACAAGACAATTCGACACTTTATAAATATATCACCTTTAAATATCTAAAGATCATTTCATATTCTATATATCACAGAAATACCGGCATACATATATGTCTAACACCACCATTGAAATGAATTCATGACATATATAATACTTCAGAATAGTGAAGCCTTGACAAGGTTCAAACTACAGACAAATAGCACTATGAGTTGAGAAATTTTTTATTGAAATATAAGACATTAACACCATTTATGTCACTTCCACACATTTCGCATTCATATCTATTTAAAATTAGAATGGATGACACCTTCGGTTCCAACCCACTAATATATATCTTAAATATCATCTAATTTTTTTCGCGACCCACCTATCTTATCAGTACAAGTATTTACATATATCCATCTGTACATGATAAGATAAATAACAAACGAGTATTTGATATACTTTGCAAGTCATAAAGAGGAGCTACAAGTAAACCATCAAAACCAACACATTTCTGCGAGCAATGAGACAATTTTAGACATTCCAAATTGTAGACATCCTTAAGAGATAAAATGGTATCAGCAGGAACACCAAAGAAGATAAAATACGAGATTATCAAATCTTCGATCTCATGTTATTCATTAAATAATAACCAAACTATCTTACTCAAATGACATAGCCTTCATATGACCTTCAAGTAAAAATTATAGTTCTCTAACTTCCTTGTACATTAAAACAGGTCCATATGCTTATTGTCTACCATCAACCGTTATATTAAATATAAACGAAACTATGACTACTTTACAAACCGTAGTCCCAGTTTATCCAATATTTTCAATAGAAAATATTACATGATCCCTTTAAAATTTAAACAGTATCCTTTTTACTCATATTAGGAAAACACATCCAAAATTAAGCAAGTTCTAACGGTTCACTAAATAGATACATACATTACAAGCTGACTACTTTTACTATCAATACAAAACTCAGTCTCGATTCTCCCATACTTTGGGGCACCTAAAATGGTCATAACTTAATGAAATCTTTACAGTAAGTTACTTACATAGGTACAAACATAATATTAAAATTTCAGATTCATCTGATAAACAGATATTCATAAACTCAACGAACAGTTGGCTGTCCAGGGTTTGAATCCAGCTAACTGCAATCTCAGTTTATCCAAACTTTGAAATAGTACCTGAGACTTGATCGTATTGAAATATTAGTCTTACATCTAAAACATACCGAAGTATGACGTACTCAAATTTTATCACAATCCAACCACTGGATCTAAAGGTATTATAAAAAATAAAACAGACTTTTAAGGGTTACAAGTGACAAAGAGGATATGAGTAATTATCTTCAATAGAACATGAATTGGGTAAAACTACACAAACCCATATTGTTAATTTAAATGACTTGAAATTTAATCAATGAATTATAAGAAATCCCCAAATATCATAAGAACCCTAATTTGAAGAACTCAACAATTTCAATTCAAGAACAATTGAAATCAAATACAAGATGATTACAAACTACCCCTTATTCAAAATCAAAGAACATCATAAATTATGAACAAAAGTTTAGGGCATGATAAAATGAAATTAAGAAGAAGAATTTCTCTCATACCTCTTTTGATACTCCAAATATAAGATTTCACTACAACCACACCATAGTAATGAAATTCATCATATATAACTACCAATTTCTCACAATTCTTTTTGAGTTATTTCCTTTTTGATTTTTTTTGTGGAAACGAGTTCATTAGATTGTGAAGAAGAATGAGAATGAAAGTTCACATGATATTCTGTATTTGGTCAACATATATGACCATTTTACCACTGACATGTTCAAAAGAGTCACAGGTGGGTGTCTAGGTGTCACATAAATAATTTACTTTTATTATTAATTTTTTGATTGGGTTACAACCATTTTTGGATCGGGTTTCGAACTAAAAGCCTGGATATAAAAATATGGAGTAGTACATTCTAACCTCAAAAGAATTAGTTATTCCAAGATTATACGTATAACAATAAATTATTATTATTTGAATAAGAATTTGAGTATCAACAAGCTCTAGGAATAACACTAGATAAGACTCAAGTTGCTTTATATTAGTGGGTGATGGGTGTCGTAAGTGCAACAAATTACTCCATATATTTCCCACTAATTAACTAGTAATACAACGACAGTAAGGATCATTCCCACAGAGATATGTGTTATTCATAGGTAATTTGGATTAGAAAAACTAGAATAAAAGAAAATACTAAAGGGGATTGGTTTCTTAAAGAAATTATAAAGAATAATAATAAAATGAAAAAATGATTAAGGATTCCTTCGCTGTTACCAAACGTTGTCTGAATTGTTATATTATCTATCTTTCGTTTGAATCATTCATCACTAACTGTAGTATAGCAGCTAGATCAGTGTTATCCCCAAAACTCCTTTTATTACTGGATACGGAAGTTCTCGACTACCAGATTTTATTCGCCCGAACCACCAAGTAGTTAATCACTCAAGGTGTAATCCAATCGAATGCTTTAAGCTTTGTGAATTTGGGTTGATCCCAGTAGTTAAACTCTTAGATCAAGGTCCACTTTATGGTGTTGTCTTCAATCTTTTTCTCCATAGAATCCCTCTGCAAGGTATCGTGATTTCCACTTGTGTACGAGTTAATGGAACATTACTTATCTCATAACTTAATACTAGCATTAAACTGATCAATATATTAATCCAATTGTACACTTGAACAATCTAGAAATTAATCATAAACCCTAGATGTAGTGAAAACAAACGATGATGATAGTAACTTCAAACAAACTTGTATTACTAATAAGCTTCACGCTTAGAACATTAAATCCTTAATCAACAAAAGAATTATCCATTACAAAGAAGAATGGTTTCCCCCTAAAGGGGTAAACCCTAGGGTTTTGATGTAAAATTTGTGATATGAGAGGTAAAGTAGATCGAGAATATACGTACCATCCCTTGTTTAAGGCTAAGATGTCTTCTTTTATATACTTCAATGCTTGGCCCTCAAATATCCTCTTCTTTTAGGGTTTAAAATCCTTCCAGGACCATATTTTCTTGAATCAAAAGTCCAAAACGTGTCTTAAAACTGGCCTGCGTCAAGTCATAATGTAGTCTCATTCGACCACTTTCTACCAATTATTTTTGCAAAGTATACAAATGTTTATGTCCCAAAATCCGTCCATAATCGGTAGTCTCGGGCACCTCATTATCTCCCGATTAGTTTGTTGTGCGTTACTTCTTTTCTTTCCAGCGTTTTGCT
>JAJJMC010030979.1:921846-961846 GCA_023531435.1 Papaver californicum | reverse complement strand
GACCAGCAACTTGTAAACCAATATTTTAGAAGATGAGATGAGAAGCCTGAATATGAGGTGACTGTGCCCATTGGATGTTCGTCATTTGCTAGAGATGGTTGTGGCTTCCTCATTACCAGTGATGGTTAAGATGAATATCATGACCATGTTTTTTTTATATAAATTTTTTCTCAAAGGGTGAGAGGACTTGGTGGTATCACTTTGAGAGTTACAAGTTCATCCGACAGTAGAATCGTGTGATTGAAGCAAGTAGCAATAACCAGAGTGAAGCCATCGTTCTGGATATGATCAGGTAAGAGGAGTAGGCTTTCTACTCGTGTAGGGTATCGATGTAGGGAGGTTTTTTCAATAACTTTGATATTTTACTAACTTGATTTGGGATTTGGATTGATTTTTTAAACGAATCAAATCCCTAAGTTTAGAACGGCCAAGAGGTATTCATTTACTAGACAAAGTGATACATGTTGAATGGGTTCATAACATCCATGGGTGAATTATGTAACATATACTTCAGGAGTATACTTAGAGGGTATTGATGTTTCATGCTCACTTGAGTTGCGTAATGAGTTATCCCCGACATTATATCCTCCAACAAGTGATAAAGTTCTATTGCAGAAGAAACAAAAATAAAACAGACGAGGGTATGGGTGTTACCTTGCCATGATGGTATGATTTTTTATGTATGCGATTTTGTTTTAAGTACCGTTGTTGGTTAGACCTTCCAGTTGAAGGATATGACTGCATTGAATTTTCAAGAGTAAAAGAGCCTTCATTCCCTAAGTGTAGCTTACTTGGATTCGGTTCCAGGCAGCAGATAATTTTGAAGTGTCGTCACAGGTGCATGCTTCCAAGAATTTTACATGTCAAGGGAAGCCATAAAAGTTAGAGCCGTTCGTTGAAGTGCTGGGACTGGGACTGGGGAGAGTATTCAAATTGAAATTGAATCTGTTGTCGTCGCCTGAGCCGTTGAGATGCAACAGGACTGCTCTCCGACCTTGCGCCTTTTCATACTCATTAGACTCACAAGTTTGTTGTATTCATCTGGAGGAGATATAGGATGATGTATTCCTATGCTCATAATTCTTTGATCTTCTTGACTCAAAGCATACCAGAGTGAAATGCGTTCCTGAGTATATACTACTCTTGTTGTCGTTGACTGATAAGCATGTAAATGCGACATTTTACATCTATAATTACATTATTTAGGACTCGTTATTTAGATAATATATTTGTTATAAGTCATTTTACAGGAATTACAAGTGAATCAACCATCCGAAGAATAAACGGTTAAAAAGGTATTCGCGGCTCTCGACACCCGAAAGAGACAGTTAAGGTAATTGTGGCTTGCTGTGTTAAGTTTGCAAGGTAGTGACACTACCTAAATCAGCACACGACACAAGAAGGATATAATCAAGCAAAAATTTGCGTTCCTTTTGCTCACACGTGAGAAGTTAAACATAAAGGAACAGTAGACGTGGACTAATCTCGACCACATTTCATTTGTGGTAGGGGTTATACCAGACAGGTCCGGTCATATTCAATAGAAAAGGCTTTTGACTGAGTAATGAAATCGAGAAATAGATGAACAGATAAATGGGATAGGGAAGAAAAGCCTGAAATGGAGTCTTGATCTTGATGATTAAGTTGGAGAAGAGAGTGAGGATTGATTTACTGCCATGGGTTCGATGTTGATGTTCGAGTTGATAACATACGAGAAGAATTAATAGTGCAACAGTTAGAACTTGGTCATTAAGGTGAATGGGTTTGAGAAGGTGTTGCTGCCTTCGATTTACAGTAAAGAATCGATGGGATTTCCATGGGTTTGAAGCTCGATATGAAGAAGGCTCATAAATTGGATTTCAAGTGGAAGGATGTGTGGGTTTGTGCTTAAACGAATAAGTATGAGATGAGATTCAAGGAATTGAGTGAAGAGTGTTGTTGTCGTGAATTGTGCAGTGAGATGGAAGGAGGACTAATTGGAAGGAGAACAAATCCAATCGATCTCTAGCCATCATTAGTTTGTTTAATGCACATTAATGTTCGACAGAATGTCTGAATTACTGAACCAAACTCTTTGTCACCATTTAGTAGTGTTGTAATTCTGTTATGAGGGTTAGTGAGCAAGTCGAATGCAGTAAGGTCGGGGAGAAAATTTTGTAAGAAATTGGGGTAGGAAAGTGAGAATGACGGTGGTGGTGACGAATTTTGGATGGCCGGAAAGAGAATATAACTAGGAGTTGTCGGAATTCGGAAAGAGCCTGGATTTGGAATCTGGCGGTGATTGAATGGGCCTGGTAATTCTTGGTCCAAGTAGGAGTCTAGGATGCATATTAGTCCCTTGTTTTTAGAATCCAAAAATAACTCTAACCAGGTTTCCATATATAGATCAAGAAATAACTCTTAAATTCGCAGGCCCAAAATAAGAATTGTTAAGTGAAGCCAACTCATCCATTAGCCCAAAACAGGTTCATATTAGTCCCCTTTCACGGATATTTCTCTAAGATATTTTGTCAAACATCTGAGGTGCGTTCTTGTAAGAAATTCAGGCAATGTTTTGGTTGTATTTCCGACCATATAAATCTCCTTCCCTGCAATTTTAATATCAACCCATTCAAATTAAACATAACCCAATCTCCTAAAATCATTCAGGACTCAAAAGTATTCTTTATCTCATCATTTATCATTATAAACAACCCATGGAAGCAAACACCATTGCTTCCCTGTAGCATACATTCAATCTTCTCCTCAAACTCGAGACCACCATCTTCCCATTTGACTCTCCTTCAACGAACTCACTACCACAGACCCAATTCCCAGCCAAATCTCTCCAACCACCAGAACCCATCAATTCTTGGGATATATCACAGACCCCACTTCCTTCTCGAGCCCAGATCTTGATGAATCCCATCTCTACCATTGACTATTCTTCTCACCCAGAACCATCAAATAAACTTCTTATTCTCGCTCAACTCAGCTTCCATCTTGAACCCTTAATTCATCTCACTCCGGCCACAACACCACTCTTAATTCATCGATCTCTCGCTCAAGTATTCACTTCCAAGTAATGGCATCATTTATCTTACATATACTTCTCTCCAACTGAACCTCTCTCGTTGTTGACTAACAACTCCATTAGCATCTTTGTTGAACTCGAATGATTGCCAATTCTATATTTGAATCAAAACCACCTTCTAATTCTCTTCTTTTCTAACACACAAATACAACAACAATCTTGGCTAACCTTCAATCCCTGAGCAATTCACTGCCGACGTAAACTTGGCTCAACCGAGAACCTAACTGGTCGAATAAGATAAACTAGACCTAGCTTTTAGGTTATAATATAGGGAATGGCTTTAGGAATCCACTGATGTCCACCCCTTATCTTTATTCAATTTAGCAAGTGGCTGCAATTAGTAATTTGTTATTTTTGCCACTTCACAAGCTTCTAGTGTTGCTAGTTCTGAGTCCATTGACACCTACGGCCTCCAAGCAATGCTTTGTGTCTTTAATTCTCTCCTTTCATTTCATGTGACTCCAAAGTACCTATAAAATTCAAAATAAACGTAATATACACAAAATACAAGAAAACTAGCTAAGAAAAGCATAAAAATTGATATTGAAATAATGTATTTTAGGCACCTATAAATTCCCCCACACTTGCCTTTTGCTAGTCCTCGAACAAACTAAACTAAACTAAACTAATCTAAACTAAAATATACAACTCCATTTCGTTGAGGATAAAGTTACACTTAGTATGTGTAACAAGCCTTTAAACCCCTAGGTGTCCCTAGTGGACGAGTTATAGTCTCGTGGTTGTTTACAAGAGGTATACCCACAAACCCTACTCTAACTTCCAAATATTCTAAAGCACATGCATCCAAAGAGCTAAGATGACATAAAGTTTCTGCACACTAATGATAAGAAGTTAAATGTATCAAAGAACATTATTCTCATGCTTAACTCTTGAGCTAGGAGAAAACCACCATATGAAAGAATTCAGGTACGAGAGCGAAGCATTTCGCCTCGACTTCTACCTTACCAACAAAATTTTATGAAATTGAAACTCAGAAGACGCACTTTATATGGTTCTCATGTGTGTAAGCAGGAGTAAAGATAGAAATTTTGCACATGTTGAATGGTGGGAAGGGAAAACCTTCCGAATTATGTTTGAATATCCCATAAAAACGTGGGAAGAAACGAACCTTTTTCTGATGATCTTTACGAAAGGAAATCAACCACTATGCGAGGATGGGAATGCTCACTCACATTCTCATCCAATCTACAATCCACACAACTCTCATATTATCACATAGAAATGTCTTCGTCTTCGGCTTCAACTGTAGATGATGAACTCTTGAATTTCATAGAACTTTAACAATTTCTAACTATTTTCTTTTCAAATTTTTGTTGCTTGAAACTTCTTTATATATTTCTTTTTTCCCACGCCTTAACGAATAAATATAAAAAAAAATATACATTAAAGTAATAAAATAATTTTTTTCTTTTTTTTTTGATTTTTTCCCCTTTTTTTTGATTTTTTTTTGAGACAAGAAATATGAAATACAAAAGAAAAAGAATAATAATTTGAAACTAATATGGCCGTGAGGAAAGGACTTTACCACTTGATTCTTCACAACTTGTATTATCTCGGTATCATAAACTTCATAAAAATTCACTCCTTTTGATTTTTCGCTTTTGTACATAAGTCTTCAACTAGAATATATAATTTTGCTCCTTATATAGTTACTTCACTTTGAATCTGAATTTTGCTTTTGTAGTGTTGCTTGTAAACCTTGAACATCTTCAACTTTCTTCAAATTGGTAATGTTCTGCTTGTTGATGATGATGGTGTTTCTATGTTGTTGTCGAGAGAGAGATGGTGCCAACTGCAAATCAAACTACAAGGTAAGGTTTTTTCACAATTCTGATGTCACCCTCATGATTGATAGAATTAGCATTCAAGAGATCAAAAACACTGGTACGAGGTTGGGTAGCTCATCATTCTACCTGGAATTTGCACAGATAAAACACTCTAACAGACAATATTGAAAGTTTCGTGCCTCCCTCATATATGGGTATTGAATGATCAACTTCTCTAATACTGCATCCTTTCTGCACCTAATTTTCCACTGACGGTTTAAGTCCTTTTTGTCATCTCTAGCCTCTCAACAACTAAGAAACCAGAATATAGTTCTCTAATACTTCTAAGTTCAGTTATTTTGTTCAGAACTCCGTATGTAAACGTATCTAGA
Organism: Papaver californicum; assembly: GCA_023531435.1. Lineage (NCBI taxonomy): Eukaryota > Viridiplantae > Streptophyta > Magnoliopsida > Ranunculales > Papaveraceae > Papaver > Papaver californicum. The sequence continues at coordinate 956,594 of JAJJMC010030979.1, read as the reverse complement.
AGTATACTAAGTGACTCTAAAATATCTAAGTGTTGGAGGTTTCATGCAAATAATTTTAAAAAAGTTAAAATTTTTTACCTAAAAGTGAATACTTAAGAATTCTGTATGCTTAACATTCCCCCACACTTAAACTTTACATTATCCTCAATGCAAATTGACTCATCCAATGTAAAATCAAGGTGGGAAATCCTATAATGATATGAAAATTCAGAAAAAAAACAAGAAAAAACAAAGGAAATACTAAACCAATGGGTTGCCTCGGCATACAACGCTTGGTTTAAAGTCGTCAGCCCGACTCTCTTGTCGCCCGTAGATCAACAATCTGAAAATTTAGGGATCCTCCCATAGAAAAATCTGTAATTCTAACAATAGCTTCACAACAATATTAGTACAAGAAAATAGAATTAAAGTTATCGCCCGATAAACGTTCCCCCCACACTTAGTCCTTTCTAAACTTAGAAGTATATAGATAACATAGAATTTGGGAACTTCTACGGTTTTCGTTTCAAAAACCTGCATAGTATGAGAATTAAATATCTCCAATGGAGGATATAGGGAAGCATAGTCATTCAACAATACTTCCAAAGAACATTCATTCAAGCCAATAAGAGGTAAATAGGAAGAATCAATAGGCAAGTGATTAGTCAAACCTTGCACGATTTCTTGTACCATGGGATCCTCTTCATCCTTAAAGAATTCAATTCAATTACTTAGCTCATGTGTATCATGGTCCTCTATCAAACTCTTCAACCAATCTTCATCCGTCTCCGCCTCAAATGAAAATTTCAGGGTCAATATTGTCTTCATAATAATCGACAAGTTCAATTAAGTCTTACACAATATTATTCAATTCGGTTTTATTCTCAACAAACTCCTATTCGTTTTCAAACTCATCGTAATCAAAAAGTTCATCGGTTTCACAACCTTTATCAGTACGTCGTTTGAGTTCCATACGAATGGTCGTACTGATTTCTCCGAGAAGTTCTTCTGGGGCTCCGTCATTTTCCAACTTGTATAGTCTCTGGGAAAGTTTCCAAATATTCACACGCTTTACACCATTAACTCCAATAGAATCTCTCGCCCATGACTTTTCTCTTTGAATGGGTGAATGATCATAACTACGATCCGGAGTCGGGTAAGGTAAACTATTGTAAAGTTCAGTTTGAGAAATGTTCTCTCTATGTTGCACAAGTTGGTCTAGTCTATGTTGCAAGTCTTATAATCCATTCATAACATGTATACAACTTGAATAAAGAAAATTGGAAGTATAATTGGCTCACCTTGGTGGTTGACTTACATACCCACTACAAGGTTGTTGGTATGTATGAAAATCACTATAAAGTTCTCTAGGATTTTGATCATAGCCAATAAATTGGTTTTGATTGTATCGCAAAGGTGGTATGCAATTGTCATCGTGTTGTTGAGGTTGAAAACCGTATTGATTGTTGTAATCTGCTCTTTCCTCGAGAAATAAGTACCTGAAATAAGATTCTCAAAACTAGGTTAGATTCAAAAATAAGAAACAAATATCAGAAAAAAAAAACCAAGAAATCAAAAACAAATAACAATCCGCTGCATACCCGGCAGCGGCGCCAAAATTTGATGTGGTCGTCTGCACGTCAAAATTATTTATTACTTTCTCACTACTTATGATTTATTCTGAATCAAGGGTAAGAAAGGATCGTTCCCACGAGGAGGTCTTGGTTTTTATATGTTTCGCAAACTTATATAAAAAAGGGGGATTTTCAGATTCAATAAATGTAAATTAAACTAATTAAGAAAGCTAAGAATTTGTAGAAAAGAATAAAAGATTTGAGACTGGTCAAGGTTTCGTTTTCATTCACAAAACATGTTTTTTACTAATAATTAGAATTGATATTTAATATCATTTTATCAAAATCTCTAGAATACCTTGATCGCAAGAATATCCCGCAAATTTCCTCAAGTCATCAACAAACACATTAAAAGATGCGAATATGAATTCTACCAAGAAAACAAACTAACGTGTAAAAGCACTAATCAAGTTTAATTCCCAATGAGCGTTAAGATTCATGAAATTAGGCTAATCAATGCAATTGAACGTGGAAAGCGCACTAATTCAATTTAATAAAGGTCATGATCCACATATGAGTACTAGTATATATCACTACAAGCAATAACCACATTATGCTACTTGTATTCAAGGAGTATCACTTTTGCGTATAATAAACCCTAAATTAGATATAGATATGAATGTGAATTCAATCAATTTGCAACTTAACTAAACAAACAATCAACCAATTAGGTATTTATAGTGATTCATGAACGATAAATATGAGACAAAACTAATGTATTAATTCAAAGAATCATGTTTGAGAAATCCAACTATTCCCTAACCAATAACAAAATTAACTACTCATAATAATTGGAGTTCACAAAATTGAATTGAAGAAAAAAAATTGAAAATCCTAGTTGTAAGGAATCTTCCTCACGCAAACCTACAAAAAGAAGTAGAAGAGGTGAGAAGAGAAGAGAACTAGGTGAAAAACTAGATATCTCTCCCTCCTGTTGAAGTTGCTCTTTTATAGATTTCTCCCTTGTTTTCAGAATCCAAAAATAACTCTAACCCTAGGTTTCTATATGTAGATCAAAAAATAACTTTTAAATTCACAGGACCAAAACCATAATTGTTAAGTGAAGCCAACTCATCCATTAGCCCAAAACAGGTCCATATTAGTCCCCTTTCACGGCCATTTCTTTGAGATATTCTGTCAAACATCTGAGGTGCGTTTTTGTAAGAAATTCAGGAAATGTTTTGGTTATATTTCCGACCATATAAATCTCCTTCCCTGCAATTTTAATATCAACCCATTCAATTTAAACATAACCCAATCTCCTAAAATCATTCAGGACTCAAAAGCATTCTTTAGCTCATCATTTATCATTATAAACAACCCAGAGCAGCAAACACCATTGCTTCCCGGTAACATACATTCAATCTTCTCCTCAAACTCGAGACCACCATCTTCCCATTTGACTCTCCTTCAAGGAACTCACCACCACAGACCCAATTCTCATCAAAATCTCTCCAACCACCAGAACCCATCAATTCTTGAGATACACCACATACCCAACTTCCTTATCGAGCTCAGATCTTGATGAATCCATCTCTTCCATTGACTATTCTTCTCAGCCAGAACCATCAAATCACCTTCTTATTTCGCTCAACTCTTATTCCATCTTAAATCCTGAATTCATCTCACTCCGGCCACAACACCACTCTCAATTCCTGGATCTCTCGCTCAAGTATTCACTTCCAAGTAATAGCATCATTTATCTTACTTCTACTTCTCGCCAACTGAACCTCTCTCGCTGTTGACTAACAACTCCATTAGAATCTTTCTTGAACTCGAATGATTTCCAATTCCAGATTTGAATCAAACCCACCTTTTAATTCTCTTCTTTTCTAGCACACAAATACAACAACAATCTTAGGTAACCTTCAATCCCTGAGCAATTCACTTCCGGCGTAAACTTGGCTCAACCGAGAACCTAACTGGTCGAATAAGATAAACTAGACCTAGCTTTTAGGTTATAATATAGGATGGCTTTAGGAAGCCACTGATGTCCACCCCTTATCTTTATTCAATTTAGCAAATGGATGTAATTAGTAATTTGTTATTTTTGCCACTTCACAAGCTTCTAGCGTTGCTTGTTTTGAGTCCATCGACACCTAATGCCTCCAAGCAATGCTTTGTGTCTTTAATTCTATCATTTCACTTCATGTGACTCTAAAGTACCTATAAAACTCAAAATAAACATAATATACACAAAATAGAAGAAAACTAGCTAAGAAAAGCATAGAAATCTATATTCAAATAATGTATTTTAGGCAGCTATCAAAAAGCTTGAATAAGCGTCCCGTACTGACAAACTTTGAGAAGAATCCGATTCTATTGTTGTTGATGGAGCAGTAAGCAATAGGGATGAAATAACACCGAGCTCCTCTGTTAGTTTCGATCCGTCTCAAGTATGCTTTTTCTCTTAATGTTTATGATAAAATATGTGAATTCTTTAAAATTCTTACTTCAGTATAGCCGTATTTCGAATTTACAAAAACTTTATAGATTTTCGTCATTAGAAAATTTCAGAAGTATAGTGTTTGGGAAAAACGTTGTATAACCTTCATCCTACGTCCATTTTTTATGGTTGAACCCTCTAAATTTATTAAAAAAGAATTTCCTACGTCGCAGTAGGAAAAAATCCAAGTTTTAAGCTTGTATGGGGTGTCAAAAAGACCCAACAATAAAATTCAGGAAGTATCCAGGAGAATTCTGGCAGTTTTCGGACGTTATGTCGCTCACCGTTTCGGCCAACTATTAGCTCGTTTATCCGATTGGTGCTCCCTTTTAGTATGTTGTAGTAGAAAATCATAAGAAACTTTTGAAATAAGATTCATACTCAGATGCTTCACTAATTATTGCTAGCTTCATAGTTTCTATGAGGCAGTGTAAACGGTTTCTAACGCAGTGTTTGTGAAACATCTTGGAATGGGTTCGGACCATATAATACGTAAAATATTATTTTATAATGAATATGTATGACATTATGGTATGTATAATGAGTCTTATGGTTCATGCTCAAGAACTTTTTGTTTGAGATGTTCTAACCTAATATGCATGTAACCTCTCTACTTTTAGGGGGAGGATGACCAAAATCAGAGAGATGAGTTTGTTGACTAAGGAACGGGAGTTACCATTGATTTTGATATGGATAATGTCATTTCCCATACCAAAAATCATACGAGGACTCCCTTTCGCATACTTGTTGAGGATGGTGCTTCCACTGGTGTTGATATGCATAACAATTGTATAACAGAGAATGTGTAGTTGAGTACCTTAATACGGGTATCAATGTTGATTTCCCCTTCAGTAGAATTTTTCCTGAGTACTCATGTATCATAGGTTTCACCGTTCCATCTGTTTATGGTGATTTATAACTATCCCCCTGCCTCCGAATAAAATCTCTGAAGTCATCCTCAAAAACGGGAAAAAATTGTAAATGAAGTTAAGAATTATGATCTTGATACTACATGGCTTGATCGTCATCTAGGATTTTACATGAGCGTCTTGCTGAAGTAGGTGGATTTACAGACTTGGATGCAGTGACTAAGGCTAAAGGTGAAGTTGAAAGGCTTTTCAGGCTAGAGGTGAGGTTAAAAGGCTTTTGAGGAGTTGAATCTTACAACATAGGTTTTTAAAAGGGAAGAGAAGGATGGGATGACTTTGTCCAAAAGAAGGTTGTAATGATACGTCATTAGGGACGCCCCATAGGGGTTGGCAGTGATGAAGTGGGAACAGACCCTCCTTGCCTAGAAATTGTAAAAAGTCTCTCCAGATCTTCATGGGTGACAAGGTTGGATTATTGGTTATTTGATTGTCCTCTTTGAATAAGGATCTCATCATTTTCTTGAATATTGATTCTGGAAATGTTAATATTGGTCGTCTTGGAATCGTTGATTACTACAACTGGTGACTGATTGGTTCTAGAAAAATTTGTTTCGCTAGGGTCTTGAGACAAGTGAATAACTCCATCTGAGAGGTATCCATGTCTTCTTGTGTTCTGGTAAGAACCTTTTGTATTTGCATTGGATCGATAATGCTGAGTATCATTTGGGTGTTTCTGGTGTCTTCAACAACCTTCGTATCAGGAAAAGGTATGGCGGTGGAGGATTGGTAGTAGAAGGAGTGGTTTTATAATTACCACCACTAGTGCTACCTGAACTGGCAATATGAGTTATAACTGCTCCAGACATATGATCCACCATCTTGATTAACTGGATTTTTCTAATTGAGAGTTTGATCTCCCACTGTGGTGGCAAATTGTTTTAGGGTGAAAACAAATATACTGCAAAATGGTTCTTTCAAGTAGGTTCGAGAGATCAAGCTCGAACAGGACTATCCTAAACATAAAAAGGGGCCGTTCACGTCCTACTTCAATCATGAAGGTGGAGAATATTGGGTAGGTCTTATGGGAGGGAAGCAAAGAAGGTTGAGAAATCTCAGTATGATGAGTAATTATAGTGTGTAGGGAAGAATGGATTATCTCTGAGACGAATCGCCAATTCTGTATATCTTGTCTCTTGTCTTGTTCTTGTTTTAAATAGATGAAGTTATCTATTTATATATGGAGGAGAAACATTGATATCTCGTAAGTGGTGAAAGTTACAAAAGAAGTGGAGGAGTAACGATCGTGGAGATTGTAGTGGAGTCATGTCCGAAAAATAGGGAGGACTTGTATGACCATTACTCCTCGTAGTCTCAACTTCCCTGTAACCGTCCCGCTACTTGTTACCTTCTTGTTCGTGGATATGTTGTCATAATGCACGATTACCGTAGACCTCCATAACAATACCCGAATGAGAATCCCCACATATGTTGTATTTGATATCTCGTGGATAGTGGAGTCGTGAACCACTACTTTTTTGATTAGGTCAAGTCAAGAAAAATGACTTGCTAAGTAAGTGAGGCAAGTTGCACAACTCACTGAGTTGGTAATTAGACTGATCAATGTCAAGTATGGTAATTTTAGTAGTCATATTCTAACTTTGAAATAACATGGAATAATTTTAATGGATAAATGTTAGCTTAGAAGTGACTTAGCATAAATCTGGAAGATGGTCATCCGATAAGAAAGAAAGCTTATCGGATGACCATATAAGACTAGTGTTCGCATAATGCCAATATTGAAAAGAATAACACATTTTTAAGGGCAGCAGCTGACAAGGCTATCATTAGCTTCTTAGTGCCAATGGTAACGTGTTAGCTCTTGAGAGAAAGGTTAATGTGTAGCTTCTGGCAAGGAAGCTATCTTTTTATCCACGAAGGCTAAAACACTAATAAGGAGGCTAGCACTTTAGTGCAAAGGATAAGATGCTACTAGGTCAAAAGAGGTTAGCACCAAGGTCAAAGAAGCTATCTAGGTCAAAGAAGCTAGCTAAATCAATAAATCTAGTTCCAAAAGTCAAATAAAATAGCTAGGCCAGGGACGCTAGTTAGCTAGGACGCTTGTGGCCAAGACGTTGCACCAAGGACGCTTTCCTAATGAGGCTTGCGACCAAGACGTTATGCCAAAGACGCTTGCTCGAGGAACGCCTACGCCAAATACGTTATTTCTCAAGGACGTTTGCTCAAAGAACGCCTGCTCCAAATACGATGTTTCTCAAGGACGCTTGCTCGAGGAACGCATGTGTCAAATACGTTGTTGCTCAAGGATAATTTCTCGAGGACGTTGTGGCCAAGAAGGCTAGCGTCAATACGCTAGGACGCTTGCTACGACCAAGGAATGCTAGAGCTCTTGCGCTAGGCTAGGTCGAGAGTTAGCGCCAATGCGCTGCTTGGCCAAGAGTTAGCGCCAATGCGCTGCTAGGCCAAGAGTTAGCGCTAGCTTGGTGCTAATATAATAAAAGGCTAGGGTTATCCTATCTCAGAGGAAAAATGCATCTTTGAAGGTATTGCTCCTTGTTTGTGGCGCGTCCAAGAGGAATGACGCATAATTCGTGGCTTGTCTTTGAGGAAAGTGCTAAAGTGGCATATTTTAGGCCTAGGAGGGAAATTTATGATGCGTTCGTTGTAAACAAGGCTTTAAGCTAAAATGCATCTTTGGGGGTTAAACATTAGCTATTCCCAGATTATGCGTAGAGCAGTAAATTAGTATTATTTGAATAAAATTTTTAGTATCAACAAGTTCAAGAAATAACACTAGAGAAGATATTAAGCTCTTGGAATAAAACTAGAGAAGACTCAAGTTGTTATATACTAATGGGCAATCCATCTAGGAGCTTGAAACTTATTATGTAGAGATTATAAACTACAAGCTCAGTATAAAATTCCTGTAGTTATTTGTAGAGACTGTATTTCTTAAGAAATATGCGTGGATACTTCTATGTTCCTGCAACTAGGAAGAAAGGCGATTTTACAATCCTGACCCTCGTAAAAACCCACCATCTACTGTAGGGAAGAAACATTTATTGATTATTACATGGGGAGATAATGGGAAATCATTTATGTTCTTAAAATGGTATAACAACAAATTGACTGAAACGAATCCTGGATCTTGTGTTGTTTAGGAAGTTGAAAATTGGACTCAATATTTCATAGATTATTTATATCTTTCTGAGCATGCATTCGTGGATTCAATTAATGTCGTCTTTTATTATTACTTGATGTATCCCATTTAAAGAGCAAATACCTTGGTCATATTATGGCAGCAACAGGTCTAACCGGGAATGACGGTAAGGTTCTCAAGCATTCTGTTGGTGTCATCATTTTTTCTGTTGGCTTCATAATTTGTATCTGTTGGTTTTATTATTTTTATACTGAACCTTTTTTTATGTTTTGTTTGTGTTCATGTTGCAGAAATCTATACTTTAGCTTATGTTGTGGTTTTATTGGAGAATGATGCAAACTGGAAATGGTATTTGGAGAATTTGAAGGAAGTCCTTTCTACTACACGAAAAAAACTTACTTTTGTGAGTGATCGAGGTAGTGGTTTGGTGAATCAAACTCCTGCTATATTCCCTGATGTTATTCATTGGTGATATTTCTTTCATATGAAAAATAATAACATTCCATACTTGTCGAAGGCCAATAAGGTTTATAACAATTATGTGTTGGGATTGTTTGAAAAATGTGCATATGTTAATATACATACAAATTTTCAGAGAGTTGGGAGAAGTTAACGCAGGTCAAAAATCAGAAGTTACAAGATTATCCGGTTAAAGATCCGTTTGATAAATGGGCAAGTGTTTATTTCCAAGGTCGTCGTTATGGTAGGTTGTGTTCGAATATCGCTAAGAGTTTCAATAGTTGGATCCTTGAAGTGAGAGAGAATCCTATAGCCATCATGTTTGATGAGATCAGAGTGAATCTTATAAATCAAATGTTTGCACGTCGGGAGGAATCTGCAACCTCATTGAAGTGGCGAGAAACTTTATGTCCATAATTCAAAATTGATCTCTACAACAACAAGATGCATGGTCGTGGATACAGTTTCATCAAATCGTTACAATATGTGTTTGAAGTTCATTAATTCGACATTAACACAAACGGTCAATTTGCAAAGAAGAACATGTTCTTGCAACCGTTAGCGCATCAATGGTTTCCCTTGTGCCCATATTGTCCGCTGTATCATATTTAAATGGAGAAGATCAGTATAAGTATATCGAATTCAAATTTACAGTAAAGTTCTACCGAGAATCCTATGCAAGAGCAATTAATCATGTCCCAACAGTTGAAACGCCTGTGATAGAGTCTTCAAAATATATTATTTTTGGTCACGTTACTCTGCCGCAATCAGGTCGTCCAAGGGTTAAGAGGAGAATTCCTAATATAGGTTCAATTCCCAATAAGAAGATGGGAACTTGTGGTGGCTTCCATGTTTTGACTACCCATATCCGAAGGACATGCCCTGCGTGGCAAATGTGAAGTCATTTCGACTACAATTCATCGAATTTCAGTTTCAGTTTTTGTTATACTACTATATTTTTTCATTCTTACAGTTAAACATGTTAATTTCTCGCAGTTGTTTCATGTTTATTTAATTTTAGATTAAGTTTTTCATAGTTGCAAGCCTTTATAATTTGTTAGATCCAGTATATATTTTTCATATGGAATATGATGGAACTCTTTTTGGTTTCATCATTTATTTTCATCTGGAATATGATGTAACTCTTTTTGGTTTCATTATTTTTTTTTACTTCTATGATATGTTTGTATCCCTTTTGTTGATATGTAACATCTGCAATATGTTGGAATCCTTTCTATTTTCCTATGTAAAATGATATGTTTTTATTTGTTCTACTAATTTTGAAAGGAAAACGATATGCTTTGAATTGTTTTGAACTTCTGGTGGATGCCACGACACTCTGAACCATGGAATATGTTCCTGGGTTCAAGTATCAATGCCTAAGGATTTATGGTCCATGGTTCAAGGGTTCAAAGGTTTAAGGGTCATGGTTTAGTGTTTAGGGTTCAGTTTCAGGGTTCAAGGATTCAAGAGTTTAGGTTTTAGGGGTTCAGGGTTAGCAGGGTCTAGGGTTTACCCTGAACCCTAAACCCTGTCCCCGGGCTCAAGGCTCAAGGCGTAAAGGTTTAAGGACTAAGGTTTCATGGTCCAGGGTTCAAGGTTTAGGGTTCAGGATTCATGATTCAGGGTTCAGGTTTCAAGGGTTTAGGGAAGGGTTCAAGGGTTCAAAGGTTCAAGACTCAATGCCTAAGGGTTTATGGTTCAGGGTTCGAGGCCTAAGGGTTCAATGGTTCAGGGTCCAAGGGTTCAATGATTCAGGGTTCAAGGTTCAGGGTTCAAGGGTTTAGGGGTTCAGGGTTCAAGGATTAAGGACTAAGGGTTCATGGTCCATTGTTTTAGGGATCAGGGTTTAAGGGTTCAAAGGTTTAAGATTCAGGGGTTCAAGGGTTCAAGGATCAAGGGTTTAGGGTTCATGGGTTCGGGTTCACAGGGTCCATGGTTTCAGGTTTTAGGGTTCAAAGGTTCAGAGGTTCCGGGGTTCAAGGTTCATGGCCTAAGGGTTCAAGGGTTCAATTCCCAAGCATAAGATGAGAGCTTGTGGTTTTCGTTTTCGTTTAAACTTCAATTTGTTTTAATCTACGTTTTCATATTTTTGACTGTTTTTTTTTTCATGTATTCTCTTTTCTACATTTTTTTTCAGTTAAACATGTTAATTTGATGTAAGTGTTCCATGTTTGTTAATTTTAGATTAAGTTGGTCAGAGTTGCAGGCTTTTATAGCCAAAATAAATTTGATAGTTTGTAATATGCTTCTTTATTCTTTTCATCTGGGATATGATATAAGTCTTTTTGATTTCATCATTTCAATTCATCTGGAATATAATGTAACTCTTTTTGGTTCCATCATTTTGTTCACCTTTTTTTTATTGATATGTAACATCTGTAATATGTTGTACCGGTGGATTTTTAACAAAGGATAAAATAGTAAAATCATCTCTACCCAACAGTAGAATCAAAGAAATTATATTGTATATGCTACCGACTTAGCACCAAAAGCATAAAATTCTACATTTTACATTCCGGAAAAAAATTAAAATATTGAATAGACATAAAATTCATATTTTTACATTCCGCAAGAGAGTTGAAATATCGAATAAGCATATTTTACATTCTGCAAGAGAATTGAAATATCGAATAAGCATATTTTACATTGCGCAAGAGAATTGAAATATCAAATGCTTACTACGGGCATCTCCTAGATGCATTGTACAATAGTGTAAAGCAACATTTTCCTCATAATATCATCGATGTGGATAGTAGTTCTTCCCCATATGATTTCTGACTATTCAGAATAAACATCTAGAACATCTTTTGTTCCTGAGTGGATGTCAATGTTCCTAGATAGATTGTCTACTAGTATATAGTAACTTAATTCCTCTTTATATTCCCTAGTTGAATATTTAGAGTGTCTTTGCATCAATATTCAAACTCTAATTGAATAATATTGATTGATCATAACGCATAAAAAGCTGTACACGGATGCACTAGGTCGAAACATCACATCTTTGTGTAATCACTAAGTTACCGTCACGCCAAATGCAAAGCTAAGAAACAAATCATTACTAGTCGAGCTTGAATAATATATTCCCGATATTGGTTGCATTAAAATTCCCAGTATTGGTCGAAATACAAGAAAATCCTAATTTTGGTTAATACCCAATTTCTGATACATCATCATGATCACCATGCAAAAACGTGATGATGTGTATGGAATGGAAAAGTGTTCTAAACAACATATGTTCTGCTATGTGTCAAATACAACATAATAAAAGGGAATCCCATTACGAATAACGGTCTAGGAGATATGATTTAAACCTTATATGAACTATAAGATGAAATAGTCATAATTTCATCTGGAGGGTTAGTGTTTGCTCAATTAAAAAACCAAACCGAGCTTAAAACCTAAATTCTCCCGCGCTAGCAGGCGATTTATCAACTCCGGATTGGGGATGGTCATCAACAACGGACACCGTATGAGAAATCTATAACGTTTTTACTGAAAGACGTCACGTCTGTAATTTTTGGACGTGAAAGGCTAACATGTTGCTTCGAAGAGCATATAGGTGTAAATAGCATACGGCCGCGAAGAGCTTATAGTCGCGAAGAGCAAGTATCTTCAAAGAGCAAACATGAGGAGGAACTAATAATGAACAAAAGAAAGAAAAAAGAGGGTTGTGGGACTGGTGCCAACCGGCCGGCCGGTCGGCCACCCTTGGCCGGTCTACGTTACCTTTTCTTTTAGGTTTTATTATTTATTTATTTTATTTTAGGGTTTCCTAATCTTCTTAAAGCTCCTTTGCTCTTCCAATAGCTGCACACAGCAAGCTCCTGCACCGTGGGAGATTAATCTCTCAGTTGCGATAACAATTATTCGATTTCTTCAATTTCCTCAATTTCAAAATGGTCGGTCTCAGACTAGAACTTACGATCACTAGTCCCAACCCTGACTTCATTGATGTTAATGGTAATGTCACTGGTGTTACTTCTGCCACAGTCGATGAAATCATCAATGACCTCCACTCTAATGGCGCAATAGAAATCAGAAGTACACGAGATCCAATACCGCTCGCCATGGGTGAACTTGAATAGAGACAAGAGGCCATGTTGAGAACTCTAGCGAGGTTGGAGCATTCACTGAACCCAGGATCAATGCAAAAGTTTCCCTAGACTTAAAAAAGGGGGAGATTGATAAAAATAGTTACAACGATGAAATAAAGCAAGAAGGAGTTGAAGAAAGAAAAAAAAAGAATTCTTGTTATTTCGACTAAAAATAGGGCACTTTCTAATATAAGTAATAAGAATTCTTCGACTTCCTCCACCGCTTGACGGAGGAACTAAGCCATATTGTTATTTTCAGAGAAGACTTAGAATCTCTGGGATTGGCGACTTCTTCTCTAACGAACGCGCCTTCCTCTCATTACATTGGGAGTTTCACTACTTGCGAGAAGCCAGTACGCCAAGAAGATTTTTTCCTTATCAAGAGCTTATGTGAGCTTCTATATTTCTCCAAAGAACAACGAGTAGACACGTTCGTTGCTCTCAATCATATTTCTTTCAATGCGCATCTGACACTGTCATCTTCAGAAGTTTCAGAAATATCCATCGTGTCTGTCTGTCTTATAAGCGACATCACCTTCATCGAAGAAGTCATGATGGTTGAAGAAGGTCATAATCGAGCCTTATATGTAACTGCACATATTAAAGATTTTGAATTCAAGAGGGATCTCATTGACACTGGTGCAGCCGCTAACATCATTCCTATCAAGACTCCTAGAACAACCAGAGTTCAACAAAGCAAGATCGTACATCACCCTATTGTGATAAAAAACTTTGAAGGAAATCACACTAACACTTAGAGCTATGTTTACTTAGATCTGAAAGTGGGATCAATCCAATCAAAAGTGAATGTTAATGTGATTGAGAAAGAGCCTGAATATCACCTGATACTAGGACGACCATGGCTTGACGATAACAAATTCATCCCTTCAACTTACCACCAGTATATGAAGACTATACTTAACGAGAAAATCGTTCGCATATCATCATAATCATCTCCTTATGCTCCAGTCTACGATGTCGAATTCTTTGAACCAAGGGATGATGAACACGATCCACCAAACAAGATCTATAATACGCCACTTCCTAGTTGGGCATCAATCGAAATGGATGACAGAATATCATTTCCAACGCCCAATAAAGAGGTCAAATTGCCGAAGACGCCTTTCTCAACAAACTATGCAAAGCAATACCCTGCGATTGCTAGGATTTCAACTCACTCTCACACCAAGAGAGGGAACAACTTTGTCACCAGTTACGATACTGAAGGAAGAGTAATCTACCTTCGTCGCCGCTATTAGCAATTAATAGGGAAGGCTGCTGATGATCCTTTCTGCTCAGAAGAATACAATAATAATGAACCAATGAAAGACGAAGAAGAAGTGCAAGATGCGCCACGACAGTTGTAGGATGGTACAAATTTAACAACAAATGAGCTAGAGAATGTTAACATCGATACGGAAGAAATTCCCAGACCCATCTTCATTAGTTTGACTCTGTCACAAGACGAACGGACGAGACTTATAAATCTCCTTAAGGAATACCGAAATACATTTTCTTGGACTTATGAAGAGATGCCTGGTCTAAACGATAAGCTATTTACTCATCATATACATATTATCCCAGGATCCAAACCTGTCAAGCAACCACAAAGACAGTTCAGGCACGAAGTGGAAGAGCAAATCAAAGTCGAAATACAAAAGCTACTCGCTGCTGGATTTATCAAGCCTATTCAACATCCCACTTGGCGAGCTAACGTTGTTCCCGTTAAGAAGAAGAATGGTCAAATTAGATGTTGTATAGACTTTAGGAATTTGAATAATTGTTGCCCTAAAGATGTTTTTCCACTTCCTAACATTGACATGCTAGTCGATGCTCCCAATGGCCATGACATATTCTATTTCATGGATGGATACAACGGTTACAACCAAATAAAGATGTATGAACATGATGCTAATAGGACTGCAGTAACTCCAATCGAAAATTTCTATTATATTGTGATGCCTTTTGTTCTAAAGAATAAATGTGCTACTTACCAACGTGCCATGACTGCAATCTTCCATGACATGATGCATAAGCAAGTAGAGGATTATGTTGACGACGTGGTTGTCAAATCCAAAACTCGAGCGGATCACCTACTAGTATTACACCAAGTATTTGAAAAACGCCGTGAATATAAACTAAAGATGAACCACTTAAAATGTTCCTTTGGTGTTTCATCCGGCTAGTTCCTAGGATTTCAAGTAACGGTAAAAAGAATCAAAGTAGATCCAGTCAAGACTCAAGCAATCACCACCATGCTACCACCACGGACTGTGAGGGAGATGATGTTTCGGAAAACCGACTTTGTTTTACCGCAAGCGCACAATGTCGAAAGATGTAGACAAAAGCAAATACGGTTCGTTCCCACGAAGAGTGTGTATTACTTATATTAATTAATTCAATTAACTTAGGTCAAAAGATGTTTTTCCGATTTTTATAAAGAATTAAACTAATTGATAAAATAAAACTATTTAATAAAGATTGAAATCAATAATAGAAAAGTGTTAAGGTTTCGGGAATCCGTTGTAGATTAGGGTTTACTTGCGTTCATCACAAAGGGTATCGATTTTACTTGGGAAAAATAACAAATCTAGCTACTAATACACGAAAGATATTTCTTTTAAGAATCGAAGAAAATAATTTTTAAAAAGAATTGTTTGTTCTCAACCTAAGGTAGAATTTTGAAGTACTAGGTATACGTGGCATAAATAGTCAAAGAATATTCATAAATCGATTTAAGACAAGGTTTCAACGAGTTCTTCTACTAATGAAACAATGAACTATACGTGGCATAGAACATGAAAAATCATCGAGAGAGATAAAACATTGAAAGAGGGACAAAAAATTAACATTACACTTTTATAGTTGAAAACCCTAGTTTTGAAACACAAGAAAAATAATACCACAATTTCATTCTTCACCCTAACAAAGAGATTTAGCTAGACATAAATTTCTTAAAAGCCATTAAAAATTGATTAAGAAAATAATAATTTCTATCTATGAGAAGTTGTGTAGAAAATTGTATTTAGGCTCCCCTTTATATAGGCTTTGGTAACCTCCTCTTGATGCTTATCCAACTAGAAAACCTAATCTCATTAAACTTTTCCACCTCCTTTTGATCCTTATCCAATTAGGAGACTTAACCTCCTCAAAAACCAACAAAAACCCTAACTTTCACGTCAAATGCGATCCCAAAACGTTTCTCTTTTTTCTCTTCCCGCGCAGGCCCAATAAGGCCTTATAGATACCAAATCCAAGTTGGTTTCACGGTTTTGCTCATAACTTCTTCATACAAACTCGGAATGACCTCATTTTTTGGTGTTGCTTTGCCTTTCAATTCTATACAGAATGGTGTGAAGAATTCCTTTGTATCACTTCTTTCCTTGTACAATTAAGTGTTAATTCATTTCTTCTGGACGATTCCACATAATAAAAGATAAATAAACAAAAAAATATATACAATAATTCACATGAAATCTAGCAAATAAGTGCATGAAATTGACACTCTAAATATGTAAAATATGCACTTGTAGTGTTGCTTATAAACCTTGAACGTCTTCAACTTTCTTCAAATTCGTAATGATCCGCTTGTTGATGATGATATGTTTATATGGACCTGTTCTTGTTGAGAGAAAAATAGAGTGGTGCCAACAGCAAATCAAACTACAAGGTAAGTTTTTTTTTACGATTCTAATGTCACCCTCATGATTGATAGAATTAGCACTCAAGAGATCAAAAAGTTGTGCTGAAATGGTGCGAGGTTGGGTAGCTCATCATTCTACCCGGAATTTACGCAGATGAAACACTCTAAACGGATAATTAAAGGTTTGGTGCCTCACTCAGGGTATTGAATGTTCAACAACTTTAAAACTCCCCACCAGCGGTTAAGTTCATTTTTGTCAGCTCTAGCCTCTCAACAACTAAGCACCCCGAATATAGTTCTCTAATACTTTTAAGTTCAGTTATTTTAGTAAGAACTCCGTATGTAAACCTAGCTAGAAGTATACTAAGTGACTCTAAAATATCTAGAATTTGGAGATTTCATGCAAATAACTACAAGATAGTTTGAAAATTTTCTTCCTAAAAGTGAATACTTAAAAATCCTATATGCTTAACACTCCCCCCACACTTAAACTTTACATTGTCCTCAATGTAAATTGACTCATCCAATGTAAAATCAAGGTGAAAATCCTATAATTATATGAAAAAAGTAAACAACTAAATATAAAAGATACAATGAAGGAAACAAATCTGATGGGTTAACTCCCATGAAGCGAATGATACTTGTTTCCATGGCTACGCCGCAGTTAATCTCAAACAAAATGATAATGGTAACACCAAGTTAGCTGCCAAGCATAAATATAAAGTCTGAAAAGTTGGGGATTATCCCAATATATAAGTTTTGCTACAAATATGAACCTGTAAACACTAGATTGATTCATACCAATAAAGCTAAATAAAGTGAATTCAACCTTAAGGTTCAAAAGAGCAAACTTCCTACTTTTACATTTATTCATAGTAACACAAAAATCAGACTCACGGATTACAAATAAAGATTGTTGAGATATTTCAACACTTTTTATGTACCCTAAATCAGGTTCTAAGTCCGCAGAAATTACTTCAATGGTTGTGTTACCTTCATCAACCATTTGAGGACGCAATGCATTAACAATGTCAATAAGCATCGGATCATCGGAATCTGCAAATTGAGCTAAACATACATCTTGTGGTTCAATTTCAGCAAAATCAATAGTTTGGCCAATATCAATCTCCTCATCATTTATACAAGCATTTATAAAAGCACTAGATGCACAACATAGAACGTGCAACATGAAAAACATTCACTTCCATTTTCCAACTACCAAAAGTAAGTTCCATAATACCATTCCTACAATTTATGATTGCGTTAGCAGTCGCTAAGAGCACTCGTCCTAAAATAATAGGGATCTGACCACAAGGGTCTGTCATAGGTTGTTTATCAAGAATTACGAAGTCCACAGGATAAACAAAACTACCAACCTGTGCAAGAACATCTTGTACCACTCCCCTAGGAATTTTAATAGACCTATCAGCCAATTGGAGTGTAACACTAGTGGGTTTCAAGTCACTAAGTCCTAATTGCTCATACACAGAATATGGCAAAAGATTCACACTGGCCCCTAAATCTAACAAAGCATGTTCAATCTTGTGTTTTCCTATAGTGCAAGCAATAGTAAGACAACCAGGGTCTTTGTATTTGGGTGGTGTTTTCTGAGTAATGATAGAGCTCACTTGTTCAGCAAGAAAAGCTCTCTTATGTACATTCAATTTTCGTTTCACATTGCATATATCTTTTAAGAACTTATCATACATAGGAATATGTTTAATGGCATCTAAGAGGGGAATATTGATTTTAACTTGTTTGAACACTTCTAAGATGTCATTAGGGCTGGTTCTTTTGTTACGGGATAATAAACTTTGGGGGAATGGAGTACGAGGAACATAAGTATTTTCAGATTCACCTTTTTCAGTTTCTTTGGTTTCTTTTTTTGTGTTAAAGGTGTAAGATGCATAATAGTGGGTGGGTTCCTATCTTGCTCTTTCTCCTTAGGATCACTAACATGGTTATCGATGACAACACCGCTTTTCAAGGTAGTGACGACCTGGACATGATCGGAGGGCTTAGCACTAGATGTGCTTACCTCAAAAGACCCCTTTGGGTTAGGGTGTGTTTGACTTGGGAACTTTCCCTTGTCTCTCTTATTTATTTAGCTAGCGAGCTGACCTATTTGTCCTTTTAAGTTTGATATGGACCTTGCAGTAGTATGCATAAAAAAATTAAGACTTTCTTCCATACTAGGTACTCTTTGGTTAGAAGAATCAATAGGACCAGATGATTTCCGCATGAAACCACTAGCATTATTAGGTTGACCTTCATACTGACCTCTAGACCAGGAAAAGTTAGGGTATCTTGCCCACCCTGTGTTGTACGTATTGGAATAAGGGTCAAATCTATGATGATTATCTTGGTAGAGAGCATGGGATTGTTCTCCACCATCGTCGCGAATGACTTTGTCTACAGACTCAACAAAAGGCTTAAATTTAGAATTATGTTCTAACGATTCAAGGCTTAATTTCCAAATAAGCTATTTTAGAGTCAGATTCGAATTGGATATCAACTCTATGCGCCCCCTTTCAACTAGCAATTGATCTTATGGGTTCCTTAGCCTTCCATTCTTGGGTTTTATCAGACACATCGTGTAAAAATTTATAACCCTCTTCAGCAGTTTTATCAACAAAATTACTACCGTAAAGTGATTCTAGCATAGTCATTGTTTTGTGATCTAATCCTTCATAGAGAATCATAGTGAGTCTCAAGGTATCGAATCCAGGGTGTACACATTGCAACAAGAGTTCATGGAACCTTTCTAAATAATCATTGAGAGATTCTCCATCTTGCTGCGAGAAACTATTAAGACTTTGACGTAAGGCTGTGGTTCTATGCCTAGGAAAAAATTTATACAAATATAACTTAGTCATCGCATCCCAAGTTTGGATGGAAGAAGATGGTAAAGCATCAAACCACGATTTCACCTTATCTTTTAAAGAGAATGAAAACATTCTCAATTTCAAATACTCATCGGTCAAGTCTTTAATTTTCACAGTACCGCATAGTTCTTCAAAGTCTCTATTGTGGTAGTAAGGGTTTTCATTTTCTCTGCCATAGAAGTTTTGCAAATCCTAGATGGTATTAGTCTTAATTTCAAAGTGAGCTTTGGTGGTAGGCAAAACAATGCATGACGGTTGAAATACTCTATTTGGGTACATATAGCCTCTCAAACTTTTAACTGGAGGGTATACACCCTCATCATCGGTTTCATCCATGAATAATAGATTAATTCTAACAAGACGATTATCCTGATCTCTATCCCAACCTACCGGTATATGTTGCATACACTAAAAAAAAAATAATTCTAATTGGAAGGGAATTATGAACAATCACAAGCAAGGATGACTCAACAAAATAAAACCTATTGAATCTAGCAAACAAAAAGCATGATGGTTCCACTTATATTATTTCTAGACCAGCTTTTATTCTTTCAAAAGACAACTAGTTACAGTTTTAGCAAACCTCTTAGAACGATCTGAATTAGATTAAGTCGAATAGAAACATGATAATCTCTAAGGAGCTTTGATAACCCTGTCTCTTTGGCAACGTTTCCTTGGGTTACAACGCGGCTCGAATCTTCTTAAAATAATCTTCCTGAACTTTTAGTTAGGCTAACAGAGTAACCAATTTAGTCCTTTTGAATGACTTTCCTATAAGCTCGTTACCCTATCAATCACTTTCTAATCAAAATTTTAAGCTTAGGTTCGCGTTTGGTAACGTTTTCCTAAAGCGGGAAAGAAGGTAACTGTGATGAAATCCGAGTCCTTATCTTGTATGGCCAGTTCTTTCCCTTTACTAGAAAATAAATCTGTATTAAGTCCTCAACATATATGCATTACGAAGCAATACATAAAATCCACTTGCAGGGGTTTCGTGGATTGATAGAGTTTTACCTCCCGTACCACACGGGCGATGAACCGTTGAAGTCGACTCGGGACACTGACTCCTGTGTCAGTGTACGAACCCAAGGGGTTGAGACAATATCGTAATTGTCATCCTTCCATGTGCAATTTATATTTAATACTACCTTTCCGTAGGGTTTAAAGTAATAAAAATAATGTCCAAAAATAAAGGAAAATTACAAAAGCAATTAAAGGTTTTCTAATACAATTTTCTAAATTAAAATAACAAATAAAAACCCTAAAAAGTATAAATTAAATAAAAATAAACTCTTTGTATTCTTTTCCGTTCTTTTAGATTTAACTTTACTCCAAGTTTTTTAATCACCAAAATTCTTGGCTCAATGTCTTTTCGTTTTCGTTTCAAAACCTGTAGCAAAAGAGAAATACCAAAAACAACGTAAAATAGAACAAAATAATAAAAATATAAAATTAAACTAATACTGAAAAGAAAAATTAAACTAAAAGTCTAACCTAAAAACAACTCCCCGGCAGGGGCGCCAAAAACTTGATGCGTCGAAAAACCGACTTTGTTTTATCGCAAACGCACAGTGTCGAGAGATGTAGACAAGAGAAAATACAGTTCGTTCCCACGAGGAGTGTGTATTACTTATACTAATTAATTCAAGTAACTTTCAAGTCAAAAGATGTTTTTGCGATTTTTGTAAAAACTTAAACTAATTGATGAATTAAAACTATTTAATAAAGATTGAAATAAATAATAGAAAATTGTTAACGTTTCGGGAATCCATTGTAGATTAGGGTTTACTTGCGTTCATCACGAAGTGTATCGATTTTACTCGTGCAAAATAACAAATCCAGCTACTAATACACGAAAGATATTTCGTTTAAGAATCGAAGAAAAAGAATTTTAAAAACAATTGTTTGTTCTCAACCTAAGGTAGAATTTCGAAGTACTAGGTATACGTGGCATAAATAATCAAAGAATATTCATAAATCGATTTAAGACAAGGTGTCAACGAGTTCTTCTACTAATCAAACAATGAACTATACGTGGCATAGAACATGAAAAATCATCGAGAGAGATAAAACATTGAAAGAGAGACAAAACATTAACATTAAACTTTTATAGTTGAAAACCCTATTTTTGAAACACAAGAAAAATAATACTACAATTTCATCCTTCATCCTAACAAAGAGATTTAGCTAGACATAGATTTCTTAAAAGCCATTAAAAATTGATTAAGAAAATAATAATTTTTATCTGTGAGAAGTTGTGTAGAAAATTGTTTCTAGGCTCCCCTTTATATAGGCTTTGATAACCTCCTCTTGATTCTTTTCCAATTAGGAAACCTAATCTCATTAAACTTTTCCACCTCCTCAAAAACCAACAAAAACCCTAATTTTCACGTCAAAGGCGAGCCCAAAACGCTTCCCTTATTTTTCTTCCCGCGCAGGCCCAATAAGGCCTTACAGATACCAAATCCAAGTTGGTTCACGGTTTTACTCATAACTTCTTCATACGAACTCGGAATGACCTCCTTTTTTTTGCGTTGGCTTCGTCTTTCAATTCTCTACAGAATTGTGTAAAATATTCCTGGATTTGGACAAGTTCCAGCTGATCGTTAGTCTTTATTCCTTTGTATCACTTCTTTCCTTGTACAATTAACTGCTAATTCAGTTCTTCTGGACGATTCCACCTAATAAAAGATAAATAAAAAAAATAAACGTAATATACAATAATTCACATGAAATCTAGCAAATAAGTGCATGAAAATAACACTCTAAATATGTAAAATATGCACTTATCAGGAGATTAAGAGTTTTATGGGTAAAGTATCATACATCAGGCGTTTTATTCCAGGGTTAGCTCCATTTGTAGCCTTGTTCACTCCATTTCTAAACAAAGGAGCGAAATATGTTTGGTCCGCCAATCAACATGAGGCATTCTGCAAGATCCAGCAATTACTTTTGTCACCAGCTGTCATGAGATCTCCTACAACGGGACGACCTCTGCTTCTATACACATCCTCCAGTGATGTTGGTACATGATCCCTTCTCGCTCAAGAAGATAACATGGGTGTTGAATACCCAATCTATTACATCAGTCGCGCAGTGAAAGACACGAACTCAGATATCCCGAAGAAAAAAAAGTATGTCTATCATTAGTTCATGCTATACAAAATCTCAGAAATTATCTATTATCTAACAAAGTAGTGTTGGTCACTAAAGATGATCCTATTATATTTTTACTATCAAAGCGGGCCCTGATGGGAAGAGCAGCAAAGTGGCTACATCAAACTTCAGAATTTAACATATCGTGTATCTCTCTAAAGGCGGTTAAAGGACAAGCAGTGGCATACCTACTAGCAGCCTTCTCAGGTGAAGACACTACCATGTTGCATGAGGACGTACCTGAGGAATTCCCCAAAATCTCCCTTGTCAAAGAAGAAACGTGGTTGTTATACTTTGATGGATCTGCTACTCCTAGTAACAATACAGGAGGAGCCGGTATGGTTCCAGTGTCTCCATCTGGTGAAGTCTTCTCCCACTCTTTTAAACTAGATTTCGAATGCATTGATAATTCAGCAGAATATGAGGCCTTCTTAATAGAACTGTCGTTGGCCAAGCAAGTAGGAGCAGGACACCTAGAGATAAAAGGCGATTCGAATTTGTTAGTCAACTAGATGAATGGAGTATATTCTCTCAAAGAACTGATACTATCTCCTTACAAGACTAAGGCTCAGAAACTATTAACTAACTTCGCTGAAACAATGATAGTCCATATTGGGCGAGCCAACAATAGGCTTGACGATTGCTTAGATACTCTAGCTTCTAAGTTACAATTCGAAGGGCTGGAGAAAACACTAACAATACAGAGACGTACTATGTCATCGACATGGATGGCTCATTCTGAGGATGTCCAAATAGATGACTGGAGAATATATATCATTAACGAACTCAGTAGTTCACTTTCTCAGGGAAAGATCAAAGTAAAAAACCTAAAGAATTTTTTCTTGCTTCATGGAGTACTATATTTCAGAAATCCAGATGGATCACTGTCAAAATGTCTTGGAGATAAAGAAGCCTAACAAGAACTTAGTCATATGCATGATGAAGTATGTGGGGAAATTTTAGTGGTTACACTTTACCGACGCCTTCAACTTCTTGGGTATTACTGACCAACCATGGAGACTCAGTCTCGGACACTACGATGAGCTTATGCCAACTGCCAGGCATCACCGCATCAGTTAGAATCACTAGCTATCCATCTTGCTGGGGGACTGGAGAGAGCCTTACATCAAGTATATTCGGGATAATATCCTTCCCCCAGAGAAACGAGAAGCATCCAAGATAAGGCAGAAATCCAAAAGGTTTATCTTCCATGAAAGAATTTTGTACCGGAAAAGTTTTGGAGGAAACTTACTGCGATACTTAGCCAACTCTGAAACCAATATGATGTTGAAAGAAGTACATGAAGGCGAACATCAAGTGAAGAGGAAATTATTTCTTCAAAGATGTCACAAATGCCAGATTCGCGGAAATCTCATTCACACGCTATGTATACCTCTTCACTTAATCATTAGTCCTTGTCCATTTTATAGATGGGGAATAGAGAATATTGGAAAGATCAATCTGCCATCGTCAAAACAACACGAATACATCATCACTGTGACAAAGTAGTTTACCAATTGGGTTGAATCCATTCCTCTTAAAACTTCAACTGGGGAGACGATTGTAGCATTCATCAAAGAATACATTATTTATAGATTTGGGGTTCCGAAGCATATCATCACAGAAAATGGCTTCCCCTTTGATAATGGCCGGGTGATGAAGTTTGAAGACGAAAGAGATGAAGAAGATGAGTTTATTTATATGGTAACTAAACCCTAAATCTTGAGGATTGATATGTATAAGAAGATAAACACTTATCGTATACGACTAGTCAAATCAGTTTCGACTTTTACTGAAACCCTAGATATTTTCAACGAACGTTGAAACAACTCTGGGGACTGGTGGTCCACTGACTGATGTTACTAATGCTAGTCAAATAAAAGAAAGATCTTAAGCTTGATTCACGGAAGCATGGCCCGCGGCATATTGACTCATAGTTATCTCTTCCACTTCAAGCCATGTCAAAGTATG
Organism: Papaver californicum; assembly: GCA_023531435.1. Classification (NCBI taxonomy): domain Eukaryota; kingdom Viridiplantae; phylum Streptophyta; class Magnoliopsida; order Ranunculales; family Papaveraceae; genus Papaver; species Papaver californicum. The sequence continues at coordinate 932,277 of JAJJMC010030979.1, read as the reverse complement.
GCCAATTTCAAAATATAATGTTCAGTCATGAGCATTGTAACATTAGCCTCGCAGAACCATATCACTCATGAAGCAAATTTTATGCTCGCTAAAGAGGAGTGGTGCTACCAACACTAAAATCAAGTGACAAATAGAAACTTCGGAGCACGAAGACATTAGTGACATAAAGGTTCATTTTCAAGCATACAAGATACAAGCAAATGATGTAAGGACATGAAATGACGTTCTTGCATCAAGCCCATCAGTCGTAATTCTGTGCTGCCTTGTACAATATGGCGATCTGGGAACAATTGGTTATCAATTTATGGGTAATTTACATACCAAAATCTTCGTATGGATGTCCTATACAACATATCAAAATTTCACATCAATCAGATAAGTGAGTTAAAGAATATGATCAAAACATCTAACTAAGTCAAAGCTAAAAAATTCCTGGATTCTTCCTGACTTCTGTATGTTCCTTTTTGAGACTTTGAATGAATTCAAAACTCAAATTCTTCCTCGTCAAGATATAAATCACCTTTTGGGCATGAAAAAGTTGGGTTAGATCATCGAAAACGGACTCTGTATGAATATTTTACAGTGTTTTCAGTAAAAACCCTAAATCTGAAAATTTTCTCCGGAGGAACCATAAAGAAAATTTTCATTCATTCACGTAAATTCCATTCATTCGATCATTCCATGAATTCGAAGATATTTTTCAAAAGGAACATGATAAATATATAATTATTTAAAGAAGTTATGGCTCAATCAAAAGCCAAATTGAATGAGGATACTTAATCTTAATGAAGTAATCACAAATTATGAAAGTAAAGCTTATTATGCATTAAAGAAAGACATGGTAGCTGTGATGCAAGTGATTCTAGTCAAACTCATCATCATCATCTTCGAAATCATCGTCTCCATGTTCTTCAGTTAAAGATAAGCTCGATAGCGCTTCTCTAATACTTTATTAGGAGGATACGGTTCGGGTTCATGACCAATAGGCTCCCAGTCAGAAGATTGTTTGTTCGTATCGGAATCAGAAGCTACTCCATCAACGTGAACATTAGGGTTCTTTTGACTGTCCCATGCAAGTCTCATACGCTCAAGCCGACGTCTCTTCTCCTGGTACTTAGCAAGTCTGTTAGCTTGCAAAGAAGTCAGCTTCAATTTCTTATATCTGTCTTGCCTTTCTTCTTCCGAAGAGTCTGAATCAGAATAATGACTATAACCTGGAGGCGCCATAATTTACTAAAAAAAATCAAGCAATCATTAAGCGATTGAAATCTCCTGGTTTTATAAAAGCCATGAATCACTATTCACGCAAAAAATAACAAAGAAATATAACTTACCGGATTTGTCTGGAACTTGGCCGGATTCCGTCAATGATGCCGGCAAAAGAGAAGTCGTCGACGCTGAAGAAAAGAAGGAGAGAGAGAAGGTCTGGATGGTGATGAAGAAGAATAATAATAAATAGGGTTTAACCCTCCTTTTATAGTAGTTGGTTTCCAAATTTTGGTCAAACAAGGATTTCCTCTTTGGAGTAACGTACCAGTGTTGTACACATGTCAATTTTGGTCTCTTTATCACGCGAATCAGCCATGCTTCACCCATTTATGCTCTCCAGACGATGCTCTATCATCCTACAAGCATTACTACATCGACTATTGCTCCTTCGACAATTAGTTCGATATTAATGGAGCTTCATCAAATCAGGATCCCTGGTAATATCTAATGAATAAGCTTGTTAATTTGTTCTGCTTATGTCAATAAAAGTCACATTTAAATGCTTACTGCGGTATATTACTGTACCTCACTAAATAGGGGACTTAATGTAAATGGTGGATTTTAAACAAAGGATAAAATAGTTAAATCATCTTTACCCAGCAGTAGAATCAAACAAATAATATTGTATATGCTATTGACTTAGCACCAAAAGCATAAAATTCATATTTTACATTCCGCAAAAGAATTAAAATAACGAATAAACATAAAATTCATGTCTTTATATTCCGCAAGAGAATTAAAATATTGAATAAGCATATTTTACATTCTGCAAGAGAATTAAAATAAGGAATAAGCATATTTTACATTCCGCAAGAGAATTGAAATATCGAATAAGCACATATTACATTCCAGGAGAGAATTAAAATATCGAATGCTTCCTACGGGGAGCTCCTAGATGTATTGCAAACTAGTATAGAGTAACATTATCCTGATAATATCATCAGTGTGGATAGTAGTTCGTCCCCAGATGATTTCTGACTATTTAGAATAAACATCTAGAACATTTTTCGTTCCTGAGTGGATGTCAATGTTCCTAGATAGATTGTCTACTAGTATAAAGAAACTTAATTCATCTTTATATTCCCTGGTTGAATATTTAGAGTGTCTTTGCATCAATATTCAAACTCTAAGTGAATAATATTGATTGATCATAACGCATAAAAAGTTGTACATGGATGCACTAGGTCGAAACATCACATCTTTGTGTAATCACTAAGTCACTGTCACGCCAAATGCAAAGCTAAGCTCCAAATCATTACTGGTCGAGCTTGAATAGCATATTCCCAATGTTGGTTACACTAAAAGTCCCAGCATTTGTCGAAATACAAGAAAACCCTAATTTTGGTTAATACCCAATTTCTGATACATCATCATGATCACCTTGCAAAAATGTGATGATGGGTATGGAATGGGGAAAAGTGTTCTAAACAACATATGTTGCTATAGGTGTCTACTACGACATAATAAAAGGGCATCCCATTACGAATAATGGTCTAAGAGATATGATTTAAACACTAGATGAACTATAAGATGAAAACTGTCATAATTTCATCTGGAGGGTTACTGTTTGCTCAATTAAACAACCAAAACGAGATCAAAACCTAATTTCTCCCGCGTTAGCCAGCGATTTATCAATTCCGAATTGGGGTTAGTCATCAACAACGGACACTGTATGAGAAATCTATAGCGCTTTTACGGAAGGACGTCACGACTGTAAATTTTGGACGTGAAAGGCTAACATGTTGCTTCAAAGAGCATATAGATGCAAATAGCATATAGCCGCATAGAGCTTATAGCCGTGAAGAGAAAGTAGCTTCAAAGAGCAAACAAGAGGAGGAACTAATAATGAACAAAACAAAGAAAAAATGAGGGTTGTGGGACTGGTGCCAACCGGCCGGCCGGTCGGCCACCCTTGGACGGTCTACGTTCCCTTTTCTTTTAGGTTTTATTATGTATTTACTTTATTTTAGGGTTTCATAATCTTCTTAAAACTCCTTTGCTCTTCTAACAACTGCATACAACAAGATCCTACAACCATCTAATATATATTTATTAAAATACTATTATTTTAATATCCCTAAAATATTGCTTTTCTCTTTAATTAGTCCTTGCATTAATATTATCACTACATATATGTCAAAATACTGCAAGCGACTATATGATAAACGTATCATAGAGTTGCGACTAATAAGTCCATTCTCGCACTAAACCCGCTACCACCTATGTCGGTCCCCGCCACCTTGGTTGGTCCCTCAGTCGCTCCTTGGTCCTGCTACCAACAACAAAATTTGTTTACTTTGTTACTCACAGTAAGACGAAATTAAAATTGCTTTACAATTACTAACGTTAGTGTCGCATGAGCCCATCGTTTACACAAGCTTAGTGCTTATATAAAATTAGCGCTAACATAAGCTTAGCACTCACATGAGCTCAGCGCTCACAGGATCCTGGCGCTTACACAAGCCTATTAATCACACGAGTCTAGCTCTCATGTAATATTACCACTCACACAACTTCAAAATTCATATAAGCACATTGTTGTCTCAGCTGGCACAATGATACGCTTCAACTACTTATATCAATATTAATCATACTCTCAAACACAGTGAAGTATTAAGCATCATTGGTAGTCTTGACAACATGTTAGACTCAGCAATATACTAGTCTCAGCAATATGCTAATCTCAACAATATGCTAGTCTCAACAACAAGCTAGACTCAGCAACATGACAGACTCATCAATATGCTACGACTAACAGTCTAGCTAAGTTCAAATAATACACGTTTATAAAATAGACTCAAACCATGTTCGAAACATCAACATTCACATGAGGGGATATTCACTAGGGTTTTGGTCTGGCGGCCTACAACACGTGCAGTGTAACAATGCACCCACGATCAGAAAGTATAAAAGTCGTGTCGGAAGTTAAAGGAGTGAATGGAATAGTGGTCGCATAACCGTCAAAGTTCCACTAGCACGATAGAGTTGGTCATTCATATGCAACTTCCACCACTTATGAGATCAATGTGTTAACTTCCACATCTATAAATAAGTTCTTCAACCAATTGACAAAAAAAGGAATTTTTCTGAGATAATAGTTTCATCTCATAAGCACTTGTATGATCACAGATCTATCATCTTAGAGGTTCTCAGAAAACTCACTTTCGTCTTCATAGCAGTTCAACACATCTTATATTCAATTTCATTGATCTCAATACTCTCTCTTCTTCCCTTCCTCTAGATCAACCCTTCTCCTTCCTTCGTAACTGAAGCGAAATCGGAACGGTCATTTCTTGATTTAGGCCAGTTTTGTACATATTGATCTCTCAAATCTTAAAAGAACTTCTACAGTTCAAATATTTGGTGTTTAAGCGATTTGATTTCACAAATATTAACCTACTCGATCAGTTTTCGCCTTTTACCCTTCAATCGTTTTTACCCACAAACATCTATTCTCGGGTTCAAGGCTCAAGTCATACGGGTTCAAGAGTTCATGGTCCATGGTTCAAGGCTCAAGGCATAAGGGTTCATGCATAAAGGTTTAAGCCTAAGGTTTTAGATTTTTGGTTTCAACTTTTTTCCTTGAAACCAAAATAGGTTCCAACAATTTTCTCCCTGCTGAAACTTAATTTGACCAATTGAGATCTTTATAAGCATACACACTAAGATGTTTTTATAAAAGTTACAAGTATTTTAAACCAAATATGTCTAACGGTTCCAACTGAAACAAAAAATGAAATTATTACACAAGTACTTTAAACCGAAACTAAAACTAAAATTGCAATCTTTTTAACTGTAAACTAAAATTGTCAATTTAAATTAAAAAATTCACTTTTTCAAGGAGGATCTTACATACCAGCTTTGGACGCATATTCTGCACCTTTCGTTTTATATCCGCTTCAGATGAAAATTTTCATTTTAAGAGGCTATTCATGCAACATCGAACATGAAGGTCGCAATCATTCCTGAAATTAATAAGCAAGATCTTTAAATTGGAAAAAAGGACTGAAATTATTAAGAAGATCGTTAACAAATTTTTTTTTTTAAAATACTTACACATCTTGCTGACAACATGAAGGGGTGTTCATAACGTATTCTCGTGATTGACATGTCGGCTCTTGTGAGAGCTTTGCAAAATGTTCTTTGAATGCAACACCATTCTTTCTTTTATGCTTATAGCACTTTTGTTATATTCTTCTTCAGTTGAAGCTACGAAGTTGTAGTGAAAGAACTCTTTGGTCTCATTATCAAAAGCTAGCAATGGCCAGTGCTACAAATTTTTACTAAGTTTTTTCACCAATGGAACGAATATAAATTTTGTACTATAATCCATTTTATCGATGAAAGCTTCAAATGCAGAGTCATATCTTTTCCCGATTGAGTGTAATATCTGAAATTTAGTAAAAATAAATAAAAATCAAGTTCTGTAATCAAATTTGGTTTAAGAAAAAAACTTGCATAAGAGAATTTAAAGGAAACTTACATAGACATATGTGCTTAGAAAAAATATTCTTTTGTACTTATGAGTACCATCTGGTTTCAAATCTTTCTTTGATATGTTCTTTTGCAAGTTCAGCATGTAGAATTCAATCATATCTCATATGATGACACCCTTTCTTATCAACTTATTCATATTCCTTTTCGTGAAGTACAATCCAAGCTCCTTATTCTCCCATGCCATCTCATTGTTGTTGATTTGTTGAAAAACTAATTAATGATCTAAGAAGAAAAAAGAAATCAAAAGAAATGTATTTCTAATGAATGATCAAAGAAGAAAAAAAAATTATATTGCTGAAACACATTTTGGGTTCAGCACTAAAATTATGGAACCAAAAAAGCTGAAAAGTATGAATACCATTTACCATTTATTACGCATTTTGAAATATCTGCACACGAGTGGTCTCTGATTTGAATCGATTACCTTTATAATCTTTAAGCTGTCAAGTGCTTTCAACTTCACCTCATTTTTCTTTGTTTTTTTCTTTTCCTTTGACTTCTTAGAGTGTTTTCTGCTAACACAGTGAATCTTGTTTCTTTTCTTCTTAACTTTCCTAGGTGTATAATCCTGCATCTAAACAGGTGCTTGCATCTTCCTTTTGTTTTTTCTCATTCTTGATATTATGTTACTTAGCTTTTGTTCAGGAGTGATGTCTTCAGATTCAAAGTTAATATCTTCTTTGTCGCTGTCACTTTGCGTCAATCCCACACTGAAATGAGGCATATCATCTTCTAAATCAATTACATCCTTTGCCATGCGTACAACTGAGTAGTATCAAATGCCTTGGCTCTCTTTCTTTGATGTAAAACATTTCTTTACATATTCTTCTTCCATTTGCTGAATAACATTTTCATCAATTGAACCCTGAGTTGACACTTCAATATCGGTCTGTAGCTTTGACGAAGAATAGTTATTGGGTTCCAATTCAACCTTCTCAACCACCTTGAAGACTTCTTCAATTGTGTTTGGAGTTAACTCAGGAAACCTTTTATATTACACACTTCAATTCTGGCTTTGACAAAGAAGATTCAACTTGCTCGGCCACCTTGATTTCTTCAGTAGTGTTTGAAGTTAACTCTAAAACCTCTTCAATTACAATCTCTGTAGCTGGCTTTACTTTGTTGACTTCAGATTCAACTTTCTCAGCTACCTTCAATCCTTCAATCTTGTATGGAGTTAACTCTGAAATCTCTCACCTTCTTGAACATTTCCAGACTATTTCCGTTGAACTTCCTCATTTTTTTGCTGCTAAACTTTGTCTTCAGATGCTGAAACCTTTTCTGGTTCCATTACTTGTTGCTGTTGAACTTTCTCTTCAGATGCTGAAACCTTTTATAGTTCCAACCAAATATCTTTAAATCTTTAAGCAAACTTTGAATCTGATTTTCATGTGATGAACCCTTTTCTAGTTCCATTGCATCATCTTGGTGTGTTTCACTAGACTATATTAGTTTCCAACAAGTCAAATCAAATCAAATTAAATATTCACCTCAATATTATCTTGTGTTTCTTCAACATTGCTATACTTTTGCTTCTTTTCTTTATGAGTTGAAACAATTTTTGGTTTATCACTGATCATGTTCATCACCTGCAAGATTTATTGAGTTCAAAAAAATCACCTTTTTAAATAATCAGATTCATTGCCAACAAATCAAATAAATCAAAGTAAATTATCGCCTTAATATTATCTTCGAAAACAATATTGTCATACTTTAGCTGTAGTCCATCATCTTCAACCAATGAATCCTTTTCTGGTTCAATCACAACATCGTCAGCAACTCGTTGTGTTTTTCAGGAAGCAAAATCCTTTCTTGTTCTATCATGTCATCCACTGATGAGTTCATATTTTACATATTTAAAGTGTCAATTTCATGCTAGTATTTGCTATATTTCTTGTAAATTATTGTATATGACATTTTTTTTTCTTTATTTATCTTTTAGTAGGTGAAATCATCCAAAAGAAGTGAATTGGCATTGTTGATGGTGTATTTTTTACAAGGGAGAAAATTGTAATATTGTTTTTTTCTCATCTACAAAAGCATGAAATAAAAATGTAAAAAATTTCTGACCTGGCAACAGAATTATAAATACATACAACTATCTTACATTCCGTAAGAGAATTGAGAATGCATATACAACTCATGGCTAAATTAGCTCTTTTGCATATATATGCGTCATAGAATTTCAAGGGATTTACCGAGCTAAACCCTCGTTATTTCATGCGCATCCATGTAAACTATTTGCATTGATAAGAAACACACTGATTATGCAAAATTATGAACATTCAGAATAAATGATATGCCATATCTAAACAAAAACGCTAATTAGATGCATATCATCCAATTACAGAGTCGCATCTAGCGTTATCTCAAGTTGCAAACTTCTACAGCTGTATCTCTTGAAAATGTTCTGTATGTACTGCATAAAAGTTAAGCACAAATGCTAACATTAAATATCGTACAATTGAGAAACCCTAAACAGACCATAAATATGGCCACGATATTAATGGATGCCAAAGCTAGTGGTGCATAGGAAATAACTATGGCACTAGCAAGTGCCATCCTTAACGAAGCCTAGCCACACTCCCAACACCAATGAGGATCACACACATGTGCCAAAAGTCTAGGAAAAAGTTAAAAAGCCAAAAGCCAACAAGGCTAACAAAACACGCGCCAAACAAGTACTAGCAGTGTTAGTGGCAACGCTAGCAACGACTAGCATCATCGCTAGCGCCTAGCGGTACCAACAGCGCGAAGCTGAAGCGCTAACACTAGCGCTCTTCCCCCTATTTTTACCTTTGTGCGTCTCTTCACCCTAGCATCATGCTTGCACCATCATCTAGGCTACAACAATAAAATCGGTTGGTATTAGCAACACCACGGTCAAGCCTGTAACATTCATATACATCATTGTAGCTAGCATAAACATTTTGTTACAGCATAATTCAGAGTCCATGACTCCACTAAGTCTTACGAGAAATCAAAACAATTACATGAGGGGATTCTTCATGGGTTTTTCTTATGGTCGTTACAACAACATGCGGCGTGGCAACATCCCATGATAAGGAAGTTACAAAGTAGTGGTAAGGATGAAGTAATTAATGGAGTAATGGAGTAATGGTTTCCCAAAGATTCCAAGGCGGTTATACCATTATCCCCTTGACTTGCACCTCTCCATCTCTTCACTACCTCTACTACTTACATGGAAAACCTGTGTTCCCAAACTATTATAAATAGGCTCCTTAACCCATTCAGAAAACACAACAAGCTTACCATTATCATAAGCTCTGTTATTTTCTCCAGCAGTTCATCACTTCTACACATAATTCATCACACTTATCTCCTTCAAATTTCTTTGCTTCCCTCCCCTAAGATCAACCCATTTTCTCTCCTTGTGAATGAAGCAGGACGAAACGGCTCCTATCGTGGTTTAGGCTTGTCCTATACAATTTTGATTTCTGAATTTAAAGAAAGTACTTTAACAGTATATTGTTTTCCCTAAGAGTAATTTTTAGGTACTAATAGGCACTTAACTGTGCAATAAAAGAAATGTTATAAGTGTATAGGGGACAAAGACCAGGTGGAGCTCGTCCAAAGAGAATGCAAAAAGAATGAAGTCATTCCGACATCGGACGAAAACATTATGAGAAAAATAAGATAATATTAAAGACTTTGTTTACAAATCGTAGAGTTTGCACAATATCAAACATATAATGGTGCTAATCAATATGGTTTTCAGTCTTAGTCTTATGAGAACTACCAACCATACAAGGGGTATATCAAAATCAATGTTTTGGCTGTGATCAATATCCAACGGAACCGTACGATTACTCTCATGCAGATCAACAACCTTATGACAGGTATGTGCGTGAACGATCATGAGGATGGGAGCATAATTATGCTATGAATCACGTTTCTTTTAGTTTGGCAGATGAAATCCAATATTATACGACAAGTATGAATTCAATTTGTGAACAACCAAGCATAGAGAGAGTTTCAACCGAACCTAATTATAGTATTCTCGACCCAATTTCAGATCGTATTTATGATCATTCACCCATTTAAAGGGAGGAGGTTTGTGCTAGAGATATTTAAGCAAGTGAAAGGATAAGTGATAGACACATTTTAGTGTCTAAATTGCACCTTAATTTCTAGTGAGTTAGTATTCGATTGTGTGTCTATTACGTGTTTTTATGCTTTTGTAGGTACATTAGAAGAATAAAGATTTGTGGAAAAATTGGCTCAAAAAGTGTTCAAAGCACCCGGGAAAATGGATCAAGGCACCCACACTTTGGATTGGGGCACCCTTGGATCGGGCTGAGCTGGATCGGGTCAACCCAGCAAGCCAGCGGGTCAACCCAGCGAGCCAGCGAGTTAACCCAGGATCGGCCGATCCAACTCATCGGGAAAGTCCTGTTTCAAACAGGAATGGATTTGGTTGCGATTTTTGGGTTGTTTTCGGCAATTGAAGATGACCCATTGCAATTAGAGTTGGAAGAAATCGAAAGACATCAAGAAATCCCGTGAAATCAGCTCGAGAAACCCATTTCTGGCCGGAATCAGTACTCGGTTCCTGTTTGGATTGGGATTGAAGAATTGGAGTGATTCGAGAGAGTTCTATTAGGTTTAGAACTCTCTCTAGGGTTTGTGAAGTCTATAAATACC
>JAJJMC010030979.1:876051-921836 GCA_023531435.1 Papaver californicum | reverse complement strand
GTTCGAGAATCGAATCTTTATTTACCACTATAAAAAATCACATCAATAAGTTATCCTAACTTAGAAGCTAGCATTACCTAGTTTTTTTAGGGTGAACAAAGAAGGTTGAGAAATATCAGTGTGATAAGTAGTGTGAAGAAGAAAGGATTCTCTGATAGGAATCACTAATTCTATATGTTTTGTTTCTTCTGACTGATTGTCTTGTTCTTGTTTCGCATAAATGATCTCATCTATTTAGAGTTCAAAGGAGACACACTAATTTCTCGTAAGTAGTGGAAGTTACGAAGAGATGGAGAAGTGGTGATTGTGGAGATTGTAGTGGGGTGGTGTCCGGAAAGTAAAGAAGGCCTATCATACCACTACTCCTTATTCTCTCAACTGCTCTGTAACCGCCCACTACTTGTTACCTTCTTATTCGTAGATGTGTTGCCACAACACACGATTGCCATAGACCTCCAGACCAATACCCTAATGAGAATCCCCCTATGTATTGTATTTGATATCTCGTGGAAATAGTGGAGTCATTAACCACTATTTTTTTGATCAAGTTAAGTCAAGTCAAATGACTTGCTAAGTCAGTGAGGTAAGTTGCGCGACTCACTGGATTGATAATCAGACTGATTATTGTCGAGTCTGGGAATTTCAGTGGCCATGTACTTTCTTAGAAATAACATGGTATATTAATGGCTAAGTATTAGCTCAGAAGTGACTTAGCATAAATCTGAAAGGCATTTGAGGCCAAATGTTGTAGAAGGCTTCTTAAGCAAGGAGACCTACTAGAATTCGTATAAGATTTGATATTGGACCAATATTGAGAATAAGAGCATAATTCTGAGGAAAGTAGCTACCAAATATGGTACTAGCTACTTAGCGCAAATAATTATATGCTGGCTCTTTTAATGTAAATGGCTAATGTGATAATGTCTCAGGAGTAAGACCAATATGCATGGCTACTGGCAAATATTAAATTTTGTTCGAGCTAGGAAGCTGTTATCAAGGAGGTTTAAACTTATCACATCAATCAAGTATAGTTAGTATTACAGTGTTAGCTCCAATGCACTTGTGGCTAAGTTGCTAAGTATAGATGCGTTAGGCCAAGAGACGTGCCAAATAATGTGGTTGTAGATTTGATTCTAGACTAAATTTCTAAGACTAAAAATAGCAAAATTCAAACAAAATTGATATCAAGATTAAGAGAATACTGAGGCTAAGATTCCAATATTTCCAATTTCCAAAGTGATTAAATTCAATAATTATAATTATGCAATTCATACATTTAATTTGATTCTAAAATATTGCAACAAGTAGATTTTCAGAATAACAACTATAAATCGAAAGCATGAAACATCAAAACCCTAGGCTAAGCATGTATCATCAAAAGAAATCACAATTGTTTAACGAAAATTATTAAATAAATTTTTAACCAAGAAAATAATCATAAAATAATTTCCAACAAGTGGAAAAATAGCTTCCTCTGTCGTCTCAGCAACGGGGTTTAGCTCCTCATATTGGAAACACACTCAAAATATTGATTCATAGCTCAAAAAGTGTTTACAAAGATGAAAAAGAGAAACTGACACAAAAATTGCAACGTTTATAACTGTTGCAACAGTGTGTTGCTACAGTTCTTAAATAGGTTCTGTTGCTAAAAAGAAAGAATAAAGAAAACACATGTTAGCGAATGTTTCTTGGCGCAGCATAAGAATAAGAACTTGTGACGATTTTCTTCGACTTTCTTAGGGTGTAGTCTGTTCTTCTTCTTCCTCTTCTTCACAAACAGAGAGCTCTTTTTTTATTTCTCAATTTTTCCAAGCGTCTCAGCTCTCCCAAAAAAACTCCTCCAACCCTTTCTCGACCTCCTATTTATACAACAACATCATTACTACCCCAAATCTCCGAAAATATCTTCTATTCCATGCTTAAATTTCTTGGCAGACGTGATATTTCTTGCTTGATCATCTCGGTGATTTTATTCTTCTTTTGATTCTGTTGTTGCCCGAGTTGTTCACTAACAGTCTTGACTAATCTTGCAACAATATCCTGCGAATTAGGGAACAATATCCCAAAATATTCTTCCTCCATGTAATTAAAACCCGAGAATATATCCATTCCATATTTTGATGCAATAACCAATTCACGAGATTTTTGATTCATTTTGACTAGTCTCGTGAGGTTTTACCATGCCTGAATCACTAGCCAGAAATGCCCCCAAAGTGTTTGCTTAAATATCCAAAGGAACTGTCGTGACTTGATTGACTTCCTTCACGAAACTAACAGGCTCGGGAATTCCGTGGGATCGTTAGCTATGGGCCTACCTGTTTTACATTAGACTTTATTTTGAGCGTGACCTAATTTTGGGAACAAAAGAGTTAGAGTTAAAATAAGAAAGAAAGTTCTATTTGAAGGAGGATTCTACAAGGGAGAAAGCTACATAAGAGCAACTTAAACAGGAGGGAGAGGTATCTAGGTTTTCAACTAGTTTTCTTCTTACCTCTTCTACTTCTTTTTGTAGGTTTGTGTGGGAAAATTTCCCATATCTAGGGTTTGCAATTTCTTTTCTTCTTCAATTGTGTGAACTCCAATAATTATGAGTAGTGAATTTTATTGTTGGCTAGGGAATAGTTGAATTTTACAATACATGATTCTTTAAATTAATACATTAGTTTTGTCTCAATTTTATCGTTTATGATTCACTACAAATCGCCATGTATGATTTGGGTGTTCGTTTCGTCGAGTGGCCAATTGATCGAACTCACATTCATATCTATAGATAATTTATGGTTTATTATACGCAAAAGTGATATTCCTTGAATACAAGTAGCATAAATATGGTTATTGCTTGTAGTGATATATCCTAGTAATCATATGTGAATCGTGACCTTTGTTAAATTTAATTAGTGCGCTTTCTACGTTCAATTGCATTTATTAGCCTAATTTCCTGAATCTTAATGCTCCTTGGGAATTAAACTTAATTAATGATTTTTACACGTTAGGTTGTTCTCTTGGTAGAATTCATATTCGCATCTTTTTAATGTGTTTGTTGAAGACTTCAAGAAATTTACGGGATATTCTTTCGATCAAGGTATTCTAGGGATTTTGATAAAACGAGATTAAATATCAATTCTAATTATTAGTACAATAACATGTTTTGTGAATGAAAACGAAACTTAGCCAATATTCTCAACTTATTGATTATTTTCTATAATTTCTTAGCTTTCTTAGTTAGTTTAATTAACTTTAATTGAATCTGAAAAATCCCTCATTTTACATAAGATTTCGAAACAATATAACAACCAAGACCTCCTTGTGGGACGCTCCTTTCTTACCCTTGCTTCATAATAAATCATAACTAGTGAGAAATTAATAAATAATTTTGACGTGCAGATGATGCGTCGGAAAACCGACTTTGTTTTACCGCAAGCGCACAATGTCGAAAGATGTAGACAATAGCAAATACGGTTCGTTCCCACGAGGAGTTTGGATTAAAATATTTTTTTAGGTTTTTTTATAAAGAATTTAATTAACTAAAGAATTAAGATTATTTAATAAAGTTTGAAAACAATAAGAGGAAAACGTTAAGGTTCCGGGAATCCGTTGTAGATTAGGGTTTAATTGCGTTCGTCACATAGGGTCTCGATTTCAAAAAGAATTGTTTGTTCTAAACCTAAAGTAGAATTTCAAAGTACTAAGTATACAGGGCATAAAGAGTCAAAGAATATTCATAAAACAATTTCATACAAGGTTTCAACGAGTCCTTCTACTAATCAAACAATGAACTATGCGTGGCATACAACATGAAAAATCATTGAGACGGTAAAACGTTGAGAGAGAGACAAATTAATGATATTTAGTTCATATAATTGAAAACCCTAGTTTTGAAACACAAATAAAACCATCTCTACAAGTTCATCCTTTCGCCCTAACAAAGGAATTAGCCCAACATGGCTTTCTCAAAAGCCATACAAATTAATTAAGAAAAATAAACTAACCCTTTTCAGTGTTCCTCCGACTTCGTCAATTCTGTCCGAAAGTCTCTTGTACATGAAACTGTACTTCAGTCTGTCTGTGAAGGTCTCTCCCAAAGTGTCCCGCTCGTGGCTCTATTTATAGAGCTTTAGGTACCACTAATTTTAGAATCCTAACTGATTTAGGAAATAGACACCGGCCACCTCTATTTTTCCGTGTGAAACAAGGTTTACAACTTTCCTGGATTGCCGCTCAAGTAACATCACTCGAACCATCAACAAAATATTATCTTCCGTCACGGCACCAATAATCTCGAGCTCATCTGCCAAGCTCAAGTTTGCTTCACCATCTCTCGAGCTATCAGGAATAAACACCATAAACTTCCAAGCTCGAGCTCCATCGTCTACTCAACTGCAACCTTTAATCAACAGCAACAACCCTCAATAGCCTCACTTTCCTCATGAATCCAGCTGGATCATTATCTATTCACGACAGCAGAAATCAACCCCTCACATCTCCATTATCATCATTCTCATTCATCTCTCAGAGAACCTCCCATCGACCACCTCTCTGCCATTGAGACTCACCAAAAAACCACCACATCATCACATTATCATCGAATTACGATGAACAACAAACATCATCATATGTTCATTAACTTGAGAAAAGCTCCATCAACATCGTCTCACTACCAACAGCTTCATCATCGATCACTGTACATCTTCCTCAGCCACCATTAATGGCAATATCCATCATCCATCGAGAATCACAGCCATCACTGCCTCAGACTTCCAGGATTTCCTCCATCTCGATCACTACATCCATACACTCCATTATTGACTCATTGTTGTTGACATAACCCAATCATCACCGAACATCCATTAATATCATCACCGATCACATCACACTCATCTTAGCAGCAAACAATCAATCCCATCATCATCATTCAATTGCAGCATTACCACCGAAATCAGAAACTCTATAGCCACCATCATGAACTGTTGTCGGAATAAAGCTCGGCCAACTCTTCTCTGTTCTCGCAGACCCACGAGCTCAACTGCCTTTGAACTCGAAACCACCATCGACTGCCACCATTAATGCGTTCTATTCGCCATCATCGCTTCCATCACAAGCCAGGCTAACCATCATCAACCCTCTTGAATCACCATCAACAGACCCCATCATCATTTGATCACGATTATGATCAATCTTCATGATTTGAATTTGGGGAAAATGGCGCCCTTAATAACTTTAAAAATCTGGCAGCCCTGAGTAATAGTGCGGGTGCCCATAACCATATTTGAATTCATCTGGCCCTTAGCTTATGAAGGGGTGTAAATAGTAATCTCCTAGCAAATGACCAAGTTTACTTTTGCACATTTGAATTCATCTTAGTCCCACTGGGTCTTTTGCACTTCTTCTCTTGTAAGGCTCAAGTTTACTTGTTTCAGAGATGTAACCTAATAAAACACATAAACTAGAAAAGTAACTAACACACGATAATTCACACAAAATCTAGCAAATAAGAATAAGGAAATGATACTTAAAATGTATAAATTATGCACTTATCAGCAGACGATCACATCAATCCACAACAAGCCTAGACAAGTAGTATGCTATTACATTTTCTGCACCCTTTTTGTCTCTAATTTCTAGAGAAAATTCTTGTAGCAAAAGGATCCATCTAATCAATCTAGGTTTAGTATACTTCTTAGACAGAAGGTACTTCAAGGAAACATGATCAGTAAATATTATGACCTTAGAACCTAAGGGATAGGAGCTAAACTTGTCTAAGGAAAACAGAATGGCTAACAGTTCCTTCTCTATTTTGGTGTAGTTCAGTTGGGCATCATTTAGAGTTTTGTTGGCATAGTAAATCACATGAAGTAATTTATTCTCTCGCTGACCGAACACAACACCAATAGCATAATCTGAAGCATCGCACATGATCTCAAACGGTAGTTTCCAGTTAGGTGCCTGGACTATGGGGATGTAGTGAGAAAATTCTTAAGCTTCTCGAAAGCCTCTAAACAAGCCTCATCAAAGACAAACTTAATATCTTTTGTAAGCAAATTTCAAAGAGGTCTAGAAATCAAGCTAAAACAATTCCTGAACCATAAAATGACATTTCTCCCAATTATGCACTAAAATTCTTTTACTTACAACTAGTCAAAACTAATGTCAAATGATGCAAGCACTCATCAAAAGATGAACCAAATACAGAAAAATCATCCATAAAGACCTCTAAAAACCGTTCTACCATGTCAGAAAATATGTTCATCATACAATGCTGAAAAGTCGCAGGGGCATTACAAACCCGAAAGGCATGCGTCTATATGCAAAGGTACCAAAGGGATAGGTCAAAGTGGTTTTCTCTTGGTCTTCTAGGGAAATAACAATCTGATATAACTAGAGTAGTTATCTAAAAAACAATAGTGACTATGTCCAGCTAATCGCTCTAGTATTTGGTCGATGAAAGAAAGGGGGAATTGGTCCTTCCTTGTGACCTTGTTCAATTTCCTGAAATCAAAATACAAACATGCCAACCCGTGGTCACTCGGGTTGGGATTAACTCATTGTTATCACTCTGGACTACAGTGATACCTGATTTCTTGGGAACAACCTGAACGGGGATGACCCACTTACTGTCTGAAATTGGATAGATAATACCCGCATATAACAACTTAAGCACCTCAGTTCGAACTACTTCTTCCATACTATGGTTTAGTCGACGTTGTATCTCCCTAGTAGGTTTGGTGTTATCTTCTAAATGAATATGATGCATGCAAACTGTAGGACTTATACTCTTAATGTCGGTTATGGTCCACCCTAAAGCTTCCTTATTATCCTGAAGTTCAATCACTAGCCTACTTTCCTGATCACTATCCAAGTCGGATGCTACAATTACAGGTAAACTCTTAGATGGGCCTAAAAACACATATTTCAGAGTATCTGGGAATAGTTTTGAGGTCGAACTTTGGAGGCTCTTCTAAAGAAGGAATTAAGGTAGAATTAACTGGTAGTGGTTCGAACTTAGCTTTCCATCTATTAGTATCTAACACAGGGGTAGAATATAAAAAAGATTCACTTGATCAATGGTGCTACGATCGTCAAAATCCAAGCCAAAATGGGATAGATAACTCTCTAGTGGATCTTTGGATAAGATGTTTGGTAATGAATCCTGAGATAATGTTCCTATCATGTTCACCTCTTCAATGCACGTGTCATCTAGCTCAGGGGGTTGCTTACTAATATTAAAAATATTCAGCTCAATAGTCATATTACCAAAAGATAAATTCATAATATTATTTCGACAGTTAATGATCGTATTAGATGTAGCTAAAACATGCGACCTAATATCACAGGTATCTGGTTTTCTTGGTCAGGGATAGGTTGGGTATCTAGGATAACAAAATCCACAAGATAAATAAACCTATTGGCCTCAATAAGAACATCCTCGACAATACCACGAGGAATTTCACAGACCTATCATCTAGATGAAGAGTTATATGGGTAGGATTTAAGTCACCAATCCCTAGATGGAGGTACACATGGTACGAAAGTAAGTTCACACTAGCTCCTAAGTCAAGTAACGCTTTCTCAACACGACAGTTACCTATTGTGCAAGAAATGGTAGGGGAACCTGGGTCTTTGTACTTAGGAGTTCTGTTGTTCTGGATAATTGAACTTACATGACTAGCTAAAAAGGCCTTCTTATGTACACTAAGCTTTCACTTTTGCATGCAAATATCCTTAAGGGACTTTGCATATGTAGGAATCTTCCTAATTGCATCTAATAAAGGAAGATTGATGTTGACTTGCTTAAAATATTCAGTATATCATTAAACTTGGAATCCTTCTTAGTTGGTACTAGCAGTTGTGGGAATGGGGCTCCTGGAAAAAAAATTGTCTTAGTGGGAACCGTATTGGACTCTTTAGAGACTCTATCAGTCTCTTCGGTTACTGGCTCAGAAGGGTGAACTACATCATGTTCACTATCAGGCATGGTTACCTTATTGTCTATCACTCGACCACTCCTAAGGGTTATAACATAGTTCACATGATTAAACGGTTTTTATCCATAAGATACATCATGAACTCCTCTAGGATTGGGTTGTGTCTGACTAGGAAACTTACCTTTTTCTCTCAAAGACTCATTCAACTGACTAAACTGGTTTTGTAATTCGGAAATATCCTGAACGTTAGCTTGAGCCAACTTTTTATTGTCTTCTAAACTTTGTTCAACTAAATTGTTGAAACTTTGCAGTGTTATGAGATAAAAAGGCGAGAGACTCTTCTAAATTCATGATTTTCTTATCTGACGGGTTTTGAAACTGGGATGCACCTGAAGGATTCTTAGTGTAGCCAAAACCTGGGGTAACCTGAGTATTACTAGACTGTCCTTGATTCTGGCCCTTAGACCAGGAAAAATTAGGATAGTTTCTCCAACCAGGGTTATACATTTAATTTGATTATAAAATATTTCAACAAGTATATTTTCAGAATAACAACTGTAAATCGATAGCATGAAACATCAAAACCCTAGGCTAAGCATGTATCATCAAAAGAAATCACAATTCCTTAACGAAAATCATTAAATCAACTTTTTTTATTAGAAAATTAGATTAATAAGAATATACCACTTTTTTTATTAGAAAAATTGCTTCCTCTGTCTCCTCAGCAATGGGGTTTAGCTCCTCATGTTGGAAACACACTCAAAATATTGATTCATAGCTCAAAAAGTGTTTACAGGGATGAAAAAGAGAAACAGACACAGAACAAAAGATTAAATTGATTCACGAGATTTTTGATTAATTTTCGACAAGAGAATTTCTTGTCTTTAAAACTCTTAAAACTATCCAAATATATCGACCTAAAATCTCACATCCGAGAACAAAAGATTCCCGCCATTTTTATTTTAAAATGCAAGAAGGTGAGCACCTATAACACATTGCTGGGTGCCTTTATCATTTTCCTTGGGGATTCCTTTAGTAATCTTCCTAATGCCTTTAACACTTTTTCGATCCAATTTTTCCAAAAATATTTAGTTCCCAAAAATACCTACAAACATATAAAATAACACAATCAGTACACAATCGAGAACTATCAATATACAGAATTTGAGATAAATCAGACTCAAAAATGTGTCTATCACTAGAGCTAGAGGCGCATTGGCTGGGGTGATAAGTCATGGAGGACGTTAGGGATGCGCTAGGAGCTCGGGACGCACCAGGCGCTTAGGTTTGTTGTACGACTAGGACGCGCTAGCATAGCCATTGAGCTGGTACGCGCTAAAGAAGTGGGACATGCTGGATAGGCTAGGGAGCATCTGGCTATCTAGGGTTCATAGCGTAGGAGACGCGCTAGGCATGACAGGGACGTATCAGTCTAGATAGGGACGCATAAACTACTCGGGATGCACTAGGAGGCCGGGATACGCTAGGCTTTGGCAGGGACGCATCAGCCACTAGGCAACTGGACGCGCTAGATTTTGGCAGGGACACGATATAGTTAGTGGTAGGAAGCGTTGTAGCCAAGACGCGCTGGAGCCAAGGGGTTTTGCGCCTTTTGCGCTAGGGTTAGGGTTAGTACTTTTAGTGCTAGGGTTGAGGTGTCAAGGTGGTGATGCGTTAACTAAGGCCTCATCAGGCAAGATGTGCTAGCTAAGACCATGTTATATTAGTAGGCGCTTCTTAGGTCCTAGGGTTAGTTTCAGAAAAGTTAGGCTTTTAGTGTTAAAGTGGCTAACTAGTGCCAGTGTGGTGCTAAGCCAAATAGCTAATGCTAACTTGGCACTAATATGAGAAAAGGCTAGGGTTAGCCTAGCTCACAGGTTCAATGAATTTTTATGCCATTGCTTCTTGATTGTGGCGCATCCAAGAGGGGTGGTGCATTATTTGTGGGTTATATTCATGTAACGTACAAAAGTAGCACATTTGAGATCAAAAGAGATATTTGAGAAGTATTCGTCGTGAATGAAGCTTTAACCTAGAGTATATTTTTGGGGTTTATGCATTAGTTGTTCCCGAGTTTGATGGATGTTGCTGGAACATCAATGTGCATTCGAGGCAAGTTCAAGGAATTCAGCCGTGGAATTTATGCGACTTGTGACTAGTTCGATATAGCATGAATATTATGAGTATTAAGGGGGTTGCAAGGCCATTTTAGAATGTTTAAGGAGAATCTGTACTCCTAATTCGCTTGCAGAATATAAGTAGAGATACAATATTCTTAATTTTGCTATAGAGTTAAGCATATGCGCATAAATATTTACATATCCCTTTTATATTCTTGTTGCTTAGCAGAGGGAAATTTTACAATTCTAGCCCTTGTCAAAAAGTCACCATCTATATTAAGTCCCCTGCTTAGTGAGGAACAGTAATATTGCTTAGTAAGCACTAGATGGGAACAATATGCTTTTAACAATCATATATGCATAATTTAAATTTTAAGAGTAGAGGAAGATATACTTAGCTTCTTTGATATTGAAATATGCACTCCTTACCATGAAACTTGGTTGGGGATAGTAGGTGCCCTTGTTCCTGCTAGGAATACCAATTACCATGGACAAGAGGGACCAAAAAATATTGCGGAAAGAAGGTAAGCTAGTTGGTGCCACTTTTTTCTCTTTTTTATTTAGGTTTCCCAGTTGGACAAGGACTCTTCAAATTGGCGCCTATATATATGCCTCTTCGTCCCTTTTTTTTATATGACTTCTTGTCTTCTTCTTTTTCTTTCTTCTAGTGGCAAGCATGACAATAATTGATTTTGTCCTTCAAGGTTGTGGCATCAGCAAGTGTGGGAATTTGATCTTGAGTAAGCGCCATAGCCGACCAAACCAAGAAGGTAAGTGTCTTTTCCTTTCCCTATTTCTTTAACGCCATTATGGCTTTTTCTTTGCAAACCCTAGCTTTTTTTTCAACTAGAACTATATATTTTGAAAGCCATCAACTTTTAGAAAACTAGGATTTCAATCCTCTTTTGATATAGGAAGAACTTGAATACATTGTAGATGACTAATGAGCATAATAATGATGTTGGCACATCTTCTGGTCAGAATAGAGAAGAAATTCAGATACTATATTTATTGAGAGCGTACCTCATATTCGTGATAGGTTTCAGGAGTATATTTCTGAAGATCTTGTCGTACCTTCTTATTTTATTGGTAACTTTACCCCCAAATATGAGAAGTAGGTTATCCCTCAGAGTGTTGTTCCTGAGGCTTTCCCAAGACTTTGCTTGCACATAAGAGATTAGGTATCTTCTTCTGTCGAGCTCAAGACACACCAAGTCCTCATGAAAAAGTGGGTAAGATGGTGCAAAGTGATGCTGAGTGACCCTTCAGTGGTCAAGGTTTTGAAAGAAGCTGGAATATTTCGTGTTGTAATCATCTGCAGATCTTCAAGGATGTTGAAGGTCTTTTAACCTTTGCTTCACATTGATGTGAACCAACTCATACTTCATATGCGCTTGGTGAAAAATATTAATTACCCTGGAGGACGTAGTTACTTTGTTGCAGCTTCCGATTTTTTTGGGACTCTCCCTTTCAAAAATTTTGCTAAAGAAAATCAAATGATCACGGCTCTGGAGAGGAAGATAGAAGAAATCCAACATGGTAGGGGCGGAATGGTACATATTATGTAGAGTGGATCAATCATTAGTGGAATGGTAAATCCGATGTGGATGACCCCACTCTTAGTGACCCTTTGACCATTACAGATTTTTTGACACTTTTGGTTCTCTATAGATGTTTTTGAAGAATTCCCCGTTGGCAACTTGAAGCTCCCATTTTTTCCTCTGGTGTTAGCACTTGTTGGTGGTGAATGTCTCCTTCTGGGTTAATATGTCCCCAGTTCTTTGTATTCTCACTTAGATTCATTGGCTCATGATATGAAAACTTCTAACGGGTTCATGAAGGTTAATTCTTGCATTCGTACCACGTTTATCCAAGCATGGTTATGGAAGCACTTCCCAAAATATGCTCTTTTGTCAACGTTTCTGAACTTGCAAGGAGGCGTTGAATATACAAGGATCCGCCGTTGGTATAAAAGAAATATTAGCTCTGTAGATTTGACTTATTTGATAGATATCCAGAGTGAAGTGAACTTCGGGCCTTAGGATTCTGAGCACGGGCATATACTTTTATCAACTACTTTTGCTGGAGAAGTCGAGCGGATTCTCTGGTGAGGTCCAAAGAAGCAAGATAATGCATTTTCTCCTGGAGAGAATGCATTCATGAACAACTCCACTCCATGTTATATCCTTTCTCTTCATTCAGGAGTTTATTCGGTGTAAGCATACAACATCGATCGTGTGACTCGTCAGATGAGTTTCGACCAAGAAGTACCTCGTAGTCACAGTGTAGCTCCATCTATTATAGAATTGAAAAAAAAATTGGATGTCTTACTGAGGGAATAAACATTCCTTTCTACATTCGGGGTAGGAACCCTCGGATATCAGCCATGTATACATGCGTTTGGAATGATGAGAGGAGACGCTTCAAAGAATTCCTCTCGAGATCTCCGGTGATGACTGGTGCCCCTTCTAAGGAAGCCAAGGCTCGGGGCCCTAATTTGCAGGGATCGTCTAAGGCCATTATTGAAGGGGCTCAGGAGGTAATGGTCTTTTCTATGACTTCTTAATTCTGGAAACATGACTATTATAATTCTTACCTTTTATTCTTTCTGCTAGACTCGTGTTATTCGTCCACGGATAGACGTTGCTTCTATTGCCTCCAATAGTCCCCAGCCTGCAATGCAAAGATCAAGGATGATTCTTCTTGTAAGTAAGACCAGAGTTCGCAAGAATGTAAGTGTTCCATTCATTCTCATTTTTTGTGTATTTTTTTCAAATCATAATATATCTTGGTGTAGCATGTGAGCACAAGTGTTTGCATCGACTCTAATGACTCTCCTGAGGCTTCGGGAGAAACCATAAGCATGGAAGAAGGACATGATTGTGGGAAGGAGGAGCTTGGATAAACATCTCGTACAGAAGAAATCCGTGAAGAACCTGAATATGATACTATTGATGATAAAGCAAGCAATGAAGGTGAAATGATGTTGGATTCTTCCTCCAACTTGGATCCTCCATAAGTAAGTTCTACCCTCCTTTTAACAGTAATAATCCATGTAGACCCCTTGAGTTTCTCATATAAGTATAACTATGCTTGAAATTTGCAAATAATTCATAAACTTTCGTCGTCGGAAAATTTTAAAAGTATAGTGCTTGGGAAAAACGTCATAGAATCTTCATACGAACTCCGTTTTGAATGATTGACCCCTCTATCCTTATTAAAAAAACAATTTACTACAACTTTAAAGAAGAAATACAGGTTTTGATCTTGTTTGGGGCATCAAAATGACGGAACAGTAGAACTCAGGAAGTATCCAGGAAAATCCTGACAGTTTTCAGACTCGACTCCGCTAGCCGTTTTTGCCATAACTATTAGCTAAATTTTCCAATTGATGCTCCCTTTTGACACGTTGTAGTAGACTTCAATATAAAACTTTTGATATAAGAACCGTGCCAAGATTCATCACCAATTGTTGTAAGATTCAGAGTTTCAAATGTATTGTGATTGTTCTAAATCATATAACCTATTGAATAATACTTTGTAATGAATTTATATGATTTTTATGAGTATGTATAACGATTTTTAATGTTCATTCAAGAATTTTGTGTTGGAGACGTTCTGCCTCAATTTGTTCAAATCATCTTTACTTTTAGGGGGAGAATGATCAAAATCAGAGAGTTGCACTTGCTAGTGAAGGAACAAGAATTATTGTTGATCCCGACGTAGATAATGTCCTAACCCTACTAAAAATCATGAGAATACTTCTTCTTGCATGCTTGTTGAGGGTAGTGCTTTCATTGAGTATCCTGGTGTAGGTATTAATGTTGACTTTGGCTCGAGTAAGACTCTTCCCGGATACTTGCGTTTTGGGGGTTTTGTTGTTCTATCCACTTATGCCGATTTATATAAAAGGATATGGAAGAATTTAGGCCACTTCACTGTTAATACTTCTAGAAACTACATAGCTTTAGAACAAGACGTGTCCAGTCTGTTTCACATCATACAGGAGATGATCTCACTTCCTCGGAATGAAGTTTCTGATACAGTTTTCGTGGAGTGGGAGGAAGCTGTAAGTAACGCCGAGGACTCTGGTTTGATGTCATGTGGGTTCGCCATCATATGGGAGCCATATGAGAGCATTTTGCTGAGGTACGAGAACTTACTAATATGGAGGAAGTGACCAAGGCTAGAAAGGAGGATGAAAAACTTTCCCAGGAATTTGATCTTGCGATGGAGACTCTTGGAAGGATGGAGAAGGAGTATTATGTAGGAACTAAGCTATATTTCAAGGATTTTTTTCTAGTTTTATTATTTTATGAAGCACATTTATGGTTTTCTTTTGGGATTTTAAGTAGGTAGGTTTTGACAAGTTATTTGTGGAGAGAGATAAAAAAAAAATTGATATGAATAAAGATATTCAAATTGATTGATAAACTTGAAAACCTAACTATGAATGAAAAATATTGCACTCATTTTAAAGGAAATATAAATATTGTATGAAAACAGGGAAATATTCGAAGTAAACTAGTGAAGCACTCAGGCTTTGCAAGCTTTGAGCCACTTGCCATGAATCACTACTCTTTCTGGATTGTCACGGTTTGTAAGATTGTAGTGACCAACTAATATGTTCTCGGTAATTGTGTAAGGTTCTTCCTTGATAGTTAGAGGAACTGATGCGAGAAGTTGTGCCCTCTTAGTGATTTTTAGAACTGTGTCTCCAATTCGAATAGGACCAGAATTTATCATCTTGTCTGAGAGATCTTCTCCTTGGGAAGATAAGGATTGTTGCTGGCATTTCATCTCATCGTTACAGGCGACTTGACTCGCAAGTGAGTCACGAATTTTCCCATTCTTAGCAAAAGTAATTTTCAACCATTTGATTAAATGTTGAAATGAATCGTCTTCTCATTCACATCTTCTAGTCGTGACATAATTATTCACTAAGAAGAGCCCCCAGGTTCTGACAGGACATGGGATCATTAATTACAAAGGAGATTGAGAAGTGGGACTTACTTGGTTGATTTTAAAGTTCGAGTTGGACCTTCAAGTTTGGTGAGGAGTCTCCAATCACATTATTTATCATTGGTGTCGGCCATTTCTTCAAGGGAGGCTCAACTTGAGTGTGGGAGTTCTCTGCAAAGAATAAACACTTGTCATCCACAACATGATTCAGAGCAGCGAAGACGTCTTCAGGTTGTCTTTTCGAGAGATAGAGAATCTCGCATATGCATTCCATCAAGGATTAAACCATCTAATTGGTTAACTTCTCAGAGAGAATGCAATTTCTGATAGGAAGGGGATTTTTGTGAACTCCTTCAACTTTTAATTGTAACTCTCCTGATTCCACCTTTTCTTTAAAGATATGCTCCAAGTTGTTGCACTCGCTGGTCGGGTGATTGACATATCGATGATAATGACAGTATTTAGGATCCACCATCTGCTGAACTGTGGGAAGCCGTCACACAGGAGGTAACTGAAGAGTACCGTCTTTTATCCATGCTTCGAGTAGTTCGAGTACCTCTTCCATTGGAACTGAGAGTCCGGGAATATCATGTTTAACTTAACATCTTGTTTCTATTGTGGTTGTAACTGTTGTTGTGAAGTTTTGGCTATGTTCTAAGACGGAGTCGATCTTCAAGGTTGTACTAGTGTTGAGGTCAGATGAGAAGGAGGATATTTTTCAGTGACTCTGGTTGAGATAGAGCTTTTATCTTGGGTCCCTCGTTACTGACAACACCAATTGATGGTTGATATGTACTATTTGTTGACCAGTTGTCAATTACCACGTGTGTCTCCATGGTTTTCTTCCCAGGAGGGCAGGAGCGGTCGTGGAAGATCATATTAATACGTAGCTCCGCTAGATGGTGTTCTATCACATTCTGATCATGACAATCCAGTGCTTGAATTCTGAATCTTTTCACATATTCATTGGGGTGCTTAATATTTCTCTGGAACATTCTTCCCAAGTATGACAGGGTAATCTGCTCGGAGAGGAAGAAGTATTTCTTGTAGAAGGCATTAACCATGTCTTCCTAATCAGAGATGATGTTGGGAGGAATGTTGTATACCACGTGTAGCCTCTTCCAGTGAGGGACTTTGATTTTTTTTTTAGATGTAGTACATGGTTTTATTCATGTCCCCGGAGCGATTCAAGAAATCGAGAGACGTGCTCACGATCATTTCCAGCTCCTCATACAATAAGAAAGTTAAAGACGAGTAACCTCATGGCAGAGGGATCCTTTGAATTTCGAAGGGGAAGGGAGGTTGGTGTTGATGGCCCGAGGATGAGTCCTCTTTGCCATGGTTTCGTATGAGTCTTTCCAGATATTCACGAGTGATAAAATTGGATTGCTGGTACTCCTACGGTGGAAAATCAGGAATGATATGGACTCCTTTGTCTTTTCGAGCCCCAGAGTTTCAGCATCGGTAGCCACCGCAAAGTTGGTCATGGTATGTTCCGTCAGGCGATGGCGTTGTTCTGGGGAGGGTTGCTCCGTCAGGGTTTTAAGATAAGCAAGTACCTCCTTCTGAGTAGTGGTCATGTCCACCTGAGTTCTGGAAAGAACTTTTTGTCTCTTCAGCGGATCATCTATATTGACCGGAGTTTGAATCTTGGTGTCTTCGGCGGTCTTGTTAACGAGAGGAGGCGGATTAGTAATATTAGTATGATGAGGCTCAGTATAAATAGGGTTGTTTTCAGAATCACCACCACCAGTACTACTTGAACCAATTATAGGGCTTGTAACTGCTCCAGACCTAAGATCCACCATCTTTAATAACTGAAAATTAGCTTTTGTAATTGAGAGGTTGACCATCCGTTATGGTCGCCAATTGTTTTAGGGTGAAAACAAATGTACGGTAAAATCGTACTTTCAAGTAGGTTCGAGAAATCAAAATCAAACATGATGAGCCTAAACCAATAATTGGTTGTTCACGTCCTTCTTCAATCACAAAGGTGGAGAATATTGGGTAGGTCTTAGGGAAGGGAAGCATGAAGGTTGAAAAATATCAGTGTGATAAGTAGTATAAAGAAGAAAGGATTCTATGAGAAGAATTGCTAATTATATATGTTTTGTTTCTCTTGACTGATTGTCAGGTTCTTGTTTCCAATAGATGATTTCATCTATTTATAGTTCAAAGGAGACACACTGATTTCTCATAAGTGGTGGAAGTTAGGGTGAGATGGATAAGTGATGATTGTGGAGATTATAGTGGGGTGGTGTTCGGAAAGTAAGCAGGACATGTCATACCACTACTCCACATCCTCTCAACTGCTCTGTAACCGCCCACTACTTGTTACCTTCTTGTTCGTGGATGTTCTTCCATAACTTACGATTTCCGTAGACCGCCAGACCAACACCCTAATGAGAATTCCCCCATATGTTGTATTTGATATCTCATGGAAATAATTGAGTCACTAACCACTATTGTTTTGATCAAGTCAAGTCAAGTCAAATGACTTGCTAAGTCAGTGAGACAAGTTGCGACTCACTAGATAGATAATCAGACTGATTAGTGTCGAGTCTGGGAAGTTCAGTAGCCATGTACTTTCTTAGAAGTAACATGGAAAATTAATGGCTAAGTATTAGCTCAAAAGTGACTTAGCATAAATTTGATAGGAATTTGAGGCCGAATGTTGTAAAGGGCTTCTTAAGCAAGGAGACCTACTAGAATTCGTATAAGATTTGATATTGGACAAATATTAAGAAGAAGGGCGTATTTTTGAGGAAAATAACTAGCAAAGCTGGTACTAGCTACTTAGCGTAAATAATTATATGTTGGCTCTTTTAATGTGAAAGGCTAATGTGCTAAACGTCTCAGGAGTAAGACCAATATGCATAGCTTTCGGCAAGTATTAATTATGTTAGAGCTAGGAAGTTGTTGTCAAGGAGGTTTGAACTTAACACTTCAATCAGGTATAGTTAATGCTAGAGTGTTAGCACCAATGCACATGTGTCTAAGTTACTAAGTATAGATGCATTAGGAAAAGATACGTGCTAGAGCTAAAGTCTCATTGGCTAGGGAGCTAAGTCATGGAGGACGCTAGGGATACGCTAGGATCTAGGGTCGCATCAGGCGCTTAGGGTTTGTGGTGCATCAGGTAAGGGATAGGACGCGCTAGCATAGCCACTACGCTGGGATGTGCTGGCTAGGCTAGGGAGCATCAGGCTAGCTAGGGTGCATAGCGCTAGGAGATGCCTATGCAAGGCAATGATGCATCGTCCTAGCTTGAGACGCGCTAGGCTTTGGAAGGGACGCACTCGACGGATGGGATGCGCTAGGATTTTGCAGAGACTTATCATCCACTAGGGATGCACTCTGCAGCTGGGACGTGCTAGGATTTTGCAGGGATGCATCAACGCTAGTGGTAGGAAGCATTGTATACAAGACGCGCTGGAGCCAAGGGGTTTTGCGCCTTTGGCACTAGGGTTAGGGTTAGCACTTTTAGTGTTAGCTAGGATTGATGTTCCTAGGTGGTGATGCTCTATCTAAGGCCTCTTTAGGCTAAGATGTGTTATCTAAGACCATGTTAGGTTAGTTGGCGCTTCTCAGGTGCCAGGGCTACTGGCTAACTAGTGCCAATGTGGTGCTAAGCCAAATAAATAGTGTTAATTTGGCACTAATATGAGAAAAGGCTAGGGTTATCCTAGCTCAGAGGTTCAATGCATTTTTATGGCATTGCTTCTTTATTGTGGCGCATCCAAGAGGAGTGGTGCATTATTTGTGGGTTATATTCATGCAAAGTACTAAGTAGCATATTTGAGCTCAAAAGAGCAATTTGAGAAGTAATTATTGCGAATGAAACGTTAAACTAGAATGTATTTATGGGTTTTAAGC
Source organism: Papaver californicum (assembly GCA_023531435.1). Taxonomy (NCBI): domain Eukaryota; kingdom Viridiplantae; phylum Streptophyta; class Magnoliopsida; order Ranunculales; family Papaveraceae; genus Papaver; species Papaver californicum. The sequence goes on along the minus strand of JAJJMC010030979.1, from coordinate 902,956 downwards.
ATTATCTATTCCCGAGTTTGATGGATATTGCTGGAACATCAATGCGCATTCGAGGAATGTTCAAGGAATTCATCCGTGGAATTTATGCGACTTGAGACTAGTTCGATATGGCATGAATATTATGAGTATTGAGGAGGCTTCAAGGCCATTTTAGAATGTTTAGAGAGACTGGCCCTTAATTCGCTTGCGGGATATAAGTAGAGATACAATATTCCATATTTTGTTATAGAGTTAAGCATATGTGCATAAATATGCACATATCCCTTTTATATTCTAGTTGCTTAGCAGATGGCAATTTTATGATTCTATTCCTTGTCAAAAACTCACCATTTACACCAGTTTGTTGAACAGTTTGAGCAGCGGAATCAAAAGACTGAAGATACACTCCAAGAACTCTGAAGGACTATGGATGTCCTGAATCACATGGGTCAACTTAAGGAGGAAATAGAAAAAGATGATCAACCTTCTGAAATTCCGCGTAACAAATATAAAATTATGCCAACTCCGGATCATGATAAAGATCATTCGCATATTCAAAAGGATGAGACTTGGATAACATAACCATTGTTCTAAACGGGGTAACATACTCAAACACTAATCAATGTTATAAAGAATATCTGGATTACAATATTTTCAGTCAAGTTGATTTACGAGTAGAAGAACCAGTTATTTCTTCTGAGGAGACTCATATCGATTATCCTACGGTTTACATTGAAGATGTCACGGACCGGAAAATTCTACCCCCAGCGCGTTGTGATGGGCAGGCCAGAACTCCCCGATGCGTGATTTTAAAGAGAGTGACCGGACCTTAAAGCTTAACTTCTCGCTGGAAAGTGCAGGTAAATTTTCGCTTTCCAAGCATGCCTTGTAAGCATTATACTCGAAACGTAATTCCCACATTATTCAAGCTACGTTTATACCGGTCCAGGTATATTTGCCTTTCCAAACATGCTTTGCAAGCATGGTACTCAGACCGTAGTCTCCATATCGTTCCAACTCACCCTTGACCTACAAAGGGTGCAGTGCCATTAAAGCCCATGGAGAATGCCTTTAACTAGCATCACCTAAGTACAATCCTTGTCCAGGCCTGACCAATGCCTTGGATTAGCATACTATTCCAACTTACCCTTATTCTACCAAGGGTTGAAAACTATACAATCTAATGGGGATGCCTTTGTCAAGCATCACATAATTACGATCATTGTCCAGGCCCAACTTATGCTCATGGACCAACACTTAAGCTATTTCAAGCCTAAGCCTTCGCTTCATCAATTATGCTTCGACCATGCGCTGGAACCTGCACTTATCTTGTTCTTGTCAAGGGTGCAACATCCAGGAACATGACATTCCATGAAGTGATGGTTCCAAGGAAGTATGAACAATCCATCAAATGGAATTGTAACTACCCCATCAAGTGGGAAACAATCATCTCTTGCTTAGCATTGTCGAGCCAGATGATATGAGTTACCATAATGTCGCCATCATCTCCTAAATTAGATAATATGAGCGACAAGGTGCTGCATCTTAATGCATTGCATTGCGGCTGCCTACGTACCCAACCCGTACCTTGATAGGATCAAGCATGACCGTAGTTCATCAAAGGGTCAATCCGAAAGGGAAAAGCAACTTAACCCTATTAACGCAAAGCCAACACCGATTCCAACTTTGTTGCAAGGACAAAGGCCAACCAAATAATAGTCCATGTAGGCCAGATGGCTTTCGCAAGGTATGCACTAGCTTGTGCATAACTATCGCTATTTATTATGCAAATATGCATTCTCAAGTATGTAGAACGATCGAAAGATGCTTTTGCATGATTCAAGCTTCATCGACTAAGCAACCAGCATATTGATGCTTATAGATCAAGTATGCTCCAACGTATAGGCTACTTTGCATATCTACATGTGCATTACCCCTCATGCACATTCAAGCTTCATCGGTTAAGCTACAAGCATATTGATGCTTATGCATCAAGTATGCTCCAACGTATTGGCCACTTCGCATATCTATATGTGCATTACCGCTCATCCACATTCCAACAAAGCTCCCTCCCTATATATGTTGTATTCGTATTTCTACAAACAAATATTAGAAAGGTAGGGGTCATCCATCGACTGCAAGGCCGTAAATAAAGATTTCTTGCCAAAGGCGAGCATTCTTGGCTTCGGTGATGCATTCTCGATAATGCATCACGGCATAATAGTGCCTTAACACTATGATGCATTTATCGAATAGCGATATTGGTTCGGTATGCATAGAATCATTTATCATGGAATAATAGTGTCTTAGCACTATGATGCTCTCACTTACGCAACTTCGGCTCGGTGATGCATTGGGTCATGCATCACGGTATAATAGTGCCTTAGCACTATGATGCTCCAACTTATGTAACTTTGGCTTATTAATGCATTGAATCATGCATCACGGCATAATAGTGCCTTTGCACTATCATGCCTCCTCGATACGCATCACGCGTAGTAGGGCCTTAACTCTATAATTCGAGGTCAAGGCCTCTGTACCCTAATGCATATCTGAGTAAGCTTTATAAGCTTAGGATGAAGCTTCAACCCAGGCCATAACGCGTCCATGAGTAAGCGCCATGTAAAAATTTCGGGTGTTACATTCTTACCACCTTCAAAGAATTTCGTCCCCGAATTTTAACTCAAAAACTATTATGGACAAGCTTCATCGATTAAGGTTTTCTATGCATATGTTCCATTCCATGATGCACAGAAATCTTGCAAGGGTCCAATGTTTGTTAATGAGGATAAATTAGAACCTTCTGAATATGCATCCCATTTCGCATATCCCAGAATCCTAATAGGTTCTACGATTTCCATAAATGTCGATTGAGACCTTCCGAGCATACGTCCCATTTCGCATGCTCGAAGATCTTTAAAGGTATTATAACTCTAACGAGAGAAAATCAAATTGGGTCCCTAAACATGTGTCCCATACCACATGCTCAAGAATACAAAAAGATTTACTCAACACGAGATCTTAAGTGGACGTCCCATACCATACACTTAAGAGTCCCCAAAATTCACATAGGTTGGAAAGGGTCATCGCGAGTTTATAAATAGTTTCTAGCGTAGTATTGTGAGGACCAAATTCTAATGCCAGTGCAGTCGGATGCAAGCCATCGTCCCGGACGATCTTCCACTCGTAGGTGGGTGCTAGCCAACCTGACAATACACAGCGTGCCGCACGGGTGAGGGGGTGATCAGTCCCAGTGCCAAGGGTAGTCGGATACCAGCCACCATTCCAAACGGGTTTTCTGGCAAACTCACTAGGAACAAAATCAAGCTCGTCCAAATCTTAGCGGAGTAACTTTTAAGTTACAATTTCTTTTGTATAGGCACTTGGCCTTATTTATCCACTCTATTTTCGCACAACAGTTGGCCTACTCTTCCAACTGTTCTATTTCCTTTGAAGGAAATTTTTTTCAGTCATAATACAAATTGCTCACTGGCGAGTCCAAAACTCACAGCTTCTAGTGTTTTCTCGGAACTTGCTATGATACCATTTGTCACGGACCGGAAAATCCCGCCCCCAGCGCGTTGCGATGGGCAGGCCAGAACTCCCCGATGCGTGATTTTAAAGAGAATGACCGAACCTTAAAGCTTAACTTCTCGCTGGAAAGTGCAGGTAAATTTTCGCTTTCCAAGCCTACCTTGTAAGCATTATACTCTAAACGTAGTTCCCACATCATTCAAGCTACGTTTATACCGTACCATGCATATTTGCCTTTCCAAACATGCTTTGCAAGCATGGTACTCAAACCGTAGTCTCCATATCGTTCCAACTCACCCTTGACCTACAAAGGGTGCAAGGTCATTAAAGCCCATGGCGAATGCCTTTAACTATCATCACTAAGTACAATCCTTGTCCAGGACTAACCCATGCCTTGGATTAGGATACCATTCCAACTTACCCTTATTCTACCAAGGATTGAAAGTTATACAAGCTAATGGGGATTCCTTTGGCAAGCATCACATAATTACGATCATTTTCCAGGTCTAACTCATGCCCTTGGACCAACACCTAGGTTATTTCAAGCCTAAGCTTTCGTTTCATTAATTCTACTTCGACCATGTGCTGGAGCCTGCACTTATCTTGTTCTTGCCAAGGGTGCAACATCCAGGTATATGCCATTCCATGCCGCGACGGTTCCAAGGAAGTATGAACAATCCATCAAATGGAATTGTAACTACCTCATCAAGTGTGGCAACAGTCATTTCTTAATTAGTATTGCCGAGCCCGATGATATGAGTTACCATAATGTCGCAATCATCTCCCAAATTAGATGATATGAGAGACAAGGTGCTACACCTCAATGCATTGCATTGTGGATGCCTACGTACCCAACCCGTACCTTGATGGGATCAAGCATGACCGTAGTTATCAAAGGGTGAATCCGAAAGGGACAAGCAACTTAAGCCTATTAACGCAAAGCCAACACCGATTCCAACTTTGTTGCAAGGCCAAAGGCCAAGCAAAGCCTAGAATTGTAGGCCAGAGGGCTTTCGCAAGGTATGCACTAGCTTGTGCATACCTATCTCTATTTATTATGCAAATATGCATTCTCAAGTACGTAGCACGATCGAAAGATGCTTTCGCATAATTCTAGCTTCATCGGCTAAGCTACCAGCATATTGATGCTTATGCACCAAGTATGCTCCAACGTATAGGCTACTTTGCATAACTACATGTGCATTACCCCTCACGCACATTCAAGCTTCATCGGTTAAGCTACAAGCATATTGATGCTTATGCATCAAGTATGCTCCAACGTATTGGCCACTACGCATATCTATATGTGCATTACCGCTCATGCACATTCCAACAAAGCTCCCTCCCTATATATATTTTATTCGCGTTGCTACAAACAAATATTAGAAAGGTAGGGGTCATCCATCGACTGCAAGGCCGCAAATGAAGATTTCTTGCCAAATCCAAGCGAAGTATTCTCGGGTAAGCTACGGTTAAACACGCCGATGAGCATCAAGTATGCTCCATCGTATAGGCTACATCGCATTTATATGTGCATTACCTCTCATGCACATTCAAGAAAATCCCCCTCCCTATATATGTTTTATTTGTATTTCCATAAATAAATATTTGAAAGGTAAGGGCCATACATCGACTTCAAGGCCAAAAATGAAGATTTCTTGCCAAAACCGAGCATTCTTGGCTTCGGTGGTGCATTCTCGATAATGCATCACGGCATAATAGTGCCTTAACACTATGATGCATTTATCGAATAGCGACATTGGTTCGGTATGCATAGAATCATTTATCATGGAATAATAGTGCCTTAGCACTATGATGCTCTCACTTATGCAACTTCGGCTCGGTGATGCATTGGGTCATGCATCATAGTATAATAGTGCCTTAGCACTATGATGCTCCAATTTATGCAAATTCGGCTTAGTAATGCATTGAATCATGCATCACGGCATAATAGTGCCTTTGCACTATCATGCCTCCTCGAATACGCATCACTTGTAATAGGGCATTAACTCTATAATTCGAGGTCAAGGCATCCGCACCCTAATGCATATCTGAGTAAGCTTTATAATCTTAGGATGAAGCTTCAACCCAGGCCTTGACGCGTCCATGAGTAAGCGTCATGCAAAAATTGCGGGTGTTACAGAAGATATCTACTTAGAGTGGAATTAGATTATGATGATGAGAGTGTTGAAGCGATGATTGAGAATGAAATCAAATTGGTTAATATTATGGAACACCCAATTGAGCTTGCCAAGGATTATAATGATGCTAAGATTTTGGTTGAAGCATTTATTGATGAAGAATGGATTTCAAAAAGTTTGATAGAGGACCACGACATATATGAGGTAAATGATTCATTGTATACCCATGATGAGGATCACATAAAAAGTTTGTCTAATCATATGCATAAATATATATCTTTTGATCCTCCCCCAATTGAAATAGTTTCCCAAAAGGTTGTTCCTATTTTTAAGGAGCTAGATCACTTAGGGTTGAGTATATATACTACCAAAATTCCTTAAGAATTATTTTGCTTCTAACCATCTACCACCAGATGTGTTTGATTCTAGTATTGTGCAGGTTCACCGAGAGGAACCAAATTAGTTCCCGCATTCTATGTTCTTTATACACTTCCAAGTGTAGAAAAAACTAAGTGTGGGGGAACCTTCCACCAAATAACAGTTTTCTTATTTTATTCATATGTACATTTTTGTGAAGTTATTATTAAAATTGCAGATTGTTGTCTGGGTGGATCCCCAAATTTTCAAATTGCTGGTTTACGGGCGCTAACCAGAAGGTCAGGATGAGGACGTTAAACTACGCGTTGAATGGGAGGAAACGCATTGGTTTTATATTTCTATTTTTATCTTTTTCTTTTAATTTTTAATTTTTCATATCATTATTTGATTTCCCATCTTGATTTTACATTGGAAGAGTCAATTTACATTTAGGACAATATAAAGTTTAAGTGTGGGGGAGTATTTTCATATAGAGCATAAACCTCCATCTTTTAGAGATTTTAGAGTCACTTAGTTTACTTCTAGCTAGGTTTACATATGGAGTTCTAACCGAAATAACTGAACTTAGAAGTATTAGAGAACTATATTCGGGTTTCTTAGTTATTGAGAGGCAATAGCTGATAAAAAGGGACTTAAACCTCCAGTAGAAAATACAGTATTATAGAAACTGGTCATTCATTACCCGTATGTAAGTGAGGCACCAAACCTTCAATTCTTTTTACTTGTCTAAATTGTTTGTTTAGAGTGTTTCATCTGTGCAAATTCCGGGTAGAATGATGATCTACTCAACCTCGCACCAATTTCATCACTACTTTTTGATCTCTTGGGTGCTAATTCTATCAATCATGAGGGTCTCTTCGGAATTGCTAACTTTATCTTGTAGTCTTGTTTGCAGTTGGCACCATTCTCACGATAGGGAAGCAATAGAAACACATCATCATCAACAAATGGAACATTAAAAATTTGAAGGAAAGTTGCACACAGTCAAGGTTTACAAGCAACAGTACAAGAAAAAGCAAATCTCGTATTCAAGTAAAGCAACAATACGATGAGCAGAATTATATATAAATGTTGAAGACTTATGTACAAGAGCAAAAGGAATCAAAAGATGTGAATTTTTAGTGAATTTTATGGTATCGAGACAATACAAGTTGTGAAGAATTAAGTGGTAAAGTCCTTATCCCACGTCCATAGTAGTTTCATTATTTATTATATTTTACTTTTCAGAAGAAAAAAAAGCCAAGAGAAATTTTTATTACTTTAGTTTGTATTCAGTTTAATAAGGCCGTAGGGAAGAAGAAATATATAAAAAAGTTTCAAGCAACAAGGAATTAAGGAAAAGAGTTACAATTGTCAAGGTTCTACGAAGTTCAAGAGTTCATCATCAATAGTTGAAGATCGAAGACGTTTCTATTGGATGATGTGAGAGTGATGCTAATTGTAGATCGGGTGAGAAGGCAAGTAAGCATTCCCATCCCCGCATAGTGGTTGATTTCCTTTCTAAGAGATCATCAGAAAAAATAGGGTTTTTTTTCGTCCCATGTATCTATCGGATGACATCTTCATACAATTTGGGAGGTTTCCTTTTCTCCCACCATTCAACATGTACAGGATTTCTATTTTCACTCCTTCGTGTACACATGAGAACCATAAAGTGTGTCTTTTGATTGTAATTTCATAAAACCCTATTGGTGAGGCAGAACTCGAGGTGAAATGCTTATTCGATCGCTCTCGAGGATGGATTCTTTCGTATGGTTGGTTTTCTCCTAACTCAAGAGTTAAGCATGAGAATAATGTAATTTTGCATTTCTAACTTCTTATTATTATTTGCAGAAATTTTATGTCCTCATATCTCTTTGGATGCTTGTGATTTTGAAGTTGGAGTAGGTTTTGTGGGTATACCTCTTGTAAACCATCACGAGAATATAACTCATCCACTAGGTACACCTAGGGGTTTAAAGGATTTTTGCACATGCTAAGTGTAATTGTGTCCTCGACGAAAGGTTGTATTTAATTTTAAGTTTGAAGTAGTTTAGTTAGGTGGTAGTTTGCTTGAGGACTAGCAAAGGCTAAGTGTGGGGGAATTTGATAAATGCATATTCTATATATTTAGAGTGTCAATTTCATGCTATTATTTGCTAGGTTTATTGTAAATTATTGTATATTACGTTTTCTTTTGTTTATTTATCTTTTAGTAGGTGAAATCATCCAAAAGAAGTGAATCGACACTTAATTGTGCAAGAAAAGAAGTGCTACAAGTGAAGAAGGGACAAAAATCAGGTGGAACTCGTCCAAAGTCAGGATTTCTTATCAACATGTCGTAGAGGACGAAGAAACAAAGAGAACACAAAAATAATGAGGTCATTCCGACATCGGATGAAGAAGTTATGAGCAAAATAAGATAATACTAAATACTTTGTTCACAAACCGTAGAGGTTTGCAAACCGTACCCATCTGAATTCGTGAACTAAAAGGGTTTGCAAACCGGGTTTTCAATCCATACACTTCTGAGTTTTTAAATTAAAAGGGTTTGCAAACCTAGTTTGAAAACCTTGCTCAACTATTTTTCACAAACTGTTTTGGGTCTTTATTTCCTACTTAGGATAGGAGATATTTTAGGAAAGGGTTTCCTAAAACGACTAGGATACTTGAGGGACAAGCGTTGAAGACTATAAAAGAAGACATCTAAGGCTCAAACAAGACATCTTGGAAGGTTCTACCTCTCATATCACACCTTCTACATCTTAAACCTAGGGGTTTCCCTTTTAAAATGAAACCATTCTTCTTTGTAATATGAGTAGCTAATTCTTTTGTTGATTAAGGATGAATTCAATGTTCTAAACGTGAAGCTTTATTAGTTAATACAAGTATGTTTCAAGTTATTATCATCATCGTTTGTTTTAACTATATCTAGGGTTTATGATTGATTTCTTAGATTGTCTGGAGTGCAAGCTAGTATAATCTAATGATCATTTTATTGCTAGTTGAGAGTTGAATGATCTGTAGCGGTCGATCATCTTCTACACAAGTAGAGAACGTGATACCTTACAGAGGGATTCCGTGAAGTAATAGTGTGTGAAGACAACACTAGCAAATGGACCGAGCATATTAAGTCTAACTACTGGTATCAAACCTAAATTCAAAAATATTAAAGTGTTCGATCGAGTAACACCTTGTAAGCGTACCTCAAGGCGGCTCAGTTGGATAGAATCCGGTGACTAGGCATACCTTTTATCTAGTGATACAAGGAGTTTTGGAGATATCTAAGCGTACCTGCTATCCTACGGTTGGTGATGAATGGTTCTAACGAAAGTTAGATAAGTATACTAATCCAATTAACGTTTGGTAACGACAAACGACTCCTGATCATCTTTTTCTTATTATCTTTATTGTTCTTTTTTTTTTAATTAAACCAATCCCCCTTTATTATTATTTTTATTATAGTTTTGCTAATCTAAATAGCATCTCAATTACACAGCTCTCTGTGGGAACGATCCTTACTACCGCTATATTACTAGTTAATTAGTGGGAAATATCTTTGTCATGTACCTTGATGGAAAATGACAGGGTAAGCAGTGGTAACCTCTTGATTCTAGGAATCAAGCCTTCTGGTTCCTAAGAACACATCTTTAATCGATAACTTGATCTTTTGGATAGTAATTTTGATAAGAATTCTATTACAGACTCACTAGCTTTATATAGCTAGGCTAAGACAACTTTATTTATGCACCCGGTGGTTATATCAATCCACCCATACAAATGATAATTACATATACTAATAAGATGATTACTAATACTAGATAAGTTTAACGATATGGGACACCCTCTTCTACCATATTAGGTACATGAGAATCTTTAGTAATTTGATGCACTTACGACACGCATCATCCATCATCATTGCATCTCCCCTGCTAACATTGCTTAGCATCACTTGTAATATTAACATATCTAACTCATTAAAATTCTCAAATAAAACCGTTTCTGGTTTCATCAAAAAAGAAATTCATACCAATCGATGCAATTGCTTGAAATCAATATTTTACATATGGAGTAAACAATTTCAATAATATATTCAATAATCAATGTTTTGCATATGAAACTATCATAAACCCAACACACAAAGTAAGGAATCCTAATAAACAAGATCGTACGTAACATATCTAAGATCTAACATTACCTCAACATCTTCTTCACCAGTTCGAAACCTTTCCAGGTACCGTTTCTTCGCAGTTCAAATCCATTTCTTTTTCAGGTACCATCGTAAGATCTACTTGATCTCTTGTACGTTTCTTTCTCAAGTAAGAATCTTTACTGGTTGTAACCTCTCCTCAGCATCATATTTGGCCAGCACTGATTTATCTTCTTCAGAAAGCCCATTGTTTCCAACGTTTATAAGCTTTTCAATCAAAATTCTCGCCCACTGATATTTTTAGCTTTGTAAGGGTTATCTTCATTTCCAGCACTAACATTCTCTTCATTTTGCACAGGCTCTTCATTTCTAACACCAACATTCTCTTCACTTGCAATATGTTCTCCATTTCCAGCACCAACCTACAGTTCATTTGCAACACGCTCGTCATTGCCATCACCAAACTGTAGTTCATTATTAATATACTCTTCCACAGGAATATCCTCTTCCTCTATACGTTGGACCAAGTGTATTTCTTATTTATTATATGGAAGCAAGAATGATCCCTTATGGTGACCCAGATTTATCTGCAGAACACAATCAAAATTGGTTTCAGTTAGAATTTAATTTTAATGTAACCAAAATTGGTTTCATTAAAAAAAAAATTATAGAATTGCCAACTTTGGTTTTGTTAACCACTATTCGACGAAAAACAGATGGAAACCATACATTGTTCCAGCAAATTTCAGCCATTATCATGATTAAAAATTACAAACAAACATGAACTATTGTTGCTTATACCTTTGAGTAAATTTCTGTTTTATCGTCAAGATTCTCGAAATTATCTAATACTACGTGGAATCTTCCTTCTAGGTTCCATCTAGAGAACCTTGGGTACATGTATCGCCCATCCTTTCTTTTGGTGATGTTTGACATCTCAGCAAACCAATATTGAAAAGAAAAAACATCATTTAAATTAATAATCAAACTCAAAAAAATAAAAAACAAACAACTTATGAATCAAAAGACACAAAAATTAACTCAATGGGTAAATGATGCAACCCTATACACCAACAACTCATTCAATTTTTATTATCGAATCAATTGGATAATCATGAAAAACATCTAGCCAACACACCTTATTCATCTCAAATACTAGGTATAATTATTTTGAAGTCAAACTTTGTCCACTTTTGTTTGGGAAAAATATCGAAACCAAAAGGTAGAAAACGAATAACTTGACAAAGTCTCCATCTTTGGTTTCATCCGATGCATCTTCCATCATAGCTCTCTGAATATCAGTTTTCTTCATCTTCTTATCTCCCTTAAAGTACTCATCCGCAAACATGTTGACCTTTCTCTTCAACCCCTTATCTTTGACTATATCTACTTCCTTTATCATTTGTAGACTAAAAATCACAGCGAAATATTTCTGTGCGGTCTGCAATATCATATTATTTGTTCACATTACCTTGAAACAGTCTGGTTTCACAAGTTTCCCACTCTTATAATATGAACTTAACATCATCTGAATGGTTTCGTCTTTTTCTTCAATTCATCATCTTGCAATATACCTTCATAGAACAGTCTGAAGAAACGCCAAATGGACAGCAACAAGGGCATACATGTGTTGTTCCTTTTTTGTATTAAAGCTTTTGTGGAAGGTGCCTCCGGACATAAATGATGCACGAGCACCTATACGGTTCTGTAAGTCTTTTTTTTTTCCTGTTGTTAAACCACAAGCACCAACAGAATTGGTTCCAACCCTAATTGTAAATCATGAAACCAAAATTGATTTCATCAAAGAAACCAATAAGTCAAAACACCAACAGAGTTGGTTCCAACCAACCATAAGTAAAAATGATGAAACCAAAATTGGTTCCACCAAAGAAGCCAATAAGTTAAAACACCAACAGAGTTGGTCCCGACCATAAGTGAAAATGATAAAACCAAAATTGGTTTCATCAAAGAAGCCAATAAGTTAAAACAACAACATAATTGCTAAACCATAAGTTAATTGGAGTTTTTAAATTGAACCGTGAATAAAAAAGTCGAAAACAGATGAAACCTAAAACCTATTTGTGATACAAACATATGAAAGCAAGATGAAAATCAGTGAACCTAGTTACAGACAAATGTAATTAAAACCTAATTCTGAAACCAGTGATTTCAAAACAAATAAAAATTAAACCTAATTTATGCTACAAACAGATGAAAAGAGATGAAACCTAATTATGCAAAATCACGATGAAAACAAAATTTTGAAACCAAAAATCACTGATACATGATGATTTTCAACCATAAATAATCACTGAAGAATAATGAAACAAAATTGTGTGTTTCGGTTTACCTTTTGGAGAATCTTCGACCGTTTTCTTAAGTTTTTTGTTGATCTTTTCATCTTTCTTTTTCTCTTGTTTCTTCACCGTTTTCTTAAGCTTTTTGATTTTGGTCTTTTCATATTTCTTATTCTCTTGTTTCTTAACCATTTTGATTTTGGTCAGTAATTTGTTTTGATTTAGGTTAGATTTCTGGTTATTGAGTTCGTAAAATTGTTTTGTGAAGTAATAAGAAGAGAGAATTGAAATTGGTTTCAGATATGAGATTTTAGTTTTTGAGGGAAGAGAAGAGAAGGTTTAAGGGAAATGGTCGTTACAGATTGATGTGTCTGTTGTAAAGTGATAAATGAGGTGCGATTATTTTTGTGGGATGAAATTTATGGAAGGGTAGTTTAGACAGTTAATGTCAAATTGTTTTGTTGGATTTTTTGATGATGGATAGTGACACATTTGGGGTTATAACCCACGGACTATTATAGAATATAGTATCTACATAAAAATGACTAGTATTATTCTACATATTTTGTTTCCCTGCACGAAGGAGTTTTGTGAAGGACGGCGTCACGTGCTAAAATAGTACACATATACTGTTGAAGAACACAAAATTAAATCAATCAGCTAGTGATTGTAAATTTTGTTTTCCAATACAATCGTCTAGGTTGACTTAGTCGATTTTTACATATTTTGGGGTTTTAAATAAAAATTACAATTACAATCGACTAGGTCCAACTTGTAGATGCCTCTCAAAATATGGTAGAGGAAAATGGTATACTCACGAATAGAGATGTAAAACATGCCGGTCCAGCACATCACAACCCACTAAGTCACATGCTTAGCATGTTGGGTGTCGTGATGTGATATGCCAGAGATATAGGTGCTATGTGTTGTGTCGTGTTAGATGTCATGTTGTGCAAGAAAATATTTCTCAGATACTTAGATATTATATATGTTATTAAAGAAATAAACTCATAACGAAAATAAATGTCAAAAGTGGGCTAGAATAATATTTTTTTTTGTGAAATATACACGAAAGGTGATGTATTGTACCGTTTTATGTAGTGTTTTATGCATGTTATGACGTTCTTTCTAAACGTGTCATGTTGTTCCCGCGTGATGTGTTTGCCTGTGCCTCGTGTTGTGTACTGTGTCGACGTGCCCATTAATCTAACACAACACAGAACACTAAGCTAACGTGTTATGCCGTGTCACACAATATCATGTGTTATGTTCGAATTTGAATATACTGTGTTGTGACATAAACGTGTTGGCACAACACATTTTACATTTCTACTCACGTAGCATGAAACGGCAAAATAAAAAGATGAGACATGCACAGCGTGGCCATCTCAAACCACAAAAATGAACCCACAAAAATGAACCGTTCACCTCCTGGGAATAGGTGATGCTCCAGTTTTATGGAATAGCAGGGGCATGTGCTATTGCCACTACTACAAGTTGAAAATCAAAACAAAAAGATTTCCCTTACATCCGGTTCGGATATCCGTTAAAAAGTTACTTTTTCCAACATATATATGACATAAGTTTCATCTTCGCAAGATTCTTCAATTTTCATTTCTTTTTTGACATTCATCATAGGTTGAATCGCGCGGTGAAACCTGCTTTTTTTGCTCTGTTAATCTTTCCTTTGTTGGTATTTGTTTCATGTGTAAGTTTACATCCTATTAATTTGTTTATGCTTGGATTTTTGTGTTTGTTGCTTTACCCCATAAAATTCCTCGACCGATTAATATTCGTCAAGTCTATATATTGTTCAATGTGGGTCGAATTCCGCTTTGGTTGATGTAATTATTCTTAGGCACATAGACATTTGGAGAATTAAGTGATATAATCATAACATGAGAAATTCAAATATGCAACATTATCTACTACGTATTATCATGACAAAGAAGATATAATCGTTTCCATGTATATCAAAATAAATGTACTATGCAACATTCTCTTCTACGCATTATCGTTGGGGATTTTCGTATAATAACTCTCTTAAGAATTTTAGTTTGGTACGCGCAGATTGATCCATCTGTTAAAAAGCTATTTGATGTTATTAACGATAACATAGATGCATTATATTTTGCTCAAAACTGCCAAATGGTAAAAGTTGATAACATGAAATGAAAGTAATTTAAAGCAACTTACATTGACGACTAGGGGATTTTCATGACCCAAAGATTGTTCCCTTAGTTTTGTCGACTTACTTAATGCTTCCAGGTTTGGAGTTAATGGTGCTGAGGTTTTGGAGTATGTGGTGTATGCTAGAGCCTATAAGGTTATAATATTCATGATCAGTGGAATTAGTTGCTCATTTCTTTTGATAACCTATGAAACACTGAAACACTCATACTTTTTTTTATTTAGTGATTACTTATATGTCAATTGAACTGCAATTCTAATTTTGTGGTGTCCACTATGGTCTTGAAGTTTTACACCCTCAAAATGGATCCAATAGTTTGAAAAAGTCTCTTAAGGTGTTTCTACGAGTGTTATCAACATAGCATATAAAGATTTTGTATTCCGTTTAATTATCACTAGTATTTTTTTATCTATTAACTTCTTGAAATCATTGTACAGGAAACGACTAAATTGAAGTAACATTTGAAGACATTGGAGCTCTTGAATGGTCAAGCATGCATTGTAAGCATTTAAGATGGAATGTTCTTCCCTATAGAAAACCCAGAAGCATTCTGCAAGAGGTACCTGACAATGTGTTAAAATTTATACAAATGTGAACGCAAATTGTTGTTTTCTACCATGATTTCATCGTTTAAGTGGACCATGTGTTGTTTTTCTCTTTTAGTCGGTTTGAAAATTTATCTCTTTTATTAAGCTCAGTAATTTCAGTTACTCTATAATTAAATCAACAAATTTCAAGAAATTGAGACTGTAAAGAGAACATGTGTTTACAAATGGACAGTGGTGTTAATTGGTTAACACTGAATTTAACATGCAGACGCTTACAAATGAGTAATGTACTAATGGAAAGCTCTTTTTCTCTTATGTAGATACAAATCATTAAAATTAGATCAAACACCCGAAATTCTACTTCGGAAGCAAAAAAATCGATATATTCCACTTTTATGAGTACAAAAAGCTAAATCGTTAAACAATATTAGGCGATAACTAACAACCAAAAAATACATCACTAAAAATATCTATTCACGTGTTATTACGGCACGGGTTAGCCCTAATATTCCTAATAAAGGAAGGTTCCCTTGTATTTGGTACTGAGTACTGCGTTTAGGATTAAAACTCGTATCTTTACTATTTTGAACAATTTACATGTATAACCTTGCCAATTTTCCACTTTTATAATTGTCTTGATAGAAAATGACTTTGTTTTTCTTTTACAATTATAATCGGCTAAGTCCAATTATTTATTGATTTTTTATTTTACAATCGGCTAGGTTGTACCAAGTAGATTCTAAATTTTATAATTGGCTAAGTTGGACCTAACATATTTGGTCCTTTTAAATTCTTTTACTAGGTTGAACTCTTATTGAAAATATATAAATAAAGGTAAATATAGTTTTTTAATAGTATTTTTGCTGAATAAGTTGCGACTATTAGTGAACTACGCATTTCCGTGTAAAACCGTCGTTCATTTGTAACCCCGATCTCACTTTTTTCAGGCTAAACAATTATTCACGACTTTTACAAATCTCGAACAGATTCGCGAATTAAATTCACCATATTACAATCAAGTAGAATATAAAAAATATTATTGTGTATTCTATTACAATCAAGATGCACCACAAAAAAAAGTGACAATGTTTATGAAATGAACTATGATCAAGGGGTTAATTATGGTAACTGTTGTTATTTTTAAATATCAGTTGTTGTTAAAATCATATTTAATATATATGCTAAAAAGTATATAGAGAATTAAAACTATATATTTACGCCGAATTTTAAATGTTGAATTAGTATACACAAAACACATTGAATATGTAGTTCTGTATTTCAACATTATTTCCGAATCTCATATATCTAAAGAGATATTTGACCAAATTTACATTTTACTAATCAATTTATATGAACATTTCTATCGATCCATAATTTATTGTTCGGCGAATTGCTAAGTACTTTATTTATTATGTAGCCCCCAAATAGTATGTATAGCCCCAGGAATATCATTATTCTTTTATGTGAACTAGCATCTGGGCTGTAAAAGTGATTCTACTTCGTTCAGTAGCATTATTGGATTTGACCTCCAATTTGGTTTTAATCGGAGGTCACGGGTACGTCTCACTCAAGTGGGTAAAATAGTCAAATCATTAAGGGAAAACATATGAATTGTCAACTGGCAGACATATAGGAAGGCATAGTTAGGTTATTTGTTATTATCAAAAGAAAAAAAAAAGGTTACTTGTTTTGATATGAAGATCAAGTAAAACATATAGATACCAAAAATGGTCTAGTCAGAACAAAAAAAAAATGGCCAAAAAAGAAAAATGGTCAACGAAAAGCATTAACGAGGAGGGAGGGTAGGAACCATGAAATTTTGACCAACTTTTTAGTCGAACTTGAGAATTCAAGGAGTTGTCCATTTTTTTTTATTATTAAAACACATTACAACTAAATCATTGGTTAAAACTAACCCTATAATATCTTCAATTCAAGATTCAATTTAGATGCCACGTCAGATTGAATCAATTACTATCCACTATGGTAATTTAAGTTATACATTTCAATAGTTGGATATAGGGCTGCACAGGAACCGACCGGAACCGAAGAACCGGACCGGAACCGACGGAACCGTACCCTATAAAAACCGAACCGAGGGTACAGGGTACGAGGTACGGGTACAAAAAATAGGAACCGAGTATAAGGGGGTACAAGGTACAGGTACATGCTCAGAACCGACCTGTAACGGACCCAAAGAACCGATCAAGTGATACTAAAGTTTGGAACTGTTGTTTGGAAAATCTCATAATAGAATACAACATATATGAAGCACACCATGCTCATCATCAGAAGTTTTTGAACACCATAGAGGGTCTCATCTAAAAGATCTTACAGGGAAAGGAATCAATCGAAGTTCTGAATGTGATGATACCCTACAGAGTCTAAGTTATACTAAATTGCAACAAGTAAACAAGTTCTGCATGTGATGAAATTCGTACTACCAAGTTCTGATTTTTCTGAACCCAAATAAGAAGTTAAGAATTCAATAGTTACTTAAGTTACCTGAGCGGCTGAGCCTTAGGAAAGCGACCGCCGAGATTAAGTAGCCATCACATTCGACGGAACCACCAAACTTTTTGTGTTTGTGTTTATTTGACGGAACTTAATACTGTATACATTTCGTAATTAGATTGAAATGGTAGAAACACTTAAACTTTTTTTTTTTATTTCAACAATTTACATTTAAATTTTATATGTAACCCAAAAAAAATAAAATAAAAAAGGGTACAGGGTACGTACCCGGAACCGGACCCAGGGTACAGGGTACAAAATCGGAACCGGACCGAGGGTATAGGGTACAGGGTACAGGTACAAAATTTAAGAACCGACCATGGGGAGGTACAGGTACAGGGTTCCACCAAGAACCGAGCCGAACCGACCTTTGTGCAGCCCTAGTTGGGTATATAGATGAACTGTTAGCTTTTAACTTATAAAGTTAAATCTAATGGTTCAGGATTGGTGCGTCCAACTCTCAAACACATTATAACTAAATCACTGGGTAAGGCTAACCACTTTGATCCCTTCAATTCAAGATTTAATTTAGGTGTCGCGTTAGATTGAATCAATTACTATCCATCACGGTAATTCAAGTTATGCGTCTGATGGTTGGGTGCAAATAGATGAACTGTTAGATTATATTTCATAAAGTTAAATCGGATGGTTCAGGATAGATGCCCAATGGTTGGGCACAAACAGATGAGTCGTCAGATTTTAACTTATAAAGTCAAATCTGACGGCTCATATTTGATGCGTTCAATCATTTGGCGCAAAAAGTAAAAATTTTGTACCCCCAACCATTGGGCGTAACAAACTTGATTCATGATCACGTTCAAGCAAACTCAAGGGTATTTGTCACGGTTTTGTAAAGTTGAATCTTGAATTTGGATACCATAGCGGTTAGCCTAACAATATAGTTATCCGCTTTTTGGGTGGAATAGCCCTTGAATTTGAATGCTTGGGTTCAAAAAAACAAGTAAAATTATATATTTCTTTAATACCCGATGATTCTTTAAATACATTTTTAATATCCTGGATGGGTATTTTCCCCAGATAGTTTTTTATCAGTTTATTTATACACCCTCCTTTTTTTCTTTTCTTTTCTTTTTTGAATTTTTTGTTGTTCCTATTATGTTTAGTACTTATTTTTGTGGATGTTTTGATGATGAATGTGATGGTAATGACGGTGGATTTATTACTTGAGATCATAATCTAGAGATTTTGGTTGTGTATAATATATGTATTGCAAGTGATTACTAGAATAAAATTGATTTTTTTCACACAGTACACGAGATGCACTTTGGTGCATTTAATTTAATTTAGGAAAAATCAAGATTAACCCAGGTGCATTCAGTTTAAACTTAGATGAATCCAACTTTTTATGTGTACCAGCACCCGGGTGCATTCAATTAAATCCAAGAATGTCACGAAATGCACGTCAGAGTGGTCTAAGATTTTGGTAATAAATAATTTTTCAACCTTAATTTAAATTAGGATGTATCCAGGTACATCCAAGCAATATTTTTTTAAATAATTTTGTCTATCTTCATTAGATTAAGTCGGGACGTATCTAGGTATATCCTAGTTATTTTTATAAAATAATTTTTCCTACATTTAGTTTAAGTCAGGAAGTATCCCGCGTACATCCTATCTATTTTTCAAACAATTTTTCTACCTTAACTTAACCAGGGATATATCCGGGTACATCCTAGTTATTTTCAAATAATTTATCTACCTTAGCTTAACTCGGGATATATATCCCAGTTATTTTTCAAATAATTTTTCTTACCTTAGTTTAACCCGGTATATATCTGGGTACATGTTAACTATTTTTCCAAAATAGTTACCTATCTTAGTTTAATTAAGTCAAAATGTATCCAAGTATATCCTAGTTTTTTTTTATAAATAAACCGATTCCATATTATAATCCAATTTATATTTTAAAAATTATAAATTACTCCATTTAACTTAGGTTGATCTAGGCCAGAGGCAGACCTACGTCAAGGTAACTCTCTTCTTTGAAACACTTTGGTATTGCTCCTGGATCATAATCTAAATAATGAATCAGAGCACGTGGAGCCATCTCGTTATCTTTCTGTTAAGAAAAAGTATGGCGGACTATCTGATATTTATATCAGTTGCGGTTGATTTTGAATTGGAGAGGAAAAAGGATAAAACAAAAAAAAAAAGTTAAAAATAAATTATATAACTGTACGAAACTTTTAAGTATCATTTGGTCAATAAATTTTTTACATATCCAATACAATCTAATTTTGTATGTATCTCTAGGCATGTAACCCATTTTTTTTATATTCATCCACCTCTTATTCATGACTAATCAAAGCAGGATAGGTATTTAACCAAATACTTGAAACAGAATGCAATCCAGTATACTTTGCGAAAGAGTTTGCCACACCATTAACTACTCTTTTATTAAAAGAGCATATCCAACTATTACCTAGTTTAAATCTAGAAAGGTACTCTCGAACTATATTGAGAATAGTCCGTTTAGCACCAGTGACAGAGTCGTTAATTGCTTCTATCACATATTTTAATTCTCTTTTAGATGCCGATTCCTTATAGCTTGTTATATATTGTTCAGATTCTTTTTTTAATCGATAAAGAAAAATATATTGATCAAACATCCAAGGCGTTATCAGAGGCGGAGACATAAAATCTACTATGAAGAAATAACATTTCGCTAGGGATTGTAATTAAGCAAAAACGAATTTGGAAACCCAATTTCTAGAAAACCCAGATTTGTGCACGTGCTACCCATTGGGCATAGTTTCATGTACCATATATGTTACTTTTGAAAATTGATAGTCGTTCATATCTTTTTGTTATACTTTTCAACCAAGCTCTTCTTATTTCATTATGAGGAATTCCACCATTTTTTCAAGCTTTCGTGTCCGTTTTTGAGTATCACCCTAATATGAAACTAACTTAACGGAGTATAGCTCTTTGGTAATAGACAGAGTCAATATTCCGACATAAATTATTTCAAGAGTAATATAAACATGTCCAAATAAAAAGTACATTTAAAATAAAATAAATAATGATGATGCGAAAATTGATAGTTGCCCGTACTTTTTGTTATACCGGCCTCCAACGAAACCCTTTTTCTTCCTAACAAACTATTGATGAAACTGATAGTTCCCCGTATAATGTAGCAAACATAACAACGAATCAGAATTACACCATTTTCCCAAGCTTCCATGTACATCATAGAATATCACCATAATATGAACCTAATTTCAACGATATAGTTCTTCGGCAAGAAATAGAGTCATCCGATAAAGATTTCTTCATTATATAGTAAAACTTCGATAAATTAATAGCCTTGGGACCAAAGAAAAATATTATTTTAGCGAAGTTACTAATTTATCGAGTTAAAATTTAGCCCATCCAAGCCTTGTTGGGATCAAAGAATTTTATTATTTTAGCGAAGTAATTAATTTATCGAGGTTCTACTGTAACATCAACACGTGCAAATAAAAAGTACATATAAAATGAAACAAACAATGATGATATTACCCGTACTTTTTTGTTACACCCTCCAACCAAGGCTTTTTTCTTCTTAATATAATGTTGATGAAAATTGATAGTATTCGTATACTGTGGCACACATAATAATGACATTAGCATAGTTCAACCATTTTCCTAAGATTTTTTTTTATTTTTTTTTTGTCTTTGTTTTTGAGCATCACAATAATATGTAACTAACTTCACCAACATAGTCGCAAGAGATAAAGAAAGTTCTCCGATAAAGATTGTTGAAAGAGATACTTTTTCATAGTTAACCAACTCTGTGGGGACGGTTTCGCTATAATTTACCCCTAGATCTATTTAATTGAATATGTATTACATAACATTATAGTCCAAAGACTCCACACCAATAAACCGTCTATTATAATGCACTAAAACTCCTTCACGTAGAGGTCACAGTAGAGGTCTCGCTTTAATTGATGAATAGAATTATAGAGCAATGGTACTTGGTGACTTGTAGGCTTGATTTCTTTGTAATGCTACTACTTTTCACTTTATCAATAAAATTAATTTTAAATTTTTACAAAAAAGGTAGTTTTGGAAATTTTCTAATATAAGGAATCGACATTAGTTGATTCTAACAAGCTAAATTAATTGTAAAAAATAGGAAATATTAACCCAATAAAGTTTATAACTATATATTTTTAGCATACTTGTATTTTCAGTTCTGGAGAGATTGGGGGAACAAATACAATTCTTGAACTTATCATGTTTGGAGACTCCACATTTGATGCAGGCAATCAGTAAAGATATTTTAAAGTAGTTAGATAGAATACATAAAATATAAATATATTTGATTTTTTTCTAGCGTAAAATATAAAATTTTACCATAGCCTTCTATTAAAGATGATCGAACGTAAATCGTTGATCTGAGGTGTTTTCCACCCACTGTAAGTGACTGTTAACCCGGTACAATTAAGGACGGGATGGAAAGAAAGTGTAATAGTTTTTAAACACAATATCCAATCCAATAACGAATTTTCTTTACCCAAAAATATTTACACCAATCAATTTTTACCCAGTTGTTTGTGGGTAAAACGAATTTAGGGATAAAAGAGGAAAATGATGGAGTAAACTGATGCTAGTCAGAACAATTCGTTTAAACGCCAAATATTTGTACTGTATAAGTAATTTTTAGATTCGAGAGATCAATCTGTACAAAAGTGGCCTAAATCAAGGAGTGATCGTACCAATTTTTTTCGGTCACAAAGGAAGGAGAAGGGTTGATCTGTAGAGAGGGAAGAATAGAAGGTATTGAGATCAATAGAATTGAATGCTAGTGATAGGATGTGTTGAAGATCAGATTATTTTGCGTAAGTCTGGGTTTTCTTGTATGCTTTAAAGATGATTTATATGTGATTGTATCTTATCTGATTGTCTTTTTAATCGGTTGAAGAACTTATTTGTAGCGCAGTGGAGTTAACACATTGATCTCGTAAGTGTTGACAGTTTCAGATAAGTGGAAGAGTAGAGAAGTGGAAACCGTGGTGAAAACCAGTCATGTCATGTTAGTGGGACTTGGCGGTTGTCAGTAGCGAATCCATAACAAATGTTTAATGGGGTCACACTTTGTTTTTGAAGATCAGAACTAAGAATACAAGATGAGAAAATCCCCGTATCAATATAAAATTAAGTTAAAATTTTATAACTTTCATTCTAATTGAAAATACTAACTGAATAAAATATATAATATTTAGGGGATTTAAAATTCCTTATGTTTAAGTATGTTTTCAAATTTCGCGGGATCATGAAATATATCGTGGAATTAGTTTTGGAATTACACCACAAATATATTAAAAATATATAGATATTTTCTGATTCTCAAAATTTTATGGGGTCAAAAATAGGTTTTGCCTACAAATATTAGCAAATAGCAAGGATCATTTGACCCCACATGCCCCCTACTGATTCGTCCCTGGAGGTTGTACGACCATTATTTCATTCATTCCTTTAACTACCAACACGACTTTACTATATCATCATGGGTGCATTGCTACACCACATGTGTTGTAGGCCTCCAGACCAAACCTAGTAAATATCCCCCCATGTGACATAATTGATATCTCGAGCATGGTTAAGTCTATTTTATAGACATTTATTATCTGGTCAGTTGTTGACCTATCTAGACTGTTAGTATTAGCATATTGATGAGTCTAGCCTGTTTCTCGGTGGTGAGTCTAGCATGATGACTCATTCGTGACGAAGCATATGGAGTATGCTGAGACAAGCAGTGATGTTTAATATATCATAGACGTGAAGAGTCTGATTGATATGACATTGGTATATGTGGCATATTATTGTGTCATCTAAGGCATCAATGATACTCGGATGATCTTGTTGGATTGGTAAGCATAGGTCTAATGAGATTGCTGGATCGATCAGAGACCAATATATATATATATATATATATATATGCGCCTATATATTTTCCAATGTTAAAAATGTCAATTATTGACAGGAATTCGTATGGACATTAACTCATTCGAATGCTAGTGTTAGCAGCTGTAAAATATTTAGTTGTGTCCTAGTGTCAAATGGTTTTAGTAGCAAAGTATAGAAACTAGAATATTTACTTTGGAGGAAGAGCCAATTAAAATACTGATTGTCAGACCATCTTAATTATTGGTAGAAGGACCAATTAAATTACGCTCTTTAATTGATAGAACCCGAATGTGGAAGATGAACAAGATAAGGGATTAGTCGAGTGTAGAATGACCAACCAATTTGGTGGAGAAGGGCCGACCAATTGGTGGTAAAGGGACCGACCAAATTGGTTGTAGCATGAGCTGGTGGTAGCGAGACCTAATAGTGTTAAAACCAATTACAATATTAAGTAGTAAAACCAAATTACGGTAGAAGATGAAATATATGGAGGAGGACCGACCAGGTGGTAGAGGAGGGGCCGACCAGGTGGTAGAGCACGGGTTGGTGGTCGCGGGACCATTCCTCGTTGCTTCGCGCATCATATGGTCTCTCTAACAATATTTTGATATATTTGGTAATAGTATCTAGAATTTGATGTAAAGACCAACTGGTGTGAACACCAAAATTTAAGAAATATTTAAATATATCAAATGGTAGCAGGACCATTCTATATTGCTTTGCGTAACATATGGTCTTTGAAGAAAAGAGAATCTAGGATTTTAACAAAAAGAGCAAAAGAATTTTGATAAGTAGAGGAAACCCTAGGCAAAGGATAAAATAATACAAAATAATAAATAAACATAAAATAAAATAAAAGAGTGGGACTGGCCACGGGATGGTCAGGCGGCCGGCGCCGACCCCACTACTCCTTTTTTTTATTTCTTACTCTTTCCACCATATGCTCTTAAGACCATTATTATTATGTAGACCCGTGCTATTTTTTCGAGGCCGCCCGGTGTTAGCCCATTATAGATGGTGGATTTTTTACGAAGGGTAAAATAGTAAAACCACCTCTACCCGGTAGTTAAGCATAGAAACAATAGAATTTTGTATATGCTACTGACCTGGCATCAAAAGAATAAAATTCATATTGTATATTTCACAAGAGAATTAAAATATCAAACTCTCACTACAGGCATCTCACACTGATCATGTACTCTCTCTGAAAATATTCATATAATATTAGAGCCTCAATATTCTACATATAACACTAGTATTGTACAACTAAGTACTTACTCCTCTACAATGATAGGGAAGCTCCTAAATGAATTAATCACTATTATAGAGCAGCATTGTCCTCATAATATCACTGGTGCTGATCGCAACTCTTTCCCAGATGATTTATGACTATAAAGAATAAGCATTTAGAACACCTCTTTGTTCCTGAGTATATGCCAATGCTCGTAGATAGATTTTCTACTAGTACAGAGCGACTAGATTCCTCTTTATATTCCCCGGTTTAATTATTAGAGTGACTTTATATCAATATTCAAATCTCAAATGAATAATATGGATCTAGCATAATGCATGACATGCTGCGCACGAACGCACTAAGTCGAAACATCACATCTTCGTGAAAGCACTAAGTCATTGTCGCGCCAAATGTAAAGATAAAGCCCCCATAATGATTGGTTAATCTTAAATAACACATTCCCAATGTTGGTTGCACTAAAAATCCCAATATTGGTCGAAATATAATAAAACCCTAACATTGGTTAACAACAAATTTCTGACACATCATCATAATCACCTTGCAAAAATATGGCAATGGGTTTAGAACGACGAAAAATGTTCTTAACAACATATGTTCCGTTATATGTCTACTATAACATAATAAAAGGGCATCTCATTCCGAGCAACGGTCTAAGAGTTATAGTCTAAACCCTAGATGAACTACAGGCTGAAAACTGTCAGAATTTCATCTAAAAAGCTCTTGGAAGGTTACTGTTTGCTTCGTTAAAAGACTGAAACGAGCTCAAAACCTAATTCCTTCCTCGCAAGGAGTTATCCAGCAATTTTTTGATTCCGAATTGTGGTAGATCATCGAAAACGGATATTGTATGAAGAATCTACAGTGATTTTACTGAAGAGCGTTGTGTTTGAAATTTTTGGACATCCGAAGTTTTCGGGCATATGAACTTACATCCATGGGTGTAAATAACAATAAAACTTTATAGCAAATAGGAGGAAGAATAAGAAGAGCAAAAAAAAAGAGTTGTGGGACCGACGCCGGTTGGCTGGATGGCTCCCTCTTGGCCGGTCCCCACTCTTATTCTTTTACTTTATTTTAGGGTTTCTTATTCCTATTAACACTCATTTAATCCTTCTACTAAAGTCGAAAACTTCGAAAGTTGAGAACTTTGAAATTCGAAAACTTCGAAACTCAAAAATTTCGAAAGTAAAAGAATTATAAATAGTTGTACACATCAAGGTTCTGCAACCATCTAATATATATTAAAATACCATTATTTTAATATTCCTAAAATTTTGCTTTTCTTTTTAATTGGTCCTTGCACCAATATTATTACAAAATATATGTCAACATATTGCAAGCGACTGTATGATAGGCGAAACATGGTGTCGCAACTACCAAGTTTGTTCTCTCACTAAACCCGTGCTACACGGTCGGTCTCGCTCCCTACCTTGGTCGGTCTCTCTTCCACCTTGGTCGGTGTCTCGTCCACCTTGGTCGGTACCTCTCTTCCACCTTGGTCAGTCCCTCTATCACTTCTTGGTACTTACCAATAATATTCTGAATTTCTCTATTTTGTTACTTGATAGACACATTTTTGTGTCTGATTTGCCTCAATTCTTTATATTGATAGTGCTCGATTGTATACTAATTGTGTTATTTTTGTGTGTTTGTAGGTATTTTTGGGAAATAAAATATTATTGGAAAAATTGGCTCGAAAAAGTGTTAAATGCACCTGGAAATTTACTAAAGGCACCCATCAAAATTACTAAAGGCACCAGTTTTGTGATAAAGGCACCCACTTCAGTTCAGAAACAGAAATTGACGGGAAACTATTTTCTCTCGCTGTAAAGTATGTGTATAAATTAACAAGAGATTGTTTGGAGATTTTTGGTTTTTAAGAAAAGAATATTCTTGTCTTAACCAAAACAAAGAGTTCTGCACGTTTCAAGTACTTAAAATTGATCAAAAATCTCGTGTAATAAGTTAGTTGTGCGTTAAAAAGGGAAGGAAATTTTCTCGGATTTAATTCAAGAAATCGTTG
>JAJJMC010030979.1:838150-875651 GCA_023531435.1 Papaver californicum | reverse complement strand
CTGGAGTGGCCAGAAGTGAAAAAAATCAAAATCTAGAAAAATGCTTGTGATGAAGAAGATGAAGAAAACGTTGCGATAAGGTTGAAGTTTTTGTGGCCAAAAGGTTGAAGATTTTGTTGCTAAAGCTTTTAGCCATGCAACATTTATCTTCATTTGCAACGTTTATCTTCAGTGAAACACTTTTTCCTCTGTAACAGTGAGTCTGTAACGCTTATAAACGTTACAAAGTCGTTGGTTTTATAACTTTTACTTTTTTTTATATTTGTAAACACTTTGAGCTACGTACCAATCTTTTGAGGGTGTTTTGAGCAAGATGAGCTAAACTCCATTTCTGAGGCGACGGAGGAAGCTATTTTTTTCAAAAATTATGTGGTAATATATATTTAATAATTTATGCAATTCTTTTATGATTATTTTCCTTGGTTAAAAATTGATTTAATGATTTTTATTAAATAATGTGATTTTGTTTGATGGTACATGCTTGGCCTAGGTTTTTGATGTTCCATGCTTATACAATTATTATTTTGAAAATCTATTTGTTGTAATATTTTAGAATCAAATTAAATGTAAGAATTGCATAATTATAATATTGAATTAAATCACTTTTAAAATTGGAAATTAGTGGAATCTTAGTCTCAGTTTTCTCTCAATCTTGTTATCAATTTTATTTAAGTTTTGCTATTCTTAGACTTAGAAACCAGGTTTAAAAACAAATCTTCGCAAGTCTTGAACGAACTTTTCTTACCACTATCACAAAACCATCAAGTTTTTTACGCCGCTGACGCGGACTTGTTTTTAGATATTTTTTTTTAGGTTAGTTGGTTTAGTTATATTTTTATTTTTATTTGTTCTATTTTACGTTTTTGGGTATTTTCCTTTGTATTATAGGTTTTGGATCAAAAAGAAATTGGAGCCAAAGATTATATTGATTGATTAAAGAATTGGATTCAAAGATAAATCGAAAAGAACGGAAAAAGAAAACAAGATTATTTTTTTGGTTATTTTTTGAACTTTTTAGATTTTTATTTTTCTTTTTATAAAATTGTATTAGGAAATTCTTATTATTTTTGTAATTATTTTAGGTATTTTTCTGTTTTTTGTTCTTATTTTTGGACTTTGGTCTTTGGAATTTACTTTGGGACATTTTTTTTTATATTATTTTTATTTTTAAACCCTACGGAAGGATAATTAAATATAAACTTCACAGGAAAGGACGACAATTACGATATTGTCTCGGCCCCTCGGGTTCGTACACTGACATAGGAGTCGGTGGCCTAAGTCGACTTCAACGGTTCATCGCTCGTCTGGTACGGGAGGTAAGACTCGATCAACCCACAAATCCCCTGCCAGTTGGTTTTTTATATTCATTCGTAATGCATATATGTTGAGGACTTGAATACGGATTTACTTTTCTAGTAAAGGACAAGGACTGGCCATACAAGATAAGGACTCGGATTTCATCATCGTTTCCTTCTTTCCCGATTTAAGAACACGTTACCAACACGAACCTAAGCCTAAAATTTGACTAGAAAGAGACCTATAGGGTAATGAGCTTATTGGAAAGACATTCAAACGGACTGTATTGGTTACTCTGTTATCCTAACTCAAAGTTCAGGAAGATTATTTTAAGTTGATTCGAGCCGCCTTGTAACCCAAGGAAACGTTTCCAAAGAGGCAGGTTATCAAAGCTCCTTAGAGCTTATCCTGTTTCTATTCGACTTAATCTAATTCGGATCGTTCTAAGAGATTTGCTAAAACTGTAACTAGTTACCTTTTGGAAGAATAGAAGCTGGTCTAGAAACAATCTAAGTGGAACCATCATGCTTTTTGTTTGCTAGATTCAGTAGATTTGATTTGGTCGAGTCATCCTTGTTTGTGTATGTTTAGAACCCCAGCCTGTTAGGATTTATTTTTTTAGATTTTTTTTGTAGATATATTAGGAAGTTTTTTTAGAAAATGTGGAACTGGTATTATGAGGACCAATACAATGAATATCCGACTAGATTTCAAAATAGACATTATTTGTACTATCAACATGGTGTGGATAGTAGTCGGGATCACCACCAACCTTTTGGAGGTTATTGATAATACCAAGGTGATCCCAATTACTATTCGTACATATACCCGTCTTATGAACATGAAAATGAGCAAAATTCGAGTTCTTTGTCTTGGTGGGATGCCCCAAAGCATGTGCAATCTAGCACTCCTTATGATCTAGTTGTTTCTCTAGAGAATTTCATCAAGGATTTTACTGAGGATTCAAGAAGAATCATAAAGCAGTTGACTGAGAATACAAATAGGTTCGTATTAAGTGTGAACGAAAGTTCTACAAAGAATAATATTGCTCAAAATGATCTTAATTTTCAATATAGTGCTACCCTTGATACTTATTCACCTAGTCAGGATAGAATTGGTAACACTACTTATTTAGACGAGATTCAAACATCTTCATATTATTATTATGATGAGGATAGTATTGGTGAAGAACTTGAAATATACAGGCAGAGTGATCGGGAAATTGTCACTCCAATTGTGCTTCATGATGATAGTGTTATTTCTGGTTCAAATCTAAACAATTTTAATGGTTATTCACCTATTCAAAAGGAAAAGGCTTTGATTAGAGATACCACTGTTTTAGACGATGTATAATTTTCTTGTTTTGAAACCGATAATGGTTTAGATGAACGAGTTTGTTCTGAGACTAGTGATTTAGAGTTTAACGATTCGAAGACAATAGTATCTGATGAAGATGACAGACTCTTAAATAATTTTAATGTGATAGAGGATGATTTGATTCAGGTTGATAGAATAGTTTCCCCAGTGGATTTTGTTATCCTATACACCCAACCTTTTCAGGTCCCAGAGGTTAAAATACCAGTGATCTTAGGACGTCCCTTTTTAGCTACATATAATATCGCCATCAATTATGGAAATGGAATAATTAATTTTTCTTTGGTAACATGACTATTACACTGAATCTATTTAGCATGAGTTGACAACCTTCTTGTGAGATCTATGATTTAGAAGAAGTGAACATAACTAGTACTTCAGTTCAGAAGTATTTGCCAAACACTTTGTTAGAAGATCCATTAGATAAATGCCTAGCCCACTTTGGGTTTGATATTGACGATGATAGTGTTATTATTGAGGTGAATACTTTGTTAGATTCTGCACCTTTGATGGACACTTATAATATATGGAAATCTAAGTTTGAACTTCTACCAGTTTATAAGTCTACCTTATTTCCTTATATAGAGGAAGCTGAGTGTAGTTCTGACCTTAAGGACCCTATAATCCAACCAACAGTTTTTAGCCCATCTGAGAGTAATGTCCACCCTAAGTTTGGGGTACCGATGATTCTTGTGATTGACAAGTATCCCTGCTTAAATTCCCTAACTTGGGACTTGAAATTTGCACCTCTACCATTTTTCAAGATCATCTTCAAACTAGATTCTCTGAGCATGTTGATGTCTAAAAAGAAGTTCAGTTGTTAGAAACCTATCCTCTGGTCGATGTAGTTCACCTAAGCAATAATACCAAGATTGGCTTTGTTTTCCTACCAAAAAAATTTCTTCCAGTTGTGGGAACGTTTGAATTTCAAATGTGTCAGTTATTAAGTTTTGAGACTAAGCCTAATTACTTTAGGAAATTAAAATCGACACATTTGCTTAAAAATGACCACCTTCATTGTAGTCAACTGTGTGGGTCAAATCTGATTGACTTAGAGGATCCATAATTATTCAGTTTATATTATGTGCTTTAAATTTATTAGTTGAGTTACTCCAGACTTTACAACCAGATCATGTTGATCCCGCCTATAAGGAAATCCAACCCATGAAAATATTTTATCTAGACCCTTTTATAGAGCCCGAACCTGAACCTCAACTAGATGTAGTTGTCTTAAACAAGACATTAGATAGGGATAAGGTTGTACTCTGTTTGTTCACTTTCTGGACCTGCTGCAATTTTCTTCTATTTTGGATAACATTATTTTATTCAGATAACCCACAGTTGTTCCGACTATTGTTATATGATTCTATGAGGTGACTAATTCTTTCTTAGTCTGGATGAAGACTTTAAACTTAGCACTTCTTGGGAGGTAACCCATGCTCATGCGACACGGTAATATCTTTCCTTAACTCCTTTCCTTCGATTGGTAACATTTTCTCCTTGTTCATCCTTTTAATAATTCTTCTTTAGAATATTGAGGACAATGTTAGATTTATGTTTGGGGGTAAGGGAGAAACTTTTAGTGAAATATGAAACTCCAAAGTCTAGAAACTTGTGAACAATTCAGGATGACACTAACCATTCTAGGTAGATGGAAACTTAGATTTTTTTTCTATAGGAATCGGTGTGCTCAGCCAAATGGTCTATTCATAAAAGGATGCCTAGCTCAGGTGCTAAAAATAACATGATAGTTGTCACCATATCTCGGAGTCTATCTCGACCATATCACCTTCTGTTTTTTTTTTTTTGTAATTTTTGTATTTCTCTAAGTGATTTAGTGGGGCACCAATATCGAATTGTTATCCCCGTCAGGATGAAGTTGAGTGTTTGATATCAAGCCCCATTATTGTATTATTTAGACCATTATAAAAAAATCGAGTATTGACACTTTGATAGAAATATGTGTGTGTTCTCACTATCTCTATCGCCTAAGCAAGCGTGGAACGCAGGATCCATGAGAACTATCATGTACGATGCTGATAAGGAGCATGCGCTTGGATTCGTTTGATCCAATCATGTTTTCAGTACATTTAAAATAATAAATAATTGTTTATTTTCAATAAATCGATCGTTGAACCCTTGATATACCAGCTGAGTCGATATTAGTATAAGGAGTAAGACTAGTGGGAGCGTATCTCAATCTATTAGGATTCATCCTAGCACTGACCTTCAAACAGATATGGGAAACACCCTTCAACTTAGTCAACATGCGCGAACTTCATTTTGTCCACATTCATCTTCTAAATCTTTTCATGTGATTGTACTTTGATAGATTCTGAATATCGTGGTTGAACGACTATCTAAGTAGATCTTTGTTTTCTTATATATGAGTTTTAGTACGCTAAGTGCAAACTCGTGTACAACAATTGGACTCATATAGGGTAATGATTCTTATAGGCAAAAAATATAGTATGCCAACTAAATAGCTTGTTTAGTGTCTACCCTCAAACGTTCACAAGTAGCTAGGGTTTGGAGTAAAAGGTTTTGTGGGTACACCTCTTGCAAACCCTCACGAGAAAAAACTCGTCCACTAG
The DNA here is from genome assembly GCA_023531435.1 of Papaver californicum. Taxonomy (NCBI): domain Eukaryota; kingdom Viridiplantae; phylum Streptophyta; class Magnoliopsida; order Ranunculales; family Papaveraceae; genus Papaver; species Papaver californicum. The sequence goes on along the minus strand of JAJJMC010030979.1, from coordinate 870,387 downwards.
GGACACCTAGGGGTTTAAAGGCTTATTGCACACGCTAAATGCAATCGCGATGCCTGCGAAAGTGAATTAGGGTTGATTTTTATTTTCTAGATTTGATTTGCTCGAGGACTAGCAAATAATAAATTTGGGGGTATTTGATAGACTTATTTTTGTGTCTGATTTTCTCAATTCTTTATATTGATAGTGCTCGATTGTATACTAATTGTGTTATTTTTATGGGTTTGTAGGTATTTTTGGGAAATAAACATTATTGGAAAAATTGGCTTGAAAAAATGTTAAAGGCATCTGGAAAATTTACTAAAGGCACCCATCAAAATTACTAAAGGAACCCAACAGTGTGATAAAGGCACCCACTTCAGGTTAAAACAAAAATCGTCGGGAAACTATTTTCTCTCACTGTAAAGTATCCGTATGAATTAAACACGAGATTGTTTGGAGATTTTGGTTTTTAAGACAAGAATATTCTTGTCTTAACCAAAATAAAAAGTTGTGCACGTTTTAAATACTTAAAATCAATCAAAAATCTCGTGTAATAAGTTAGTTGTGCGTTAAAAAGGAAAGGAAATTTTCTCGGATTTAATTCAAGAACTCGTTGTAATAAGAAAGAGATTTTATCAACAGAGAGCAACAAATTTATCTAAGGAAACAAAATCAGAAGAACGTGAAAGAATATCAGGCCCGAGATTTGATCATGAAGAAGAAAATCAATTAAAAACATTACCGAGATTTGATTCATTAATTAGAAGATATTTTTGAAGATTTGAAGTGGGATTGATGTTTTAGTATAAATAAGGAGTCGATTGAAGAGTTAGGGGGGGGGGGGGGTGGCTGGAGTGGCCAGAAGTGAAAAAAATCAAAATCTAGAAAAATGCTTGTGATGAAGAAGATGAAGAAAACGTTGCGATAAGGTTGAAGTTTTTGTGGCCAAAAGGTTGAAGATTTTGTTGCTAAAGCTTTTAGCTTTGCAACATTTATCTTCATTTGCAACGTTTATCTTCAGTGACACATTTTTCCCTTTGTAACAGTGAGTCTGTAACGCTTATAAACGTTACAAACTTGTTGTTTTCAATACTTTCACTCTTTTTCATTATTTGTAAATACTTTGAGCTATGTACCAATCTTTTGAGGGTGTTTTGAGCAAGATGAGCTAAACCCCATTTCTGAGGCGACGGAGGAAGCTATTTTTTCCTAAAATTATGTGGTAATATTTATTTCATTAATTTATGCAATTCTTTTATGATTATTTTCCTTGGTTAAAAAAATTGATTTAATGATTTTTATTAAACAATTGTGATTTCGTTTGATGGTACATGCTTGACCTAGGTTTTTGATGTTCCATGCTTTTGTTATACAATTGTTATTTTGAAAATATATTTGTTGCAATATTCTAGATTCAAATTAAATGTAAGAATTGCATAATTATAATTATTGAATTAAATCACTTTTAAAATTGGAAATTAGCGGAATCTTAGCCTCAGTTTTCTCTCAATCTTGTTATCAATTTTATTTAAGTTTTGCTATTTTTAGTCTTAGAAACTATGTTTAAAAACAAATCTTCACAAGTCTTGAACGAACTTTTCTTACCACTATCAAAAAACCATCATTACTCACAGTAAGACGAAATTAAAATTATTTCACAATTACTAACGCTAGTATTTACATAAGCCTAGCGCTCACACGAGTCTAGCGTTTATATAAACCTAGCGTTCACAAGAGTCTAACGCTTACATAAACTTAGCCCTCATACAAGCCCAACGCTCGCACGAGACTGTATTCACATGACATTGCTACTCACGCAATTTCAAAGGTCATATAAGTGTATTGGTGTCTCGACTGGCGTAAGATATGCTTCAACTACCAATATCAATATCAACCAGACTCTCAAATACAATGATGTATTAAGCGTAGTCTCAACATACATGCTAGACTCAGCAATATGCTAGTCTCAACAATATTCTAGTCTCAACAACACGCTAGACTCAGCAACATGTTAGACTCATCAATATGCTAAGACTAAAAGTCTAGCAAGGTCAACAACTTACCAAATAACACGTCTATAAAATAGACTCAAACCATGTTCGAGACATCAACAATCACATGGGGGATATTCACTAGGGTTTTGGTCTGGAGGCCTACAACACGTGCGGTATAACAATAGACCCACAGAGAGAAAGTATAAAAGTCGTGTCGGGAGTTAAAGGAGTGAATGGAACAGTGGTTGCACAACTGTCAAGTCTCGCTAACATAATGGAGTCGGTTTTTACCATGATTTCCACTTCTCAACTCTCCCACTTCTCTGTAACTGTCACCACTTATGAGATCAATGTGTTACTTCCACTTCTATAAATAGGTTCTTCAACCTATCGACTAGAAAATATGAGTTTTCATCTCATAAGCACTTGAATGATCACATAGCTATCATCTTTGAGATTCCCAGAAAACTCACTTTCGTCTTTATAGCAGTTCAACACATCTTTCCATCATTTACATTCAATTCCCTTGATCTCAATACTTTTTCTGCTTCACTCCCTACAAATCAATCATTCTCTTTCCTTTGTGATCGAAGCGAAATCGGAACCGTCATTTCTTGATTTAGGCCAATTTCTTACAGATTGATCTTTTGAATCTTAAAAGTACTTTCACATTACAAATGTTTGGTATTTAAGCGATTTGATCTTACAAACATTAACCTACTCTATCATTTTTCCCTTTTACCCTCAAATCGTTTTTACCCACGAACACCCATATGCTTGGAAAAAAAAAATCATAGTAGATTTACAGAATTCTACTGAGAAAAGTTATAAGTTTATTTAGTGATTTATTTTGATGAAAATAGAATATTTTCTAAGAACTCAACTTGTGAATATAACACTAAAATTTATTTATGATTCGCTCTATACTAGTAGAGAATCTATCTAGGAGCATTGGTATCCATTGTAGAATAAGGATGTGCTTTAGATACTTATTCTGTATAGTCAGAAATCATCTGGGGAGGAATCGTAATCTGCACCAGTGACATTCTGAGGACAATATTGCTTTATACTAATGATTAATCCATCTAGGAACTGTCCAATCATTATATACTCAATACAGGAGTAAGCATGACTTAGTCGTACAGTACCACATTTTTATTGCCAGACAGAGGTGATTATACTATTTTACCTTTTATCGGAAATCCACCATCTACATTAGTGCACTCATCAAAATTGTTGGATCACAAAAGATTTATTTTGACCAATAGAAAGCGAAGACTCCACCACCATTAACATAATAACTTTATTTATCAAGGCTTTTTAAATGTTGAGATTTAGACTTAAAGAACTGGTTGGGCTGGGTGTGAAACTGCACAACCGGGGAACAAGAAAATTTTGGTGCTCTCATCGTATACAAATTCTTTTCTTGGTTTTATAAGTCCATAAGACTCAGATCACGCCACTGATATCACAATTACCGTGGTTCCCGATTCGATCTGTGGTTACCTATATCGTAGTTTTATAAATACCGCAGACATTTATGATCATGTGTTGACTTGTTAGATCTGCATATCAAGTCCTATGCGCTTTTTGCGTTTCATGTAAACTTCACCTAGCTTTCAAAATCAGTAAACTAATGCAATTAATTAGTTCTTGATCATTTACAAATATCATAATATAAGGTCTATTACCAGGTAGACTCAGAGACGGGCCTAGTAAAGGGTTAAGTTAGGTTCTAGCCCGTTCCTTATTTTTGAGGAGAAAAAATTTAATATATATATTTGTCTGATTTTTTTTATTAGCCCAAAAGTAAATAGACTATTAGCCTAAATGTAAATAGACAATATCGCATATTACCATACTCAAGACTATGTAAAAGTTTTGATATGTTAATTAAAATTGATACGTATCAGCACCACTAGCACCACTAATTGAAAAATTAGAAGAGAATTTAGTGACATTTGAGTTTCGTGAGTTGATTTGATATTTAGGACATCATTTTAAATAGACCAACATCATCTCAGTTTCATTTTTGACTGACCAAACCATGTTTTTAGAACAGTACCGTAGCTAATACCTTCCGGATATTTTGGTACTGTTCCTAAAATGCATACTTATCTAACTTCTTATCCCAGTCGATTGAGTAAATCGATAAAAAGCATTGATTGTCCACTTTGTAAAGCACTTTGTTGAAAACTAGGATAATTCAGGTCACTAAACTCGGTTAACCCAACATGCCCCCAGAAGATCAAATGTAATTAGCTGTGAGCAATTATAATGTCTTCTCAAGGGTTTTGTTTTTCTTAACTTATCCGTTCAAAAGATTTGGATTTCACTGTATGTTTAGTTTGATTTGATAAGGTACAAAGATGAGGCAATAAAAAAGATGATGAGTAATTAGAGTTTAGTTAATAATAAAGAAGTAAATTAATCCTAGAATTGTTAACTCTCAATTGCACGGACCAGCTGTCCCCTTTTGTCCTACAGCAAAGATGTCACTTACTCTGTTTGCTTACATCCACAGCCCAAATTAGAAACCCTATTAGGCTATTAACCTCATTAAAAAAAGTGAAAGAATATTTCAATGTTTTGGTTATGTTCCATTCGCAATTGGTTTATATTTGTTGGGTCTTGAATACAATATCTTAGATCTTCTCGATCCCTAATCAAATCAAATTTATATTTGATTATCTGTCATCTTATAGCCTTAAACGCCATCAAGCATTTTTATATCAGCCTATGATGAGGTGTAGGTTAGGCAACAAACGGTCTAAGTTCGTATAGGCAACATATATCTTTTTCCTTCCATGGTTCACTTCCTTCCTCGTAATGTATATGTACAGATACCGGTCTCAAATTAAAACCATTATACACATTTGGAGATGTTTTTTGGCTAACTTATATTTGCTCACAATGGCACTTTCATCATGGGTTGTGAACAGAACGCTTCATATTCAATGGAACCAAGCATTCCCGATTTCTGATATTATAATTGTATGATAGAGTTTGTAATAGCCTTGGTTTGGCAAAATAATTTTCCTATGGAAAGCCCGCCCTATTTTACCATGAACATCAAAGTTGTTGATCTTTTTTTGGCTTCTACGGAAGAAATACGTACAAACGTGCTTGTATCGAATCAATCAATGGAAGAATCACAAAGCTTCGCGGAGAGTGATTATATTAATGAAGCGATTAATGGTCCTAAGCATAACACATACTTACAGGTGAGTAATGTGAGAGTCAGACAACAGATGCTACATATTGATTGGTGTTGCAGTAGTTTTCTTCGATGCATCATCAACAACCCACTTAATTCTTTTGTTTAAACTAAGTGAGGAATGCTAGCTTTGATCTTAAGTTTATGGAGTTTTGCTTAAAAAGAGTAATAATCTAGGGTTTAAAATATACGTCCCAAGTTACTACGTGTCGACTGCTAGTAGTGTTTCTTTTGCCCCACTGAACAACTAACTATAAATTACTACAATAATAATAAAAACCGAGTTAAATTAGCACTTACAGGACATGTCACCCCATGTGTTGGCAATCTAAGTGTTTTTCTCAAAATACCTATGACCTATCAATGGAATGATTCGATAGAATGAGCCCCTAACTAATTGTGAGCTACAGTTTTTGACGACGTGGAGTTATGCGAGGACATCTACGTGGATAAGTACGTCTTTCTGACTTTCATGTAAAGCAGAACTAACCGAGTAACAAAAGTGACCTACTAGAAGAAAATCTAGATGGGTTAACTATTTGATCGTCTCGTAATACAGTATGTAATTAAGTGATGCTGTCGTTGGTTCAAAATCTCACGGCAACTAAATAAGGTTAGGTACTTGTGAGAGAATGCAACATTACTGTCATACACTCTGTACAAGAAAATACTTGTTTGGAGCGATGTTTATTTGGATAGTTCATACGGTTGTATTAGTGGTCCATCCTATAGGAAAAGAAACATGCTTAGAACACAAATTACAATAAATACTACTCCATTTATATAACACTGTAATTAAAGTGTATCTTTATCAATAAAAGGTTATGAATATTTTTTAGGATAGTAATTAATTTTATTAACATGGATGGTTAGATGAGGACGGTAATCTGATTATTCAAATTAGGTAGGGCAGTGGAGTTACTAAATATACATATATAAATAAGAGTTAAGAGTATTTTTAGAAACACATATCCAACAAAATTTCGAAATCATCCAAATTAGAAACAAAGAATATTTGAGCTAGCTTAGCTATAGTTATGGATGAAGAAAACTACATAATGAGTAGTTGGGGTACTACTGGGATTAGCAATCAAGAAGAAGAATGGAGAAAAGGTCCATGGACTGCCGAAGAAGATAAGTTACTTATTGAGTATGTTAGTTTGCATGGTGAAGGAAGATGGAACTCTGTTGCTAAATTTGCAGGTTATCAGCTACTACACTACTATCTGAAAATCATCCCATGCGATGCTTCAATAACTAAACTAACTTATTAACTGGATTGATTATCCATCCGCTTTTTTTTGGTCATTCAACTACTTACAAATTATTGCAATCGGAACCAGGATTTAGAATATTGTACTTCATGGTTACTGAAAGACAACTTTGTTTCTACAGTTTTTACTAAACTTATAGACACTAACGCGTATGCAACTGTTCACCCTGCTCGATCGGTCCTTATTCCTCCCTTGTTTATCCCCAAAGGGCAAGCCAGAGTGGGTATGCGGCTGGTGGGGCTCACCTTCCGCTGCTTCCCAGCCCTGTGTTTTCTTTTTGGGAGAAATATAGCTAAGGAGGGAATTAGCATCATTCGAGTTCTAAGACTAGTTTTTTATGACATTTATGGTATTTCTATTGAATGAGTCCAAATGATTTTGTTGAGTTGCCTGTCTGGTTAGGATATTCAGTTGGATTTTCAGTACGCCAATTAGTAAATTTTCATTATATATACTGTTGTTTTGGTTTCAGGATTGAAGAGAAATGGGAAGAGTTGTAGGTTGAGATGGGTGAATTATCTGAGACCTGATCTCAAGAGAGGTAGAATTACCCCAGAAGAAGAGAACATCATCATAGAACTCCATGCAAGATGGGGAAACAGGTAAGAAGATTATTGTTAGCGGTGAAACCTTACTAGCAGCATATTGTGTTAAGTTAATCGTCAATTACATTGATATTAATCGCTAACGATGCATTTCTTGTGTCATATTATTAGGTGGTCGACAATTGCTCGGAGTTTACCAGGCAGAACTGATAATGAGATAAAGAATTACTGGAGGACTCATTTCAAAATAAAGGGGAAAAAGTCCTCTGAAAATCCTGAAAAGTCTAAAAAACGACTCTTAAGAAAACAACAGTTCCAGTATCAGCAGCAGCAACATCAACTGCAACAAAAGAACCATATGGACTTGAAAAGAATCATGTCATTACTTGAAGACAATGATAATACAGTGTCATGTAATCTTGCTACGTATCCTAATTATAACATTAATAACTTTGATGACCAATATGTGATATCGGACACTAGTTCATCGAATGCTGTCCAGGTGGATGTACCAGAGGGGTCTGCGGATGATAATACCTGGGGTGGATTATGGAATTTGGATGATCTCCATGCCAGCTTGGATGCCTTATGTGCGAGCAGCAATGCGGCTAATTTAGATAATGTGGTTAACATTCCTTATTGAACAGGGAATCGTTTACTTGTTCATCACTCGACAAGTTTCGAGATTATCGATATAGTAATCGAGTTTATTTTAATCTCTCCTGAGTCCATTCTGTATCCCAAATTCGTTGTGTCAATCTGATTTTCTTCACTAGTGGCTTTCAGCAAATACGAATACTCGAACAATAATAAACTAAACTTTGATTATATTCTATATGGTTGAACTAGTATAAAGTTTCTCTTGACTAGTTGTTATTGATAGTATATGCATATTGTTGTCTTTATTGGGTCGACCATAGAGAATGACTCATGAGAACAAGATCACATCATAATTGTGCTCAGGTCATTTTACAAAGACTACCCAAACAAGCCACTCTCGACGCATCAAGCAGTTTATCCCAAGACCGGAGAAATTCAAAGCAAAGGATCACATCCAAGCACCTTCATTTAGTAAATCAGAACGGCACTAATAGAAAACTATGTAGAGGAATCTTTTGGAAACCGGATATGAACGGGAGTTTGGTTTTCCATCAGTACCAGCCTCAATACTCTTAGCATTTAACAAATAACAGGAAATATAAGATATGATATATTTGGTTTCTTTTGCACTTTAGTTGAAAATCCATTAAATTCAACCTATTATTACTATTCTGTTATTCAAGATGAAACCAGCTAACATTAATTGGTTTTTAACAACAAGGTAGTCTGATCTTGAAATATTTTCCATGCTGAAATTATATGGTTTTCTTCTGTTAATGGAGCTCCAACCACAAATCGAAGAATGTACTTCCCAGATAAAACCTGTTTAAAAACAAGTTGAAAACGGTAAGTTTTTTATACAATCGACAACTTACCGAGTACTATACTTCACCTGTATCATATACTGAAAAGAAACACTGGAAGGAATATTCAAGGTTTAAATAGCTTACGGTATGTGATATGAAGATTCTCCCCGTTGAGTTTACAGAATCTAGTAAGTCCTGGTTTAATTTATTGCCACAATCTTGATCATTAATGGCAGGCAGAAGGCGAAAACAAACAAGCGCAAATACACAAGGGACGACAATCTACAAAAATGACCAGCAAATACAAAGGATTGTTGAAAACCAGAAATAAATCTCTTTAAGGTGATCCAGATAAAAGGCATGATAATAGTGGCAGAATCTAGGGAAGAAATTATGACAATACTAAGAACAAATTGTAAATTCTAAGAGTTGCATTACCTCAAATCTGGAATCAGCGGCAACAAGATCTTCAAAATGTTTGGCCAGTTTAATATGATTTCTTATGTAACATTGAAGGTTCTCCAAACCATATAATCGCAATACCATCCATAGTTTTAGTGACCTATAAGATAGCTCCACATTAGGTGATCAGGTACTATATTTCTGACTTTAAAGTGTACGCTACTATCATATAATCTCAAATTAAATTGCAAACAACAAATATAAGATTATTACTTAAATGAGCAATGACATGATGTGAAGGTTAAATAAGCATGAATTTGTCAAATAAAGAGTTTTTACCGAAATCGCCGTCCAAGAGGAATTTGCCAGTCTTTAAAATCCAATACCATGTTTGCTTCTGAAGCCTACAGAATAATATCAGCAACTTCTTAAGATTAAATCATCCTTGGGTATTGCAAACATAAAAATTACGAGGGTTTATAGTAGATAAAAAAAAAACTTACCTTATTCTTCAAATACTCCGGTTTTGTAGAAAGGGATTGAATCAAAGCACTGCGGTCCTGTTAACCATGCCACGGCTTTAGATCAGTGTATCACGAGTCTATAACTGTACATGCATTAAAAAAAAAAACATAGATAACAAGGCATACCTTGACCCAAAGAGGTGAACAATCAAAATTTGTAAGAAACCATTTGTGTGTATTCATGTTAAATGAGTCCGCTTCCTGCACACCATCCAAATATTGGCGGTATTCCGGACATATACAAGCACTTCCAGCATATGCAGCATCAATGTGGAACCACAGCTCATTATCCTATCGAAGATTATATGAAAAAGCACAAACTTTAAAATATTAGCTAAATCCACTTCAAGTCTTGATTATATTTCTATTGGGGAAATCACTAATAGGTTTTCTGAGAACAATACATTATGTTGAAAATGTTACCTTGGCAATTTTCCCCAAAGCAGACAAGGGATCCACTGCTGTTGAGGAAGTTGTACCAACCTGATAATCAGCACATTCCAGTTTTTTCATCAATGAGTAGAAACAAAACACCACTATAACATCCTTAACCATGGGACAATCTTGTCAAGACTCTTAAGGTTTTATTCCTCTTACTGTGCTAGATAGGAAAAAGGGTATTAGACCAGCTGCAACGTCCTTGGAGATTTCTTTACAAAGTACTTCAGGGGATAGTGCATAATTAGTAGAAGTATCTGTTTTCACCAGTCTACAGTTCTCTGGATGAATCCCAGCAATCTGAGTCATCATGAAAGAAACACCTCAGAATAGTTACCTCCATCTTTTTTAGGAATTTGCAACCTAACACAAATTGGGAAAAAGAAAGTAATACAGTAGTTTATTTTTCATTCCAAATCATACATTATCCTTTTTCTATCAAAATCCTATACAAATGCTAAGGTAGCACAAAAGAATGATAACTTCATGTAAAAAACTATAGCCTTCATATGTTACTAAAACTAGATTCATAAAGAAAAAGTCATAAGAGATACATTCAAAAATAAAAGCATGCACAAAAGGATTCTCAATATACCTGGCAAGCCTTTTGCATGGATGCATGTGCTTGATCGGATGCATATGCAACAAGTTGTGGAAGAGAGGTTTTCCCAACCTTCTTCAACACCTTGTCACGTGCAGCAAGTAACGCTACTAGAATTGCTTCACTTGCTGTGCCCTGAATCACCCCGCCACCTTGCCCTGTGACATGATTGTAAGAAAGAAAATTATCAAATGTGGTTTATAGCTGCTAACGAGAGAATGTATAAAACTAATGATAGTATCAAACTGAAACTTGTATTTGTTGAATTCATTAGAGACTCTAAAGCAGGGTCTTGTGATTTTAAAAGAACCACATAATAATATCATTACTTGCATATAGCCTTGGGACACCAAATTCAACACTAAAGTGAGTTCGCTAATCATGATAGCACTCTTGTAATGAACTTCAATGTAGTATCCTTTGGGCTACGCGGCATATGAGTTTAATCATAATGAAAATCTCCATGGACATTCTTAGTTCTTACCTGAAGAAAGTAAATGTTCAGGTAATTTCAGCATTTTCGCAAGCCAATCCAGTGTGATGACTTCGAGTTCTGTTGCAGCAGGAGAAGTAACCCAGCTGAACCCAATAATGTTAAAACCAGCACTAAGCATTTCTCCTAAGAACCCAGCAGTGCTAGAATTAGAAGGAAAATACGCAAAATAACCGGGGCTTTGCCAATGTGTTACACCAGGTATAATCTTCGATTGAACATCTGTTTGTAGTTAACCACAAAAAAGATTTAAGCAATCCGTAGGTGTTTTACATAAACAAACATAAAGTCTTTACGAACAAAAAATGATCATAATTTTGAAACCTATTGAAACATTTATTAAAGGGATGAACCATGTGGAGGAAATTACCAGCGAGTACATTTTCCAATGACTCAGGATGATTTGGGGCAGAATCTGGTAAAAGCTTGCCTAGGTAACCAGGCTGCAAAGTAAGACATGGAAAATATGATCAAACACCTGGAAGACTAATAGTGGTAATAACACAAATGGATAAGAGTAGAGTACAGATTGATATTGATATCCTAATACCTCAACTTGACTTAAAACAGGAAAAGTCTCAAGGTTTTTATAATAATCAGCAATGAAATCCACCATTTTGTGAGCATTTTCTCTGAGTTGTTCAGCATCCATAGGTTTCAAACAATTAATCTCCTCATCTTGTTTTGCTTCCATGGACTCAAAACTATTTTCCCTAATCAATACATATCCAATTAAAATTACTACTGTATATGATAAAATCATAACCCATTAAACCTAAAAAAATAATACTAACTTCAGTTTACACTACTGAAATAGATGAATCATAAAACAGTGCACTTACATTTTAGCGAAAAGTAGAGAGAAAGAGAAGGGGAGAGAGAAAGAATTGCTCTGCCGCTGCTCAAAAACCTACGATACCAATCGGTTAAGAAGGACTCAAGATTACCTACTTTCTATTCCACTCAACTCAAGATTTAAAAATGGCGCTACCCATAATGGCACAACAAAGAGAAAGGGGAAAATTCTGTGGATAAAGTGCAAATTAAGTACCGCCATCTGTACTCCATATGGGGCATAAAAGCCACAACAGTCAATTTAGACGGTTTGAAAACGTGGGTAACATTTACGTTCACTATTACCGTTTAATCTAGAGGTCTCAAGATATCCTTACCCCTATTAAAGCAAGCAACGTGGGGAAGGTATTTTTTTTTTTTTCTGAAGCATATATTTTATAATATTACTAAAAGTTGTATGCGTGCTACACACCGGATATATTTAATTTGGTGAGGATGATGCTCCTACTGACATTGATATACAGAGTGGTAGTGTAGCAGGGGATGTGCTAGTTGAGTACCCTATTGCGGGTATTGTTGTTGATTCCTTTTTAGTAGAACCCTCCCAGGATACTCACTTGTTGGGGGTTTTTTGTTCCATCCATTTATGCTGAGAGGAGATGGTTTAATGAAATTTCTGGAGTCATCTTCGAAGGATGGGAGGAAGTTGTGAACGAGTCTGGGAACTCCGATCTTGACACCACATGGGTTCGTTGTCATTTGTGAGACATATGCAAGCATCTTGCTGAAGTAGGAAGATTTATGAGTTTGGATGCAGTGATCGAGGCTAGAGGCGAAGTCGAAAGGCTTTCTCAGGAGTTGAAGCTTGCGACTGAAGCTCTTGGAAGAATGGATAAAGAGTACTCTGCAAGGACTGAGCCATCTTTCAAGGACTTTTCCTAGATTTATAATTTTACGAAGCACATTTATGACTTTTCTTTCGGGATTTTGAGTAGGTAAGTTTTGATAAGTTACTCGTGAGAGGGGAAACTTTTTGAAATAGATAATGGTATTTGAATTGATTGATAAACTTGAAGACTTAACTATGAATGCGGAAATATTTCAATCATTTTGGAGAAAATACAAATATTGCATGAAAATAAGGAAATATCTGAAATAGTGAAGCATTCAAGCCTTACAAGCTTTGAGTCAGTTGCCATGAATTATCACTCCTTCTAGCTTGTCACTTTTCATGAGCTTGTAGTGACCACCTAGTATAGCCTCGGTAATTATGTAAGGTTCTTCCTTGATAGTTAAAGGAACTGGTGCAAGAAGTTGTAAGTTTTTAGTAATTTTTAGAACCGTGTCGCCAATTCAAAAAGGTTCAGACTTTAGCATCTCGTTTGAAAAGCCTTCTCTTTGGATAGCCAAGAGTTGTTGGTGACGTTTCTTTTTGTTACTAGAAACAACTTGACTCACAAGCGAGTCACAAATCTCCCCATTTTCAATAAAAGCAATTTTCAACCACTTTATAAAATATTAAAATGAATCAGCTCCCCATTCACATCTTCTAGTCGTGACATGGTTATCTTCTAGGCATAGTCCCCGAGTTTTGATAGGACATGGGTTGACTGATTGCAAAGGAGTATGAGAAACGGGGCTTACTTGGTCGAGTTTTAAAGTTCAATTGAATTTCCAAGCTTCATGAGGAGTCCCCAACCACATTCCTTATCATTCGTGTCGACCATGTTCTCCAAGGGAGACTTGACTCGAATATGGGAATCTTCCGTAAAGAGTAAGCATTTTCCAGTCACAACATGATTCAGAGAGAGATAGAGAAGTTCACACATGCGCTCCATTAGGGATTGAACTGTCTGATTATTTGACTTCCCAGAGAGAGTGAAATTTCTAACAGGAAGGGGATTCTTGTGGACATCTTTAGTCCCCACATGTAGTTTGCCTGATTCTATCTTCTCTTTGAAGACGTGTTTCAAACCATTGCATTCGCTGGTAGGATGGTTGACGAATCGGTGAAACGATAATATTTTGGATCTGACATTTCTTGGGCTATTGGTGGACGTCGCATATGTGGTAACTTGATGGCACCGTCTTGTATCCGTACTTCCAGTAACTCGAGGACTTCCTCTATGGAAAAAGGAAAGTCTGTGAAGGTTAGGTTTGGTTTCGTCTCTTGCTCATGCTATTGTTTTTGTTGTCGTGGAGTTTTGGCCAGACCTTGGGACGGGATCGATCCTTGGGATGGTGCTGAGGCTGAGGTTGGATCTGACAGGAAGCGCTTGGTTTGTGACGCTCGCAGAGACAGAGCTTTCCTCTTGACTACTTCATTTCCGGAGGTACATATTGATGGTTGAATAGTATGATGCTTGTTGATCAGTCGTCTGTTACCACGGGTACCTCCATAATAGGTGTATAAAACACCTTATTTAATATCTATTTTTTATGCTTTCTTTGCTATTTTTCTTATAAATTATGTATTTCACATTTATTTTAGAGTTTTTAGGTATTTTGGAGTCATGTGGAGCAAAAGAAGACGAAATCATTCCATTTGGGAGTGTTATTAAAAGTCAAGACCAGTGCAGTCCATATCGGCCGGTATACCGTCGGTATTATTGGTTTCGGTCGAAAAGCGGGACGAAATCCGGTATACCGATAAACGGTATTTGACCGAAAATATCGGCCGGTATGGACTGTACCGGTTTGGCCGGTACGGCCGGTATTGACCGGTATTGGCCGGTATTGACCGGTACAATCATTTTTTTTTTGTTTTTTTTATTTAAAAAAAAAAATAATAATAATTTATTCTTGTTTTAGGGTTTTCAATTGTTACCCATATTTTAGAATTATATATGCATATGATAATATCTATAATTAATCTAATGATCTTAAAATTGTAATATCTTTGTTTAATTAGTATTTTAGACGATAAACTTTGAAGTTATTCTTGTTTCTTTTGTATTTCCAGTTTGAACTTTGTATGAAATCTATGGATCTATATATTTTGGATGAATACTAGTTTATCTTTTTAAATTTTGTGAAAAAATGTTTGTTATAACGTGTTCAAATATATTTATAGTTATAAAATGTGAACTAGTAATTTTTCATAAAATTATAGGTATAAAATATAATCACCGATATTCCACCGATATTTAAACCGAAATTTCCCCGGTATACCGGCGTACCAGTGTATCGCTCTCGACCGGTACGAACCGAAATCCGGTATGGTATAACCTTGGTCAAGATAGAGTTATGTGCAACCAAGCATGGGTGGACATATTCAGCAACTGGGATGCATATATCCAGTTTTATCTCATACCCTAAATCTAGGCCGAGAGTATTCATTCTCTCTTGCAGATTAAGTTCACTAGAAGAGAAGATTATTGGGTTAATGAGAATGGGTTTTGGTGGACCTGTGAACAGAGAAGATTGAGATGGAAGATGGTTGGAGTTAATCGAATTGAGAAACAGAAAAGAGAGAAGATTCGCTGAATTGGTGTTGAATAGATGGGGTTCTGGTCTGTTGGCAGAAGGATCAGATCGAGAGTGAGAAGATGAGTTCTGAGATGGGTTTAGCTGGTAACGATTTGAAATCGATTGGTGGACACAATAGAGATGGTGCACTGGGTTTGGTGTTCGATGTTGACTGCAAGAGGAGAAATGTGAAGATGAGTTTGTGATTTGGGGTTTTTCTATAGCCAGAAATGAAAGAGTTCAGAGAAAAGAGAAGCTAGGTCTGTGATGGGTTGAATGAGCTTATTGGCCGAGAACAAGAAGTGAAGATGGGTCTATGGTTGTTGTGAGTTTGTCATGAGTTGGTGGTGTTGGTAGATGGATTTTGGAGTTTGTTGGTGTTGTCAGCGAGTCGAGAAAGGGGATCTGGTGCAATTAGAAGATGGTGATACTGCTTCCATGGTTGTGTTATTAACAAGTGAGGGGTATAGTGGATTTCAGAAAAAAAATTTGTCGAGAAAGAGTGAAAAAAGTTGCGATTGCTATTAGGTTTTGGTTTGTTGGATAAACTGCACAAATTGAGAATTATGGCTTGAACTTAGACAAGAAGAAAAATGAAGATAATGAATGGGTTTTGATCCTGTTGGTGGTGTGGTTTGAGTTGCAGTTAGGGTTTGCAAGTGAATGGTGCTGCTTCAAGAAATTGATACAGGGAAAATGATTGAAGCTACAAAATGAGCATAGATGTATGCTTGGAACATTGCAGGGAAGGAGTGATAAAATGGCCTGAAATTGACCGGCAATTGACCAGAAAATAAACAGAACTTTGCTTGAATTTCATTCAGGCGAGTTAACTCAGACTGTCTCACTGAGCTGATTTGACTCAGTGATTAAGACCAATCAGCCCAGTTAGACCAGCTGACTCACTTCCCCTTGACCTTCAGTTGACTTTTATAGTGAACAGAGGACCGTTAGTTTAACTCAGGTAGCCGGCAACGCTATTCAGGTGGTCGTCAATGACTTTTCCGATCTATTTTTGGTCACTTTTCTGGACTCCGACGACCAATTTTGGACAGAAACGTTAGTGGGTTATTTCTCACACATGGGCTTGGTGGACTACTTAGATTTGTATTTTTGAAGACTTGACCTATTTTTGGAAACAAGAGGAGCTATAGAAGAGAGAGTTCTCTACAACTCTTTTAGACACTTTTAAAACTGATTTTTCGGAGAAAGGAGCAAAGGCCATCATTCTCTTTCACACATCTAGGGTTTGCCTTCATTTTCATCTTCTTTAATTCAATTTAATTTTGTAAACTCCATAGCTATGAGTAGCTAAATACATATTATTGGTTAAGGGTTTTAAGTTGATTTCTCAAACATGATATTTATTCAATGAATTAGTTTTGTCTCCACTTTGACGTTTATGATTCATCATTAATATTGTCATATGATTTGAATGCTTGTTTTGTTGAGTCCGGAATCAATGAGTTTGCCTTCACATCTAAAGCTAAATTAGGGTTTTCAATACGTAAACTTTTGACAAATTCTGATTTCAAGTAGCATAAATGTGATTGTTGCTTGTAGTGATACATCCTAGCAAGAACATATGAATCATAACCTTTGTTAAATTGAATTAGTGCGTTTTCCATGTTCAATTACATTGATAAACCTTATTTCACAAAACGTAATGTGCATGGGAATTAAACTTGATTAGTACTCTTACACGTTGGGTTGTTTTCTAGGTAGAACTCACTCTTGCATCTTGTAATGCTTGTGTGATGAACTTGGAAATTAGCGGGATATTCTTGCGATCAAGGTATCCTAGAGTTTTTGATAAAAGAGATATTAAATTACCAATTCTAATTATTGATATAAATATATGTTTGTGAATGATACAATCCCTTGACCAATATTCTCAACTCTTGATTACTTTCAATTATTTTTTCTACTTTCATTTTAGTTTATTTTTGCTTTCTAAAAATAAGAAATACCCCCCCCCCCCCCTTTCTTACCTAAGATACTGAAACAAATAACAACAACAGCCTCCTGTAGAACAAATCTTTCTTACCATACACTTAATCTAAATCTGTTATAAGTGAGAAAGTGAATATAATTTTGACGTTCCACGACACACATCAAATTTTGGCGCCACTGCCGGGGAGGCAATGGATTTTTATTTTTTGCATTTAATTTCTAATTCAGTTTTTAGGTCTTATTTTTTTTGTGAATGCTTAAGAGGGCAGACCAAGTCCTATTGGTATACGTCTACGGTTAGGAACTTTACTAAAATACTTCGTTCGAGCGGTAAACACTCCTCTTCCTCGCTCATCGTCAAGTGAATTCGCAGATTCAGACGTAGAAGAAGAACAAGAAGCAATAGGTGACCGCACACTCAAGGATTTAAATTCTCACAAGCTAGATACGCAATAATTGTGTATTCAAACTACATCAACCTTCGAGATCAAGCCAGGGTTGATCGGTGAGCTGCCAAAGTTTCATGGAATGACTAATAAAGATCCAAATAAGCATCTTATGGACTTTCATACCATAGCCATGGCCATGCTACCTTCTGAAACTGACTCAGATGGAGTCATGCTATGAGCTTTTCCTTTTCACGTTAGTAGACACTGCCAAGGAATGGTTGTACTATTTGCCTCCTAGTAGTGTCACAACATGGGCCGGTATGAAGAAACTATTCTTAGAGAGATATTTTCCTTCATCAAAAGCAACGCAAATTCGAAAAGAGATTTGTAGCATCAAGCAAACGGCAGCAAAAACATTTTATGAGTGTTGGGAACGTTACAAGAGATTGTTGGCCAGCTGTCCGCATCACCGATTTAGCGACTTAATGATAATTCAGTAATTCTATGAAGGTCTTCAACCGAGTGATATAAACCTCCTTGACGTTGTAGGTGGTGGTGCATTGGTCAACAAGACGGTAACACATGCGAGAGAGTTGATTGAGAACATGGCAGCAAATTCTCAATAATTCTCACACCGTGGGTCGGAACCACTCGCAAGGAGAGTTAATGAAGTTAATGAAGTTACCGAACTCCGTCAACAAATGGGAAATATGGCAGCAATAATGCAACAAATTGCATCCGTGGTGGTATCATCTTCTTCAACTATTGAAGACGGTAATGAAAAAGTTAACGCCATCTTCCTAAATCGATAAAGAAGGTATGATCCTTATTCGAACACTTACAATCCGGGATGGAGAGATAACCCGAACTTTAGTTATACAAACAAGAAAGTTTTGGTTCAACCACCTTCTTTCGACAATCAAACGGGGTTCCAACAACAACAATTTCAGCCAAAGCAACAACCTAAAATTTAGAATTCAAGCTTGGAAGAAATGTTGAAAGCGTTCTTGCAAAGGAACGATAATGCAATTAAATACATACAAACGCAAGTTGGTTCTATGGATAGTGAGTTTAATAAAGTGCAGTCATAAAATAGTGGGAAACTTCCTTCTCAACCTCTTGTTAACCGAAGAGAGAATATCAATGCTATTATATTGAGAAGTGGTACACGACTTGTGCAAACTGAAATTACTTATACGGGCGATATGGAGACTCAAAATGAGTCAATTTTTGAGGCAGAAACCGTTGATTCTCCCCAAATACATGAGGTACCTAAATCTAAACCCAAAACTCATGTTTCTACTTACGTTCCTCCTTTATCTTTCCCTCGAAGATTTGCTACTTCCAAGAAGGTGGAACAAGACAATGAGATCTTGGACATTTTCAAGAAGATACAAGTGAACATTCCTCTCATAGATGCTATCAAGCAAGTTCCTAATTATGCAAGGTGTTTGAAGGACTTATGTACTAATAAACAAAGACTCACCGGTAATGAGGTAATGACTGTGGGGGAGAATCCTTCGGAAATCTTGCAAAAGAAACTCTCACTCAAATGTAGAGATCCCAGTAGTTTTGGTATTCCCATTACTATTGGTAACACTTAAATTGCAAAAACTATTCTATACTTAGAAGCATCCGTTAATGTTATGCCCGCATCAATTTATGAATCTCTGAATTTAGGTCCTCTTAAGAATACGGGTATTATTTTGTAACTAGCGGATCAGTATAATGTTTATCCTAAGGGTATTGTTGAGGATGTTCTTATGCACGTTAATCAACTTGTATTTCTAGATGACTTTTGTGTGTTAGAGATGAATGACGGATCTCCGGATTTATCCATTCCGTTGTTGCTTGGGCGCCCTTTATGAGAACGGCTAAAACCGTCATTGATGTTGAAAAGGGAACGCTAATTATGGAATTTGATGGAGAAAAAATACGTTTCAACATTTTTGAGACGATGTGATATCCTAATGATGTTAATTCTTGTTTTTCCATTGATGTTATTGATACTCTAGCGCAGAAAATATTTGAATTGAATGGTTTAGATGCTCTAGAAACCGTTCTCACTAAACCAATTGATAAGAATGTGGTGTGTGTAATAGAATTGGGGAAAACCTTGGTGATCTCAATTTACTTCAAGAGGACCCAAATGCTCATAATATTTATTTTATATCTTTACCATGTTCTAATGAAAAGCTTGTACCATCTATCTTGCAGGTACCAAAACTAGAATTGAAACCTCTCCCAGATCACTTAAAGTATTTGTACTTGGGTGAGAAAGAAAAGTTACCGGTTATAGTTTCTAATGAGCTTACAGAACTGTAAGAATCATACAAATATAATTTATACATTTGTACCACCTATTTTATATTTGTTAGTACTTATAATTGTACAAAATTTATAGTTTTATTATTTTAATAGGTGGTTTGCATAAAATCCAAAGTTATGAGCAAAACACGGCTATAAAATGCGGAATTGTCATTAGACAAAGAAAAGACCGATCTTCAGGAACTAGATCTGAAATACCTGTTGTACAGGTTGATCCAACATTTGAAGTTAGCAGTTTGATAAAGTGGAACTCTCTTTGATAACTCTCGAGATAGAATGGAAAGTGGGGTCTGTTGGTTGGCTTTGGTGTCATATAGAAAAGACTTGGTTGCTGGTTTGCTTGGTACTGTAACAAGTGCTAAAGTGGACACGAAGATGGTATTTTGGAGTTTGGTTTCAACAAGTCAGAAGTGGGTCTCTTGAAGGTGACGTGGCTAATGTAGAGATGAAAACTAGATGACGTGAAGGGTAGGGTAGGAAAATGATGCGGCAAGAAGTAGGTGGTGGCTTCTGTTTGGGGTGGGGTGTTGGTGATGATTGAAAGAAAAGTGGGACATCTAGGCACGTGGTCAGTAAAAGAGTAGAAAGTGGGACAAAGTTGAAGTGAAGAATGAACACTTCTTTTTAATTTCAGAAAGACAGTGACAAAGCTTGTACGGTAAATAAAGAAACACGTGGGTCTGGATTGGATAAGAAACATGTGTTAGATTGGATGACCCTGGAAGTTGGGTTGGACCGAATAAAGAAGAAGAATGGATCCCACTTGCTGGAGAGGCGTGAAAGATAGAATATAAGCAAACAGAGGAAACAGTTTCTGGGGAAGTTTTTTTTGCGAGTTCTTTTTAATTTCTGGTTATGGGTCTGACGACGGAGAAGGGAGAAAGGGTTGTGGTTGGCGGATGATTTGTGGTTGTGGAGGAAGAAAAAAAAAGACGATTTGTTATTGTTATGACGATGGTGATAACGGTTTAATTTCGCGTTCTCTCTTTATTTATTTTTATGGATTTTGAGAAATCCATCGCCATGTTCTAACTGATTTTGTAAATAGGGTTTTATGTGGAAACCACTTTGAGTATTAGACCAATTGAATTGAATTATATGGTACAGACTATTATGATTTGAATATGATTAATTCTTGAATACCATTTATTGATTTAATGATAATATAAGTTGTTGCTTAATCGGTTATGTACAATACAATAACCTATGCGCGTAATAAATTGGGTCACAAATATATTTGTATTATTATTTGATATTCCATGCTTGGTTAATTTCTTTTATGGGGTATGCTTAGAATTGCAAGTAATGTTTGTGAGCCAATATTTAGTTTCGTATAATTTTCTCGCTAACACAATTTGATGGTGTATGCTGAGACTTAGAGCTTTTGATGCGCCATGCTTAGGGTGTCCCAGTGATTTTTGTGACTCTAATACATATAATAGGTGATGTAGATAGAACGAACAATAGATAAATATTTAGGAATTATATTTTATTTCAGTAATTGAATAGAAATAGTGGTGGATACTATAAACCCTGGTTACCGTTTCTCCCAGTCTATTTACTTAATTAGTCTAGTTTTAATTTAATTATTTCATTGGCATTCTAAAAAAAATCCAAAAATATCATTCCTGGTTAGTTTATTAGAGATATTTATTGCAATATTGTACCCGCTCGGGTTCAACCCGTACTTGCCGCTTCTACATTGTAGATGTTGTGCGATTGCGGTTTATTTAAATAGGATTATTCCCAAATCCTATTAATTTTTGACACCGCTGCCGGGGAGCGGTTGTGGAATATTATAATTAATATTTTTTTTATTTTCTAATTGTAGTTTAGGTTTTTATTTTTTTATTTATATTTATTTTTTAAATATTTTTTATTCATTTTTTATTTTTCTTTTAGGATTTTTAGTTCCATTTGACTTGTTTTTGTGTTTTAGAATTTTATTTCAGGTACCTTTTTGAAGATGATGACTCCTTCTCAGGAGACGTCATCTGAGATGACGATTGGACAGTATATGTATGGGAAACAATATAAGGAAATTTGTGCTTATAATCGTCTCAGGTATGGATCTTGACATCCACATCGTTCCGATATAAGTGGTTATTCAACTGAGTATCAACCCCAGTACTATGAGGTAGACTTTTCATATATGGTAAGTCAAGAATCACCTTAAATGATATATAAGAAGTATTATAAACACAGACCTCCTAGTTTGGAACAAAGATTGAGAGTTCTGGAATGTCAAAGATTATATGCCGATGCCGATCATTTTTGTAGTGATTATCTGTTCGAGACAGAACATATAGATGACTATGTGAATGATTTTCCAAATTCCTTAGATGAATCTATCTCAAAAGATCATTCACCCAACTTAGAGGTTGTTTTTAGACCCCCTAGACTTCCAAAAGTTACCTATTTAGGGTTAGAATTATGTGCTTCTAAAGTTTTGTTGGACTACTTTGCATCCGAGTACCTAGAGGACTTGCCTGTTCCTGACACCGTACATGAACCAATTGATACTTCCCTAGTCCCAATAGTATCCCCATATTATGTTCTTTACGCACTTCTTTGTGTTGTAAAAACTAGGTTTGGGGGTAATTTTCTATTTTTGATAGTTTCAGTATCTCAACGTTGTCATAACATAAGTGTGAAACTGTCATTTGTAAATATTGTATTTTGGTTTGATCCCCATATTTTCAGGTTATTAGTGTATGGGGATCCTTTCTGTACATATCTAGTAGGTAGATTCTTACTTTCTTGTTTTATTTTCTTTTTAGGCTTTTTTTTTCCAGTGTTCTTTGTGATTACTATCATTTGATGTGTGTTACAGAGAATACTGCTTTTCTTACGTCAATCAGGTGAAATCTTCCAATCCCTTCTCTTTGATTTATATTTGTCTCTCTTATTTATATTTATAGTTATATTGCATACCATGCTAGGTTGCATAGTTTGAAATATTCAGGACAATGTTAGATTTAGGTTTTGGGGTAGAGTTTCCGAAAATCGGTGCCAATAAGAAACTCCAAAATTTAGAAACTTGTGAACAATTCAGGATGAGACTAACCATTCTAGGTAGATGGAAACATAGTTATTGTCTATAGGAATTGGTGTGTCCACCTAAATGATCTATTCATATCTTGATGCACTCAGGTGTTAGAAATAACATGATAACCATTGAACAAGCATATCTCAGAATCATCATAACCATATCACTTTCTGTTTTTATTTTTGCAAGTTTATATTACTCTAAGTGGTTTGATGGGGCCCTAGTATTTCCATAAGGTCGTATCTCAAATGCATAGAATTTTAATTTTGTCAACAAAAATAAAATAATAAATTGACACTTTGATAGCAATATGTGTGTGTTCTCCTTGTCTCCGTCGCCTAAGCAAGCGTGGAATGCAAGATCCATGGAAATTATCATGTAATCTACTGAAATGGAGCATGTGTTTAGATTCAAAAGATCTATTTTGACTGGCAAAAAAGTATATTATTAATGGAGTATCTTTCTAGTGACGGTGGAGATTTTGTGCTTTTAATCTCGCCAATTGAGATTAAAAGCAAAAAAATGAGAAAAATGGAGCGTTGTTATTGTAAAAAATGATAATTTTTACGGGGTATTTTTATCCGTCAAATGGCAAATTTCGTAAATTTATCAGTCAAAGAAAATGCACTTCTGGTCGAGTATGTAAACTAATGTAGTCGTGAAAATAAAAATAAAAATGAAAATAAATAGATAATTATGTATATAAATAATAATAATAAAAATAGGAGCATCCGAGCCGGACTTTATACTAATATTTTGAGAAACATCGTTCACCTTAGTCAACATATGCATCATCCATTACTTCTATTTCCATCTTCTGATTTATCCACGTGTTTGAATTTGATTGATTTCGAGCAATGTGAATGTTGATAATTTTTATCCAGTTTTAGAACGCTGAGTGCAAACTCATGTACAACAATTGGATTCATACAGGGTAATGATTCTTATAGAAGAAGAATTTAGTATGTCAACTAAATAGCTTGTTTAGTGTCTATCCTCAATCGTTCACATGTAGCTAAAATTGGGAGTATAGGTTTTGTGGGTTTATCTCTTGTAAACCCTCACGAGATGAAACTCGTCTGCTAAGGCCACTTAGGGGTTTAGAAGCTTATTACATATGCTAAATGTAGTCGTAATTCCTGCGAAAGTGAGTTAGAGTTTGATTTTATTTTTAGATTAGTTTTATTCGAGGACTAGCAAAATATAGGTTTGTGGGTATTTGATACGGACATAATTTATACATTTGTACTTAGGGCTATACATGGCCGGTTTCGGTTCGTTTTTGTGCCAAACCAAAACCAAAACCGGCAAGGTCGGTTTTCCAAATAATTTTCCATAACCGTTCTGTTTACCGTTGGTTCGGTTTTAGTCGATTTTCTCTCGGTTTCGCTTTTTCCAACGGGTTTCGGTTAACCGGTTGATTCTGTCAGTTTCGTGGAACTGACAATGAAAAATTCAAAAAAATAATAAAAAAATTATTCTTCATTAAACCATCCAAATGACCAAAAACTACAATGTTTCACAACACAAGCACAAAATCTGGTAACATTCCCCTCTCTTGCATTAATGAAAGCAACCTTTCGGCCACATATGAGCTTGATATCTTCCTGTCCATCAATTATCCCACCATGTAATGTATATCCAAGACTCGCCCAGGCTCTATTGATGTACAGACAACAAACGGCTTAACACGTACGATCCAACAGTTTCATTCCAAACTACAAATAAATTAACCAAAACCCATTTTCAGTTAATACATTTCAATATATAAGAAATTGAGTATTGGATTAGTGGAGTTACAGAAATCAATTATGAATCTTACTTTTAATGCTACCTTCAGGAGCTTCTCCAAGACAACCCCAAGTAGAAGGACAATCATTGAATCTATATAAGATAATACCAACGCAGAACAAGAATCATCAAATTCATGGAGTAGAAAACATAAGAATAAAAACTAAATCAACAGATTAAACATGAAAGCCCCTAAATTCGACAATCAGACCAAAAACATCATTTCTGTCATAGGAAACATATACCAACAGATCTACCAGAAAAATGGAAATAAAAAAAAAGTTAGGGTTTAGAAGATTTACCTTGGGAACCCTCAATGCTATTTTCAACCCACCTTGAAAAATCCTTCTTTGCATACAATACTCCCTCTATTAAAAAACCAAATCAAACACAAATCCATTAAATACACAACACAATAAGGAACAAATCAAGCAGAAACACATATCTAACGAGTTTTTTTTACCTTGGAAGAGGTACTTTGAAATCTCACGACGGTTCTTCTCGGACATAATCTGATAAGAAAAAAAATGAAACAAAAGAAGAGATTAGGGTTCATGGTGGTAAAGAGATAGTGTGAAGGAGGAAGAGAAGATTTAGGGTTTTGTGATGCTTACCATGGTTGCGGACGGATAAATCTTCTTCTGTGTGGTTTTCTCTTCTGTCACTGAGATTGTATTGAAAACCTTTGAAACCCTAGATAAATGACTTCAACGGAAAGAATCAGGAAGTGTAAGAGACTGGAGGTGGAGGCGCTGCAAAAAGAAATTTGGAAGAGAAGATAGGGAAAGGAGAATTAGGGTAAGAGGCGAGTTATATATGAAGGTTAATGGAAGGTTTAGATTAGATCTATCAAAATCTAGATGAACGGCTCTAATTAGTCGGTTTTCCATGGTAAAACGGTTCGGTTTTTGGCCAAACCAAAACCGAAACCGTGACTATCGGTTTCCACATTTTTTTCCATAATTGTTCCATTAGTAAACGGTTCGGTTCGGTTTTGGTCCATTCGGTTCGGTTTTGGCGGGTTTCCGTGGAAAACCGTTACCGTGTTCAGCCCTATTTGTACCGCCTAAATTATATTTGTTAGTACTTGTAATTGTACTATTATTTTATTATTTTATTATTATAATAGGTGGTTTGCACAAAATCCAAAATTATGAGTAAATCATGGTTAGAAAATACGAAACTGTCACTAGACAAAGAAAAGACTGATCTTCAGGAACCAGAGCTGAAATACCTGTTGTACAGGTTGATCCAACATTTGAAGTTGGCAGTTTGATAAAGTGGAACTCTCTTTGATAACTCGTGAGATAGAATGGAAAGTTGGTCTGTTGGTTGGCTTTGGTGTCAGATAGAAAATATTTGGTTGTTGGTTGCGCTTGGTACTGTAACAAGTGCTAAAGTAGACACGGAGATGGTATTTTGGATTTTGGTTTTAACAAGTCAGAAGTGGGTCTCTTGAAGGTGACGTGGCTAATATAGAGACTAAAAGTAGATGACGTAAAGGGTAGGATAGGCAGATGATGCGGCAAGAAGTAGGTGGTGATTTGTTTTGGTGTAGGGTGTTGGTGATGATTGAAAGAAGAGTGGGACATCTAGGCACGTGGTTAGTAAAAGAGTATAAAGTAGGATAAATTTGAAGAGAACACTGATCACTTCTTTTTAATTTCAAAAAAACAGAGACAAGGTCTGTACGGTAAAGAAAGAAACACGTGGGTCAGGATTGAGATACCCTCTGATGAAAAAAAATGATAGATATCATGATACTCCCCTTGCCAAAGAAAAGAACACAAAGGAAAATTTTGAGCCCCTTCTTTAAAAATATTAATCCACTTTGCAAGGATGGAAATCAAAGCTACTTTCTCAAGCGAAAGTCATTTCCCTTCCTAAAGAAACTCTTGATCAAATGGACAGTTTTCAAAGAAATTTCTAGTGGAATAAAAATGGATAAAAAAAGGAGGTTTCATAAAATCATGGGCTAGTATTTGTAAGCTTGTATCTCAAGGAGGCTTAGGAATTAAAAATCCCCATCGATTGAATATAACTCTCCTCACAAAACTAGCCAGTAGACTTATCTCAAACCAAAATCAGTTATGGCCCAACTTCTAAAATCCAATTACTTTCCAAACCCACATCCTCTAGATTCGTCTAGATCCTCTAACTTATCTTGGATTTCGACGAGTATTAAAAAAGGTTTAAACCTAATTAAGGATAATTTCGTTTGGAAAGTTAAAAATGGATCTTCTACAAAAATATGGGAAGTCAGGTGGGTTCCTAATTAAGATATAATTCACATACCCTCTGATAAAGAAGGACCCATACCACAAAGGGTTCAAGAGTTTATAACTAACGAAGATAATTGGGATAAGTAAAAACTAAATGAATTTTTCTCGCCAGATGTAAAAGAAAAAATACTTGCAATATCGCCACAAAGCAAGGATCAAGATAAAATCAGATGGAAACATCATCCGTCGGGAGCTTTTTCATCCAAGAATATTTATAATTTTCTTATAAATGAAGATAAAGGAGACAATCATATTATTGATTTCCCTTGGCAGAAGATATGGAAAATCCAAGCAATACCAAGAATTAGATTATTCATTTGGAAACCAATTCAGAAAGTTCTGCCTACTTCTAGCAGACTAGCGGCTCATATTTCAGCTATCTCTCCTAATTGCCTTATGTGCAATTCCCAAGCCCAAGAGACTGGACAACATTTATTCAGGTTTTACCCTTTTGCTTGAGCTATTTGGTTTTTTTTTTTTTGGACTCTATTAATTGAAAAATCCACACCGATTCGATAAGTACATAGGTTAAAAGTTGGATCACTGACCCCAATTACACGTAAATTTTAGAAAAAATTGCAACCATTTTCTAGTTCATTTGGAAATATAGATGTTCATTAGTTTTTAAAAAAACCATTCCAGATCCGACAAATCTGATAAACCAGATTAAGAAATATTTGCAATCTACTTCTACTAATGTTATCAATAAGGTGACTTTATCCCAGAAAGGAAATAATACTAAACCTAATTGGGATTCTCTAAACTCGGATTGGATAATCTTTACCGATGCTTCCTTTAAGAAAGGAAATTTATCTATGGGCTATGCGTCCATTCTTGATTCAGTGGATCAAGAAAAGTTTATGCATATTTCAGCAGATTCAGATTGGGCTTCTTCAGCGATTCATGCAGAAGCAAAAGCTTTGTTAAAGGCAGGTACATGGTTAAGTGAAAACATTCTTTCAAGTGTATCTATAGTAGCAAATGGAAAATCCCTAGCAGATATATTGAATAAAAAAGTTCGGACATTCCTTAAAGAGCATAAAACACAATTTTAGAAGCTTCGACAGTATTACGAAAACTACCTCAGGCTCGGTTAGATATATAAGCATAAACCACAATACAACAGCGGATTCCATTGCAAAGGAAGAAAGGATAAAGAATCTACAACCTATGTCAATCCAGTTGCAGCAAAGAGTTCGAAAATCGAGCATTATTTCTAATATTTTTGATAAAAATGAGATTGCAAACTTAATGTACTATATTGCTTAATTAAATTTATTCTTCTTTTCCATAAAAAAAGGATTGAGATAAGAAGCATGTGTTGGGTTGGATGATGCTGGAAGTTGGGTTGGACCGAATAAAAAAGAGGAATGGAGCCCACTTGCTAGAGAGGCGTGAAAGAGAAACTATAAAAGCAAACAGAGGAAAAAGTTTTTGGGGGAGTATTTTCAACAAGTTCTTTTGATTTATGATTATGGGTCTGACGGCGAAAAAGGGAGAAAGGGTTGTGGTTGTCGGCTGATTTGTGACTGTGGAGGCAGAAAGAATGAGACGATTTGTTACCGTTCCGACAACGGTGATAACGATATAATTTCTCGTTCTCCCTTTATTTATTTTTATGGATTTTGAGAAATCCATCGTCATGTTCTAATTGATTTTGTAACTATGGTTTTATTTGGAAACCACTTTGAGTATTAGACCAATTGAATTTAATTATATGGTACAAACTATTATGATTTGAATATGATTAATTCTTAAATACCATTTATTGATTTAGTGATAATATAAGTTGTTGCTTCACTGGTTCTATACAATATAATAACCTACGCGCGTAATAAATTGGGTCACAAATATATTTATATTATTATTTGATATTCCATGCTTGGTTAATTTCTTTGATGGGGTATGCTTAGAATTGCAAGTACTATTTATGAGCCAATATTTAGTTTTATATAATTTTCTCGCTAACGCAATTTGATGGTGTATGCTGAGACTTAGAGCTTTTGATGCGCCATGCTTTGGGTGTCCTAGTGGTTTTTACGACTCTAATACATATAATAGGTGATTTCGTTAGAATGGACAATAGATAAATATTTAGGAATTGTGTTTCATTTCAGTAATTGAATAGAAATAATGATGGATACCTGGTTACCGTTTCTCCCAGTGCATTTACATCATCAGAAGAAGGTTGGTAGTGCTGGTAGATGGATTTTGGAGTTTGTTGTTGTTGTCAGCGAGTCGAGAAAGGGGATCTGGTATAATTAGGAGATGGTAATACTGCTGACATGGTTGTGTTGTTAACAAGTGAAGGGTATGGTGGATTTCAAAGAAGATTGTTGTCGAGAAAGAGTGAAAGAAATAGCGACTGCTGTTAGGTTTTGGTTTGTTGGCTGAACTGCAGAAATTGAGAATTATGGCTTCAACTTAGACAAGGATAACTGTAAGATAATAAATGGGTTTTGATCTTGTTGGTGGTGTGGTTTGAGTTGCAGTTAGGGTTTGCAAGTGAATGGTGCTTCTTCAAGTAATTGATACATGGAAGAATGATTGAAGTTATAAAATGAGCATAGATGTATGCTAGGAACATTGCAGGGAAGGAGTGATAAAATGGCCTGAAAATGACCAGAAAATAAAAGAACTTTGCCTGAATTTCATCCAGGCGAGTTAATTCAGACTGAATCACCGAGCCGATTTGACTTAGTGATTAATACCAATCATCCTAGTTAGATAAGCTGACTCACTTCTCCTTGACCGTTAGTTTGAGTCAGGTGGTCGGCAACGCTATTCAGGTGGCCGTCGATGACTTTTCCAGCTGATTTTTGGTCGCTTTTCTGGACTTCGACGACCAATTTTGGAAAGAAACTTTAGTGGGTTATTTCTCACACATGGTCTTGGTGGACTACTTAGATTTAAACTTTTGAAGACTTAACCTATTTTTGGAAACAAGAGGATCTATAAAAGAGAGAGTTCTCAACTCTTTTACACACTTTTACAACTGATTTTTGGGAGTAAGGAGCAAAGGCCATCATTCTCTTTTATGCATCTAGGGTTTGCCTTGATTTTCATCTTCTTTAATTCAATTTTATTTTGTAAACTCCATAGCTATGAATAGCTAATATATATTATTGGTTAAGGGTTGTAAGTTGATTTCTCAAACATGATATCTATTCAATGAATTAGTTTTATCTCCACTTTGTCGTTTATGATTCATCATTAATATTGTCATATGATTTGAATGCTTGTTTAGTTGAGTCCGGAATCAATTGAGTTTTCCTTCACATCTAAAGATAATCTAGGGTTTTCAATACGCAAACATTGACAAATTTTTATTTCAAGTAGCATAAGTATGATTGTTGCTTATAGTGATACATCCTAGCAAGAACATATGAATCATAACCTTTGTTAAATTGAATTAGTGTGTTTTCCACGTTCAATTACATTGATAAACCTTATTTCACAAAACGTAATGTGCATGGGGAATTAAACTTGATTAATGCTTTTACACGTTGGGTTGTTCTCTAGGTAAAATTCACTCTTGCATCTTTTAATATATGTGTGATGAACTTGAAAATTAGCGGGATATTCTTGCGATCAAGGTATCCTGGAGTTTTTGATAAAAGAGAGATTAAATTATCAATTCTAATTATTGATATAAATATATGTTTGTGAATGATATAATCCCTTGACCAATATTCTCAACTCTTGATTACTTTCAATTATTCTTTCCACTTTCATTTTAGTTTATTTTTTCTTTCTAAAAATCAGAAATACCCCCCTTTGTTACTTAAGATATTGAAACGAATAACAACAATAGCCTCCCGTGGAACGAATCTTTCTTACCATACACTTAATCTAAATCTGTTATAACTGAGAAAGTGAATATAATTTTGTTATTTCATGACACACATCAAATTTTAGCGCCACTGCCGGGGAGGAAGTGGATTGTTATTTTGCATTTAATTTCTAATTTCAGTTTTTAACTTAGGTTTTCTAGAATTTGTTTTCATGTACTATTTCTTTGGTGAATGCTTAAAGAGGGAAAACCAAGTCCTATTGGTATACGTCTTCGATCAGACACTTTACCAAAAGAATTCATTCGCGCGGTGAACATTCTTTTTCCTCATTCATCGATAAGTGAATTCGCATATTCAGACGTGGAAGAAGAACAAGAAGCAATAGGTGACCGAGAGGTTGATCTACCGCTGTGGTCGCCAATTGTTTTAGGGTGAAAAAAATATACTGTAAAATCGTACTTTCAAGCATGTTCGATAGATCAAGCTCGAACAGGACGAGCCTAAACCAAGAAATGGTCGTTCACGTCATGCTTCGACCACAAAGCTGGAGAAGATTACGTAGGTCTTAGGAGAGGGAAGCAAAGAAGGTTGAGAAATATCAGTGTGATATGTAGTATGTGAAGAAGAAAGGATTATCTCTGAGATGAATCGCTAATTCTATATATTTTGTTTTTCCTGTCTTGTTTCGAATAGATGAGAACTATCTATTTATAGTTCGAAGGAGACACGCTGATTTCTCATAAGTGGTGGAAGTCAGGGAGAGGTGGGGAAGTGATGATTATGGATATTATAGTAGGGTCGTGTTCGGAAAGTGAGAAAAACCTGTCCGACCACTACTCCTCATCCTATAAACTGCTCTGTAATCATTCCACTACTTGTTACCTTCTTGTTCGTGGATGTGTTGCTATAACGCACGATTGTCGTAGACCGCCAGACCAATACCCCAATGAGAATCCCCTCATGTGTTGTATTTGATATCTCATTGTTTTAGTGGAGTTCGTGGACTATCACTTGTGATTAGATCAAGTCAAGTCAATGACTTGCTAAGTAGGTGGGACAAGTTGTGCAACTCACTAGATTGATAATCAGACTGATTAGTGTCGAGTCTAGTAAGTTCATTGGTCATGTACTAGATTAGGAGTAACATGGCATATTTAATGGATAAGTGTTAGCTCAAAAGTGACTTAGTATAAAACTGAAAGACATTTGAAGCCAAGAGAGCTTCTTAAGCAAGAAGGCTTATTAATCATATGAGATTGATGTTGGCATTAGGCCAGTATAGATAAGAATGGCACATTTCTAAAAGAAGTAGCTATCAAGGCTAGCACTTGCGCCAAAGTCAAGGAAGTACTTGCACCAAAGTCAAGGAAGTACTAATGCCAAGGAAGTACTAATGCTAAGGAAGTACTAGCGCCAAGGAAGTACTTGCGCTAAAGACGCGCTAGGCATGGGCACTGTAGATAGAACGTGATGTAATTTTAGAAGTGGTAAATAAAGGTTCGATTCTCGAACTTG
>JAJJMC010030979.1:796355-833150 GCA_023531435.1 Papaver californicum | reverse complement strand
CTCACTAGAAATTAAGGTGCAAATTAGACACTAAAATGTGTCTATCAGAACGCACTAGGAAAAGAATGTGATGGCCAAGGACGCGACAGCCAAGGATTTTCTAGCCAAAAATGTGCCAGCTAAGGACACGCTAGGACAAAAACTTTCCAGAAAGACTCACCAGCCAAGGACGCGCCATCCAAAGACGCGCTAGGCCAAGGCGTTTCTAGGTTGAGATGCAATAACTAAGGGGAGTTAGCGCTTTCAGCACTAGGGTATGAAGTTAGTGCCAAAGTGGTGCTAGGCCTAGTGTCTAGTGCTACCATGGCGTTAATGGGAGAAAAGGCTAAGGTTACCTAACTCAGAGGCACATTGCGTCTCTTAAGGCATTTCTCTTTGTTTGTGGCGCGTCAGAGAGCAGTGACGCATAATTCATGGCTTATCTTTGAGCAAAGGGCTAGAGTAGTATATTTAAGCTCAAGAGAGCAATTGAGAAGTATTCGGTGCGAACGAAGCGTTAAGCTAGAGTGTATTCTAGGGATTAAACATTAGCTATTAGCATATTATGCGTATATCAGTAAATTAATATTGTTTGAATGAGAATTTAAGTATCAACAAGTCTAGGAATGCACTAGAGAAGACACTGGATACAAAACAAGCTCTAGGAATAGCACTAGAGAAGACATTAAACTCTAGGAATAACACTAGAGAAGACTCAAGTTGCTCTATTCTAGTGGGCAATCCATCTAGGAGCTTGAGACTTATTATGTAGAGATTATAGACTACATGATCAGTATAGAATGCATGTAGTTATTTGTAGAGAATGTATTCTTAATTCGCTTGCGGAATATAAGTATGAATACAATATTTAGTATTTTCATGTGAAGACAGAAGTTTGCGCACAAGTATGTGCGGATACTTTTATGTTCATGCAACTAGGCAGAAGAACGATTTTATAGTTTTGACCCTTGTCAAAAACTCACCATCTACAAGTATATAACACCCCAAGATTCTTCAGTTACAATTATATCGGTAAGCCATGAAACTACAGTAACATGTTATTTGAACAAAATATCAGTCTTCATATTGGAGTTGCATCGAGGGTGGGTGTTGAAGTAGAAGGTCAAAAGGCCTTCGGTCAATGTTTTCCACAAGAAAAGTTGTACTTTTGGTGGACACGACAGTGTCCATAGGAACTCAATTGGTGTAGAGGTATTCAATGCAATCGATTGAAGCTGCTAGTCAGGCCTTTATATCTTAATGTTGCGGTAAAATGCTTGAGTGATATCTGTCTACTCCTTTGTTTTTTGGCTTGATCGATAGCTTCAGATTGGGACTTGAAGTATAAAGCAAGTTTTTCCCTTGAAAGATTAGTTCTAATAATGTTAGTAATAAAATTACAAAGGCTACTAAAAAAATAAAATAAAAATACAAGGATTACAGACTCAACTAGAATAAACTAGAGTAATTAAAACTAGTAAAAGAAATACAACGCTTCAAAAATAAAGACACAGATAAAGGTGGATTATCCACCGGCTTAAGGAAACAAATAGTATCTACAGGGATTACTACTAAATGTTCGAATCAAAAAATAAAT
Organism: Papaver californicum; assembly: GCA_023531435.1. Lineage (NCBI taxonomy): Eukaryota > Viridiplantae > Streptophyta > Magnoliopsida > Ranunculales > Papaveraceae > Papaver > Papaver californicum. Next base: position 831,574 of record JAJJMC010030979.1, on the reverse strand, counting down.
TATTTTGAGTTACCGGGGCTGGCAAATTTGTTCTGCGCTTTGGATCATTGTCAAGTTTAAGGTGTAATTTAGGAAGATGGTGTACTTGGGGGTTAACGAGATAAACGCCAATTGATGGGGACTCATCAAGGTTGTACCATACCGGATTTCGGTTCATACCGGTCGAGAGCGATACTCTGGTACGCCGGTATACCGGGGAAATTTCGGTTTACATACCGACGAAATATCGTTATATATATTTTATACCTATAATTTTATAAAAAAAATACTAGCTCACATTGCCTAAGGTTTTGACAGGCAAAGGGGACTAAAACACATAATATGTAAGTGAAGCCAATTGCCTAAGGTTTTCAGGTTCTGATGTACATCTATGTTGTTCAAGTCTAAGTGGTAGCATTTCGATTGGATGCTGTAATGTACTTCTGCTTTGTTCTAGGTACAACAAAATCCATAATTGAATTCGTGTTTTAAGTGTGGAACATGAACAATAATGCAAAGGACACGTGATTCTACATACAATAACACGTATCTACATACTTGGACAGTTGGACACACCGCTTTATGTCTACAGTCTACACTAGTACTACACACATTATTTATTTAATCCATTTTCATTCATTCGGTGACATTGATTGAACAGAGAACTCCAACTCGGTCCATAATTCTCTTTTAGATATTGTGAGTGTGATAAAATAGCAGCAGCAACAGCATCAACTGATCAGAGCTTTCCACCACAGAAGCAAGAAACTAAACCAGGGAAAGAACATCTCATGGATCCACTCCCACTAGCTATCATCCCTCATTACAAACCCTCCAAAAAGTTTCATGTAATGTAACATCTTCTTCTATCTTCTTTAATCACTTAAAGCTCTATTTTAAGTTGTGTGCTAATGGTTTGTGTTGATTCAGGAGAAGGTGGTGTTGGTGACAGGAGGAGATTCAGTTGTAGGAAGAGCAATATGTTATCATTTTGCAGTAGAAAGGTGCAACATTAGCCTTTACATATGTTAGGAGCATAAAGATAAAGATGCACTTGATACTTTCCAAATTATAATCCAGTTCAGAGAAAAAACTGGTTCTCAACATCAATGGATTGTGTTGAACTTAGCTATACCTATGAGTTTGATTATGTGCCAGACGAATCAGTGCAAAGGAAAATCAATGTATTGTGTGTTAGTTGAATTGGGTTTTTGATGAAATGTGTAAAAATTGTTAAAACTGTTAATCAGTGAAAATCAATTGATTGTGTGTTAGTTGAATTGGGTTTTTGATGGAGGCGCAGAAGGAAGTTCTCGCGTGAAGCAGAAGAGAAATGAAGAAGATGGACTGATTTTCGCTTCTCTCACCGTTGGATTAGATTAGGTTTCTAATCTGATGGCTCATATAATGTGCCGGTCATACCGGATAAACGGTTTTTAACCGTACCGGATAAAACGGTTTTTAACCGTACCGGCCGTTTTTTTGACAGAATACCGTTTCGGCGGTATATTAGATTTTACACCGCTCATCGGTAAAACCGTCGAAATTTCGACCGTACCGGCCGGTATGTACTGCATCGGGACTCATAAGATTCATCCATGCACTAATCAGATTAAAAAACTAATAATAACCTATTACTTCGATCCAATAAACTAAGCCTACTCATCTGAAATAAAACTCCACAAAAATTATGCAAAACATAAAAAAGGAAAACGTAAAGCAACAATGTCACTTCCTAGGTTTTTCATTCTTTATTTTTTTTCAAAACTTGTAAAAACGTAAAACAACAGTGCTACCGGAAACCAAGCAGACTAGATCGACGACACCAATTTTTTTTTTTTAATCTACATCAGCTCTACCAATCAGTTCCACCACACAAATCACTGTGGAATTCAAATTAAACTATCTGAAAGGTTGAAACTACAACATCACGATCATAAAATTATTGATTTTGATCAGCGAAGAACCCGAAGGAGAATGAAAAACAGACACCACAAAACGAGAATTAAGAATTAAATCAACAAGCATATGTATGTATGAATATTGGTTGATTAAAATCTAACTAAATGAATAAACGAAAAATTATGATTGAAAGACGCAAGAACAGATGAGAAAAAATAAAAGAAAAAAAGAAAGCAAACCCAAGATTCAGATTTTAGAAGAGAAACAAAAACAATAGGTTAATTAACAACATGAATCCCCATCGATATTAACCCTAAAAGAGAACCCTCATATCTTCAAATCCTCAAAACCCCATCGTCTTCATCACCGAGAACACTATTCCAGATTTGATTTATGAACGCTGGTTTTCTATGCCAGCACCGGAAGAGATTGACTAGTCAGATCTCATCACATGGTTTATCGATTGAATAAATTCAACAAGTATTAAAGAGGTTTGAATTTCCCCTGGTTAAGTTTGAAGATGGAGAGACTAGTTTTAGGGTTTCCTTTTTGGAAGAGAGGCAGAGGAGTCTTTTTATTTAATGATGAGATTATAAAAAACACCAGATAATATGTGTATTTTTTAAAATCCGTGGATTTGGTGCTATTCATATCCAGTTTACCTAAATGGTGGGTACTGAATTTTTCATCTGTATCCGATCCATCATCCGCGGATCTAATATTATGGGTGGATGGATGGGTAAATGAGTTGGATGTGGGTGGATCCATAGATTTATATTAAAAATTCTGTTTAAATAAGATAAAAGTAAAACTAATAAAAAAAATTAATTAATTTACCGATTTATAACATTTTAAATCATCCTTACATAAATATATTTACATGTTTAACTAAACCCTCTTTGCTTCTCTACTAACAACGTGTAAAACTAAAAGTTCTATAGATGAACAATACGAAGTACATATACTATTGGGTATAAATTACTAAATTTACCTTAATACCTTGCATAATTTTATAATACCCTGGACCTACCGGGTGCGGGGTCCATGTGCATCCGCATCCGACCCAATATATAATAGATTTTCAGGAATAAACCTATGCCCAATCCACCCATAAGTGGGTTGGGTGTCCACTCGCCAAATTGTGGGTGGATTGGGTCAGATTGGGGGTTGGAAAACTCATGCTCACCCCTAGAATTTCTCTAAAATGTTGATTATAGCCAAGCTTTGGATAATGGACGTTATAGATGTGCATTACCCAATAGCCAAGGATTGGTTTTCGGAAACTTAGTTTCTATAAAGTACATCAGACGGACGGATACCCAGTATCTACCACATCATTTACGAAAATTTAGTTTGTGTCACCCATTTATTATAACTTTTTTTTCTCGCACCCAATTTAAGATGAATTCACTTGTACTTGGTCGTGTTTTCAAGCCTTCAACAATTTCAAATAATAATATTTGTTGTACTATTATTTGCCTAAATTATTAAGGAAAAACCAATTGTACCGGGGGAAAACCTGACTTCACTTTGGGTTAAAATACATGGTAATTTAAAAATAAGCTTTCCCCCAATTAATTTTTATATTTTAGGTTTTAATTCAAATAATCTCTCTCCGTATCGATTTTTTTTAAACATATGGATTTTAATTTCCCATATTAAATAGTATGTCAGAGTAAATGCTCAGTTGAACCTACAAGCGTTGGTAAGTCTAGTTAGATGTAAAAATTATTTATGGAATTGCCTTATTAAAGTCCGCTTAGGTTTTGATTAGATTAGGTAGTAAAGGATTTCCCAAAATTGAAATGGTTGATCTGGGTGTAGATGGTGAGTTTTTGACAAGGGCTGGAATTGTAAAACTGCCCTTTGTCAAGCAGCAAGAATATAAAAAAGATATGTGTATATTTATGCGCATATGCTTAACTCTATAACAAAATATGGAATATTTTGTCTCTACTTATATTCTTCAGGCGAATGAAGGACAGATTCTCTTTAAACATTCTAAACTGGCCTTGCAGCCTTCTTAATACTCATAATATTCATACTATATTGAACTAGTCTCAAGTCGCATAAATTCCATGGCTAAATTCCTTGAACTTGTCTCGAATGCGCATCGATGTTTCAGAAACATCTATCAAATTCAGGAATAGCTAATGCTTAATCCCTAAAATACATTATAGCTTAACGTTTTATTCAAAATGAATGTTTTTCAAATTGCTCTTCTGATTTCAAATATGCTACTTTAGCACTTTTCTTAAATATAAGCCACAAATTATGCGCCGCTCCTCTCAGACGGCGCCACAATCAAGAATCACTGCCTCAAAAGACGTATTTGAGCCTCTGATCTAGGCTAACCGTATCCCTTTATCCTATCAGTGTCAAATTAGCACCAGCTATTTGGCTTAGCACCACATTGGCACTCGTTAGCGCAAAAAGCGCTAACCCTAGCACTAAAAGTGCTATGCGCTTGAGAAGCGCCAACTAGCCTAACATTGCCTTAGCTAGCACATCTTGGCCTGATGAGGCCTTAGATAGCGCGTCCCTACTTTAGCACCTTAACCTTAGCGCTAAAATTTCTAGCCCTAACCCTAGCACCAAAGGCACAAACTTTCTTGGTCGGCATGATGCGCCCCCAAGCAGCGGCTTCACCTAGCCTGACGTGTCCCTGAGCAACGACCTCACCTAGCTTGACGCGTCCCCGAGTAGCGGCTATCCTGTTCCGTCCCTAATCTCTGATGTGCTCCCAGTTCTATTAGCCCGATGCGTCCCTAGTCAATAAGCTCTGATGCGTCCCTATCTCCTAGTAGCCTAGCGCGTCCTTACTAGCGGTGACGCGTCTCTATCCCTAGCACCTAGTGCGTCCCTGCCAGCCTAGTGCGTTCCTGCCAGCCTAGCGCGTCTCTTGTAGCCTAGTGCGTCCCAGCCAGCCTAGTGCGTCCCTATTAGCCTAATACGTCCCAGCCAGCCTGATGTGTCCCTAGCTAGCATGTTTCTAGATAACGTGTCCATACGACTTAGCCACAAGAACATTGACACTAACACTCTAATGCTAACCATACTATCTAATTGAAGTGCTTACTTTAAACCTCTTTGATACTAGCTTCTTATCCCTAGTATAATTAATAGTTACTAAAATCTAAGCATGTTGTCCTTGCTCTTGGGACGTTAGCACATTAGCCTTTTGTACTGAAAGAGTTAGCATATTATTATTTGCTCTAAGTAGCTAATACTAGGTTTGCTAGCTACTTCCCTTAGAAATACGACTTTCTTCTCAATATTGGTCCAATATTAAATCTTATATGAATTCTAGTAGTTCTCCTTGCTAAAGAAGACCGCTATAACATTTGTCCTCAAATGCCTCCCAGGCTCATGCTAAGTCACTTCTGAGCTAATACTTAGCCATTAAAGGTTCCATGCTACTCCCAAGCAAGTACATGACCAATGAGCTTACCATACTCGACACTAATCAGTATGATTATCAATTCAATAAGTTGCGCGACTTGCCTCACTGAATTAACAAGTTATTTGACTTGACTTGACTTAATCAAAACAAAGTTGTAGTCCACGACTCCACTATTTCCACGAGATATCAAATACAACATATGGGGGGAATTCTTATTGGGGTATTGGTATGGCGGTCCACAACAATCGTACGTGGTGGCACCACCTCCACGAACAAGAAGGTAACAAGAAGTGGGCGGTCACAAAGCAGTTGAGAGGATGAGGAGTAGTGGTCTGACAAGTCTTCCTTACTTTCCATACACCACCCTACTATAATCTCCACAATCATCACTTTTTCACCTCTCCCTAACTTCCATAACTTACGAGAACTCAGTGTCTCATTCGAACTATACATAGATAGTTCTCAACCATTCAAGGATAATACAATCAAATCATGAGAAACTGAACATATAGAAAGTACTCTTTTGTAGTACATTTTTGTTTACCCTAAAATAATTGGCGACCATATTGGGGGATCAACCTCTCAATTACAAAATCCAATTTGATGGTGGATCTTAGGTCTGGAGCAGTTACAACTTCTATAGTCGGTTCAGGTAGTACTGGTGGTAATGATTCTAAAAACACCCTTATTTCTATCGAGCCTCCTCGTACTAATTCTACTACTCCGCCTCCTCCCGATGACATAACCACTGAAGGCACCAAAAATACTCAAACTCCGTTCAACATAGCTGACCTGATGAAGAGACAAGAAGTCATTGCTAGAATCAGGTGGACATGGGCATTAATCAGAAGGAGGTACTTGCTTGTCTCAAGACCCTGACAGAGCAACTTTCCCCGGAATAACGTCATTACCTTATGGAGCAGACCAGGACAACCCTCGCAGTGGCTAATGATGCTGGTACGTCAAAGGCTCAAAGAAACGATGAAGTTCACATCATTCTGATCGCCTTACCCGGCTGGAATTCAAAGGATCCCTCTACCGGGAGGTTACTCATCTCCAACGTTATTATTATACGACAGAACTGGAAATGCTCGTGAGAACGTCTCTCGATTTCTCGAAACCTTCGGAGGAAATCAATATAATTATGTTCTACGCCTCATAGTATTATCAAATTCCCTTACTAGAAGAGCCTACATGTGGTATAACAACATTGATCCCAACAACATCTCTGACTGGGAGGACATGGTTAATGCCTTCTACAAAAAGTACTTTTTCGTCTCCGAGCAAATCACCATATCAGACCTGGAAAGAATGTTCCAAAGAAATAACGAGCACCCCAATGAATACGTGAAAAGATTCAGAATTCAAGCACTGGATTGTCAAGATCCGAGTATGATAGAATATCAACTAGTGGAGCTCTGTATTAATGGTATGATCCCTGTTTATCGTGCTCTTCTAGAAAATTTAAGTTTTCAGACTTTATTTGAGTTACACGAAGACGCAAAATGATCCTCCACGACTGCTCCTTCCCTCATGGAGAGAACCAGATCGTCAAAAGAAGAAAACCGTGGAGATACACGTGGAAGTCGACGGCTAGTCAACAAACAATACAACATTCAACCATCAATTGGTGTTTTCAGTAACGAGGGACCCAAGATAAAAGTTTTATCTCAACCATAGTCACAGAAAAAACATTCTCCTTCCCATCCGACTTCAACACCAATACGAAATCAAAGATCGACTCTGAACACAGTTAAAGCTTTGCCACAACAGTTACATCCAAAACTGGAACAAGATGTTAAGACAAACATAATATTCCCGGATTTCCCAGTTCAAATGGAGGAAGTACACGAACTACTCGAATCATGGATAGAAGATGGTACTCTCTAGTTTCCTTTTGTGCGATAACTTCCCACAGCTCAGTAGATGAAAGACCCTAAATACTGTTATTATCACCGGTACATAAATCACCCAACCAGCGAGTGTAACAATCTTAATCGCATCTTTATAGAAAATGTGGAATCAAGAGAGTTACAATTAAAATATGAAGGAATCCACAAAAATCCCCTTCATGTCAGAAACTTCACTCTCTCTGAGAAGTCAACCAATCATACTGTTCAATCTTTGATGAAGCGCATGTACGAGCTTCTCTATCTCTCGAAAGGACAACGTGAAGATGTCTTCGCTACCCTGAATCATGTTGTGGCTGACAAGAACTTATTCTTTGTGGAAGGAACCCACACCCAAGTCAAGTCTCCCTTGAAGGACATGGTCGACACGAATGATAAGTAATGTGACCGGGGACTCTCCACAAAGCTTGAAGGTCCAACTCGAACTCTAAAACCCGACCAAGTAAGTCCCACTTCTCAAGCTCATTTGCAATCAATGATCCCATGTCCTATCAGAACCCGAGGGTTCTGTTTAGAAGACAATTATGTTACAACTAGAAGATGTGAATGGAAAGCCGATTCATTTTAATATTTTATCAAAAGGTTGAAAATTGTTTTTTCTAAGAATGGGAAAATTCATGACTTACTTACGAGTCAAGTTGCTTCTGACAGTGACAAGAAATGCCAACAACAATCCTTGGTCGTTTAAAGGGAAAACCTCTCATGCAAGATGAAAAAGTCTAGACCTTTTTAAATTAGAGACTCGGTTCTGAAAATTACTAACAGGGAACAACTTCTCGCGTCATTTATTCTAAATATTGAAGAAGAAACTTATACAAACACCGAGACTCATTAGGTGGTCACTACAATCTTACAAACCGCGACAATCCAGAAGGAGTAGTGATTCATGGCAAGTGGCTCAAACCTTGCAAAAGCCTGACTGCTTCATTAGTTTACTTCAAATATTTTCATATTTTCACGCAATATTTATATTTCCTCTAAAATAAGTGTAATATTTCTGCATCCATAGTTAGGTTTTCAAGTTTATCAATCAATTTAAATATCTTTATCCATTTCAAAAAAAATAAAAATAAAAGAGTCTATCTCTTTCCACAAATAGCTTTTCAAAACCTACTTACTCAAAATCCCAAAAGAAAATCATAAATGTGATTCATAAAATCATAAAGCTAGAAAAACCCTTGAAAGATGGATCATTCCCTACAAAATACTCTTTCTCCATCCTTCCAAGAGTCTTCATCGCAAGATCCAATTTATGGGGAAGTCTTTCATGCTCTTTTCTAGCATTGGTCACCGCCTCTAGATTAGCAAGTTCTCCTACTTCATCAAAGTGTTCTCTCATGGCTCCCAGACGATGATGACCCACATGACATTCAAACCAAAGTTCTCGGTGTTACTTACAACCTCTTCTCACTCCTCGAAAATTGTATCAGAAACTTCATTTCGAGGGAGTGAAATCATCTCTTGTATGATGAGCAACAAGTTGGAAACGCCTCGTTCTAAAGATCTGTAGTTTCTGGAAGTATCTACAGACAAGTAGCCAAACTTCTTCCATATCCTTGTATATAACTCGTCATAAGTGGAGAGCACAATAAAACCCCCAACACGTAAGTACCCGGGAAGAGTCCTGTTAAAGCCAAAGTTAACATCAATGCTTGCACCAGGATACTCCATGGAAGCACTACCATCAAAAAGCATGAAAGCAGGAGTCCTCTCACGATTTTCAGTATGGGAGAGGACATTACCTACATCGGGATCAACAGTAGTTCTTGTTCCTTCACTAGAAATCTCAACTCTCTGGTTTTGATCATTCTCCCCCTAAAAGTAGAGAGGTGTAGATGGTGAGTTTTTGACAAGGGTCAGAATTATAAAATCGCCCTTCTGCCTAGTTGCAAAAACATAGAAATATCCACACATACTTGTACTCCTACTTATATTCCGCAGGAGAATTGAGGATACAGTCTCTACAAAAAGCTACATGCATTTTATGCTAACAATGTAGTCTATAATCTCTAAATAATAAGTCTCAAGCTCCTAGATGGGTTGCCCACTAGTATTGAGCAACTTGAATCTTCTCTAAACAACTACAAATATTCTTAACTGGCCTCGTAGCCTCCTCAATACTCATAATATTTATGCCATATCGGGCTAGTCTCGAATCGCATAAACTCCACGACTGAATCCTTGAAGTTGCCTCGAGTGCGCATCGATGTAATATCTACACAATTCGGGAATAACGAATGCTTAAACCCCAAAAAAAACTTAAGCTTAACGCTTCGTTCGTAACGAACTCGTCTCAAATTTCTCTTCTGATCTCAAATACGCAATTATAGTACCTTGCTTAAATATATGCCATAAATTATGCGCCACACCTATCGGACGCGCCACAATCAAGAAGCAATGTCTTAAAAGACATATTAGACTTCTGAACTAGAATAATCCTAGCCTTTTCTCTTATCATCGCCAAGTTAGCAACAGTTATTTGGCTTAGCCGATGAAGCTTGAATGTGCATGAGGGGTAATGCACATGTAGATATACGAAGTAGCCTATACGTTGGAGCATACTTGATGCATAAGCATCAATATGCTTGTAACTTAACCGATGAAGCTTGAATGTGCATGAGCGGTAATGCACATATAGATATCGGAAGTGGCCAATACGTTGGAGCATACTTGATGCATAAGCATAATTATGCTTGTAGCTTAACGATGAAACTTGAATGTGCATGAGGGGTAATGCACATGTAGATATACGAAGTAGCCTATATGTTGGTGCATACTTGATGAATAAGCATCAACATGCTTGTAGCTTAACCGATGAAGTTTGAATGTGGATGAGCGGTAATGCACATATAGATATACGAAGTGGCCAATACGTTGGATCTCAAAAACGAAGTTTTTCTGTACCCGAAATATAACTTTCCTGTACCTAAAACGTGCCATAATCGGTAGGCTCGCTTTCCGTGTAAACTACCTATTGTTGGAGCTCAAAAAATGAAGTTTTTCTGTACCCAAAATCGCTATAATCGGTAGGTTATTTTCCCTTGTAAACTCCCGATTGTGATCCTGAGTGTTTATTTTCTTTCGGCTATTTTGCTCATAACTTCCTCATACGAACTCCATATGACCTAATTCTTTTTCCGTTGGATTCGTATTCTCGTTCTCTTAAAAAAGTATTAAGAACTCCTAGATTTGAATGAGTTGAATTCGGTATTTGGCCCTTCTCCATTGGTAGAACTTAACTTCCTTGTTCATTTCGTGTCCTAATGAACTCCTTTCTTCTTCTTTGGTTGAATACACTTCAAAAATCCTAAGAAACTCATAAACAAACAAAATCAAAGCATAATGATATGAAAACTAACAAGAAATCAATGAATTAGAGTATCTAAATAATACAAATAATGCACCTATCAACTAGCCTGACACGTCCCCGGATATCAGCTCCCCAACTCCTAGCGCATCCATGACCTAGGTAGGGCGTCCCCAAGTAAAGGCCTCACCTAGCTGGAGCTCCCCCGAGAACGCGTCCCTATCCTGCAAAGCTCCTTGACTGGTGCGTCCCTGCCCTACCTCCAGCACGTCCTCGGCCAACACGTTCCATGCTCCAGCAGATCCTCATGGCCGATAAGTCCCTAAGCATGGAAGGTCTCCATGGCTGGCAGGTCCCGACTGGCAGAGCTCCATAGCTGGCAAATTTCGTGGCAAGTCCTGGCAGACAGGTCTCGTGGCAGGCCCCATCTGGCAGGTCTTATGGCAGGTCTCATCTAGCAGGTTCCGGCAAGCTACTTCCCTCAGAAGTACGCTATTCTTTTCAATATTGTTCCAATACCAAATCTTATATGATTTTCTAATAGGTCTCCTTGCTTAAGAAGCCATCTAAAACATTTGGCCTCCAATTCCTCTCAGACTTATGCTAAGTCACTTCTGAGCTAATATTTAGCCATTAAATGTGCCTTGGTACTCCCAAGCAAGTACATGACCATTGAACATCCCATACTTGACACTAATCAGTCTGATTATCGACTCAGTGAGTTGCGTAACTTGCCTCACTGACTTAGCAGGTCATTTTACTTGACTTGACTCTATCAAAAAATTAGTGGCTTATGACTCCATTATTCCACGAGATATCAAATAAAACATATGGGGGGATTCTCATTGGGGTATTAGTCTGGCGGTCTACATCAATCATACGTTATGGCAACACATCCACGAAGAAGAAGGTAACAAGTAGTGGGACGGTTATAGAGCAGTTGAGAGGATGAAGAGTAGTAGTCTGAAAGTTCATCCTTACTTTCCGGACACGGAAACACTACAATCTAAACAATCATCACTTCATCACCTCTCTCTAACTTCCACGACATACGAAAAATCAGTGTGTCTCTTTTGGACTATAAATAGATGATTTGCATCTATTCGAAAGAAGAACAAGACAATATGTTATAAGAAACTAAACATACAGAATTAGTGATTCCTCTCAGAGAATCCTTTCTTCTTCACACACTACTATCACACTGATATTTCTCAACCTTGTTTGCTTCCCCCTAAAACCTACCCAATCTTCTCCACCTTTGTGATTAATGCAGGGCATAAACGACCATTTCCTGGTTTAGGCTCGTCCTTTTCGATTTTGATCTATCGAACCTACTTAAAAGTACGATTTTACCGTACATTATTTTCACCCTAAAACATTTGGTGACCATAGCGGAAGATCAACCTCTCAATTACAAAAGCCAATTTTTAGTTATTCAAGATGGTGGATCTTAGATCTGGAGCAGTTACAACTCCTATAGTCGGTTCACGTAGCACTGGTGGTGTTGATCCGCACCATTGCAACTACTAATACTACCACTGCACCTCTTCTCGGTGACAATACCGCTAAAGGCACCGAAAATACTCAAACTTCATTCAACATAGCCGATCTGATGAAAATATGAGTACTCCTTGCAAGAACTCAGGTGGACATGGCCACTACTCAGAAAGGGGTACTTGCTTGTCTCAATACACCGATGGAGCAACTCTCCCCAAAACAACTTCATCGCCTGAAGAAGCAGACCAGGACCAACCTCGTAGTGACTACTGATGTTGTAATGTCAAAAGATGAAAGGAATGATAAAATCAGTATCATTCCTGATCTCCCACCACAGATGTACCAACAATCCAATTTTGTTACCCATGAAGATCTGGAGAGACTCCTACGAAATCATGGCAAGGAAGACTCATCCTCGGTCTATCAACACCAACCTCCCTACCTTCCTGAAATTCAAAAGATCCCTCTACCGAGAGGTTACTCATCTTCGACTTTCTCATTGTATGACGGTTGAAAACACCAGGAACACCCAAACGCCGCTCAACATTGTTGATCTTATAGAGAGACAAGAAGTTCCTTCATGAACACAGAAAGACATAGCTACCACTCAACAGAGGTGCTCACTTGCCTCAAGAAACTAACAGAACAATTCTCCCCAGAATAGATCTGTCACTAGTTGCAGCAAGCAACGATTCCAATCCTACCAACTTCAATAATACCAGAATCAATATTCAAGATGAAGACAAGATCTGCATTCAACGAGGATAATCAAGGAGCCAACAATCCAACCTTATCGTCCATGAAGACGGAAAGACTTTTACAGTTTCAAGGAAAAGAGGGACCAGTCTCACTTCAGCAACACCAACCTCTTACACTCTCGCCATCCAAAAGATCATTTCACCAAGGGGGATATCTCTTTCGCTATTCTCTCTCTATAATGGGGGATTAAAAGAAATGTTCAGATCTGAAAAGATTATTCCAAATGAACGAGGAATATCCTGGTGAATACATATGCCGATTCAAGGTCCAAAAATCGTAGAGATATCTGTTAGGAAAGCCGTATGGTCAGTAAGCACTACAAAATCTGATCATCCATGAGGTCCTGTCAGAACGAAGGGATCAAGAGGGAGGCTTCATCTCAGCAAACGTTACGAACCAAACGTTCACCATTATCCTTAAACCCACATCCAGCCTTATCCTCAGCACCATCATATAGACAAGCTCTTCTCCACATCCTAGAAAAAATTCTACAATAACAAAATCCAAATCCCGCTATGACGTTCTCAAACTTTCACATGCACGAGGAATTCCTTTCACTCTGGTATGAGTCCCTTCCATTCCGGTACCAGTCCCTTCAACAAGGCTCTACCTACTTCATGCACCCGTGAAGATCCCATATGATGACAAACCCATACAATGCCAAGATTAGAATTCTTAGCTTTATCAACAATTTCTTCCCATTTCGAGGACGATTCAAATTTCACTCTGAGGGAGATGGATTATTACAAATCAGCACAAACCGATGAAGTGGTGAAACCACCCATCACATGAGTACCCTGGGAGGGTCCTACTTAAGAGGAATAAATGATAATACCCGCATTAGGATACTCAACTAGCACGTTCCCTGCTATACTACCATTCTACACATCAACGTCTTTAGGAGCATCATCCTCAACAAGTACGTGAAATGGAGCTCGCATATGTTTTTTAGTATGGGGGAGTATAATATCCACATAAAAATCAATTTTAACTCTTGTTCCTTCTTTAACAATCTCAACTCTCTGATTTTGATGTGAAGTCAGGTATGCGCACAAGTATGTGCGGATATTTCTATGTTTCTGCAACTAGGAAGAATGGCGATTTTATAATTATGACCCTTGTAAAACACTCAGCATCTAAATTAAGTCCCCTGCTTAGTGATGAACAATAATGTTGCACAATAAGCACTAGATGGTGACAATATGCTTATAATGACTACATATGCATAATTTAAATTTTAATAGTAGAAGAAGATATACTTAGCTTCTGACTTCTAGGTACTGGGATAAGTGCCCCTTAGCGTGAATCTTGATGTGATTAGTAGATGCCCACGTTCTTTCCTGGAATTTCTAATTCGTGATCCAAGGGAAGTATAGTTGGGTTGAACTTCTGATCGAGTCACGTTGGTTGAGCAGCTACCAGCGCTGTCATGGAGAGTACGTCTATGAGGAGCACCATTGGTCAGAGAAGAAACTTGGTTGGCTCTGTTTTACCCGAGATTGAGATATGTGCCCCTTAGGGGATATCTAATGCTTAAACCCCAAAACAACATTTTAGCTTAACGCTTCGTTCGTAACGAACTCGTCTCAAATTGCTCTTCTGAGCTCAAATACGCTATTATACCACCTTGCTTAAATATAAGCCACAAATTATGTGCCACTCCTCTCGGACGCTCCACAATCAAGAAGCAAAGTCTCAAAAGCCGCATTAAACCTCTGAGCTAGGATAACCCTAGCCTTTTCTCCTATCATCGCCAAGTTAGCACTATCTATTTGGATTAGCACTACATTGACGCTAGTTCGCCACCCTATCACTAAAAGAACTAACTTTCCTAGCCCATAAGAAGTGCAACTAGCTTAACATAGTCTTAGCTAACACGTCTGGGCCTGAGGATGCCTTGTCTAATGCGTCTCTGACTTAGCGCCCCTGCGTGGCATATCCCTTCCTGAGGCGCCACAAAGCTTGGGCGTCACTAGCCTGACGCATCCATGACTATCATCTTCCCAACTCTTAGCGCGTCCATGACCTAGCGGGGTGTCCCCGAGTAACGGCCTCACCTAGATGGAGCAGTCCTAAAAGAGCGTCTCTAGCATGCAATGCTCATTAGCTGGTGCGTCCCTACCCTATATCTAGCACGTCCTCGTCCAACACAGCACATGCTCCAGCAAATCTCTATGGCCGGCAAGTCCCTAAGCCTGGAAGGTCTCCATGGATAGCATGTCCTAGATGGAAGGTCTCGTGGAAGGTCCCGACTGGCAGGTCTTGTTGCATGTCCCTAAACCTGGTAGGTCTCCATGGATGGAAGGTCCCGGCTGGAAGGTCTCCATGGCTGGCAAGTCCCTAAGGATGGCAGGTCCCAGCTGGCAGGTTCCTAACCCTGGCAGGTCTCTATGCCTGGAAGGTCCCGGCTGGAAGGTCTCTGTCACAGGCAGGTCCTGGGTGGAAGGTCTCATCTAGTAAGTCCCAGCTAGATACTTCCCCCAAAAGTACGCTGTTCTTTTTGATATTGTTCCAATACCAAATATTATATGATTTTGCTAATAGGTCTCCTTGCTTAAGAAGCCCTCTACAACATTTTCCCTCAAATTCCTCTCAGAATTATGCTAAGTATTTGAGCAAATACTTAGCCATTAAATGTGTCATGTTACTCCCAAGCAAGAACACGACCATTGAACTTCCAAGACTCAACACTAATCAGTATGATTATCAATCTAGTGAGTTGTGCAACTTATCTCACTAACTTAGCAGGTCATTTGACTTGACTTAACTCAATCAAAACAATAGTGGATTATGACTCCACTATTCCACGATATATCAAATACAATACATGGGGTGATTCTCATTGGGGTATTAGTCTGGTGGTCTAAGACAATCGTGCATTGTGCCAACATATCCACGAACAAGAAGGTAACAAGTAGTAGGACGGTTACAGAGCAGTTGAGTAGATAAGGAGTAGTAGTCTAACAGGTTCTTCTTACTTTCCCACTATAATCTCCACAATCATCACTTCTCCACCTCTTCCTAACTTCCACGACTTATGAAAAATCAGTGTGTCTCCTTTATAATGTAAATAAATGATTCTCATCTATTCGAAAGAAGAAGAAGACAACAAGTCAGGAGAAACGAAACATAAAGAATTAGCGATTCCTCTCAGAGAATCCTTTCTTCTTCACACACTACCTTTCACACTGATATTTCTCAACCTTCTTTGCTTCCCTCCCATAAGACCTAACCAATATTTTCCACCTTTGTGATTGTAGCAGGGCGTGAACGACCATTTTTTTCTTTAGGATCGTCCTATTCGATTTTGATGTCTCGAACATACTTGAAAGTACAATTTTACCGTACATTTGATTTCACTCTAAAACAAGAGGATAAGAGAAAATTGAGTCAGAACGTCTCAAACACAAAATTCTTGAGCATGAATCATAAAAATTGGTATGAATACTCATAAACATCATATACATTCGTTACAAACTGTTATTAAATGGTTTATATGAGTTGGAACAATCACAAGACATTTTACAAAAAAAAACGCCTCAAAAGCAATTTTCACTACCTCTCGGAAACTCTGAAGTTGACAACAATTAGTGATGAATATGGGCATGGTTCTTATATCAACAATTTCGTATTGGAATATATTACAATATGTTAAAATTGCGCATCAATCGGACAAGTTATCTAAGAGTTATGGCAAAAACGGTTAGCGGAGTTGAGTCTTAAAACTGTCAGGATTTTCCTGGATAATTCCTGAGTTTTATTGTTTGGTTGTTTTGAAGCCCCAAACAAGCTCAAAACCTATATTTCTTCCTATTGGGATGCATGAAATTGTTTTCTAATAAGGAGAGAGGGGTTATCATCCAAAATGGAGGTCGTATGAAGATTCTATGGCGTTTTCCAGGCACTATATTTCTGAAATTTTTGGACGATAAAAATTTATGAACGCTTTACGAAATTCAAGCATAGTTATACTTATATGAGAAATTTAAATAGTATACATGGCTCATTACTATCACAAGGAGGGTAAAACTTACTTGAGGAGGATCCAAATTAGCGGAACAGTCCAACACCATTTCACCTTCATTGCATACTTCATCATCAATAGTATTGGATTCAGGCTCTTCACGGATTTCTTCTGTACAAGATATTTCTTCAAGCTCCTCCTTCCCAGACGCATGCCTTCTTCCATGCTTATGGTGTCTCCCGAATCCCCAGGAGAGTCACTATAGTTAATGAAACACTTGTGTTCACATGCTACACCAAGACGAGAAAATAAATTATGATTTGAAAATTCACAAGTATCGAGGATGACAAATGGAATACTTACCTTCTTGGGAGGACCAGTCTTAATTCCAGGAAGAATCACCCTTGGACCTTGCCTTATAGGCCAGGAACTATTAGCAGCAAAAGAGGCAGCATCCACTCGAGGAAAAACACTGTGAACCTATCAGAAACAATGAAAGAAAAGAATCATAATGATCCTGCTTTTATAGACAAGGATTCAGAGAAAAGACTGTTACCTTGTCACGGAACGGAAAATTCCGCCTCCGACGCAATGCGCTGGGTAGGCCAGAACTCCCCGATGCGCGATTAAAAGATAGAAACCGGACTTTAAAGCTTAGCTTCTCGCTGGAAAATGCAGGTAGATTTTTCCTTTCCAAATATGCTTTGTAAGCATTATGCTCGCAACGTAGTTTCCACATCATTCAAACTCAACCTTGTTCTTCTAAGGGTTGAAGGTTATACAAGTGAATGGTGAATGCCTTTGGGAAGCATCACATAATTACGAGCATTGTCCAGGCCTAACTCATGTCTTGGACTAGCACCTAGGCCAGTTCAGACCTATTTTTCGCTTCATCAACTCTGCTTCAACTAACCACTGGGTGCATGAACTGATCTTTGATCTTGCCAAGAGTGCAGCAACCAGGCATATCTCGTTCATACCGTATGGATTGGTTGGAAGTATGATTATCCATCAAATGGAAAAAAATTACGTCATCAAGTGCGGTATTAATCATCTCTTGCATAGCATCTCCAAGCCAGATGATATGAGTTACCAAAGCATCGCAATCATCTCCAAATTAGATGATATGAGCGACAAGATGTTGCACCTCAATGCATTGCATTGCGGATGCCTACGTACCCAACCTGTACCTTGAAGTTATCAAGCATGCCCGTAGTTCAACAAAGTGTCAATTCGAAAGGAACAAGCAACTTAAGCCTATTGAGGCAAAGCCAACATCAATTTCAACTTCATCGCAAGGCCAAAGGCCAAGCAAAACCTAGGCCGTATAGGCCAAAGGGCTTTCGCAAGGTATGCACTAGTTTGTGCCTAACTATCGTTATTTTCTATGCAAATATGAGTTCTTGAGTACGTAAAACGATTGAGTGATGCTTTCGCATAATTCAAGCTTTATGGGATAAGCAACAAACACATTGAAGCTTAAACATCAAGTATGTTCCAATGTATAGGCCACAACGCATATATATGTGCATTACCGCTCATGCACATTCAAGCTTTATCGTTTAAGCTATAAGCATATTGATGCTAATGCACAAAGTATGCTCCAACATATAGGCCACATCGCATTTATATGTGCATCACCGCTCATGCACATTCAAGCTTTATCGTTTAAGCTATAAGCATATTGATGCTAATGCATCAAGTATGCTCCAATGTATAGGCCACATCGCATTTATATGTGCATTACCGCACATACACATTCAAGCAAAGCTCCCTCCATATATACGTTTTATTCGCATTTTCACAAATAAATAAAAAAAAGGGAAGTGACATCCATCGACTGCACTATAGACAAAAACGCCAACTGGTTAGCGTCTCTTAGGCAAATCCGCTAACTGGTTGGCGCCTCTAGGAAAATCCGCTATCTGGTTGGCGCCTCTAGGTAAATCTGCTAACTGGTTGGCGCCTCTTGGCAATTTCTCTATGTGGTTAGCGCGCCAAAGCGATTCCGCCATCAGGTCGGCGCTTCTAGGCAAATCCGCCATCTAGTTGGCGCCTCAAGGCAAATACGCTTTCTAGTTAGCATTGCCAAGGCAAATCCGTTTTCTGCAAAGCCAAGCTACGCATCATCGATTTTCAATCAATACCTCCTCCCTATATATGTTTGATTTGTATTTTTACATGTGGATATAAGGAGGATACACGATGTTCATCTACTGCACTTTCTAGTGATGCATTCTAAATCATGCATCACGGCAGAATAGTGCATTATCACTATGATGTGCTCCAATACGAAACATTGGTTCGGTGATGCATTCTCGATCATGCATCACGGCATAATAGTGCATTAGCACTATAGTGCATTCTCGAATTGCAACATTGGCTTACTGATGCATTCTCAATAATGCATCACGGCATAATAGTGCATTAACACTATAATGCATTCTCGAATTGCAACATTAACTTAGTGATGCATTCTCAATAATGCATCATGGCATAATAGTGCATTAGCACTATAATGCATTCTCGAATAACAACATTGGCTTAATGATGCATTCTCAATAATGCATCATTGTATAATAGTGCATTAGCACTATGATGCATTCTCAAATAGCAACACTGGCTTAGTTATGCATTCTCAATAATGCATCACGGTATAATAGTGCTTTTGCACTATGACGCGCTCTCGCGTACTCCTCATAGGGTCAGTGATGCATTCTCAATCATGCATCATGACATAATAGCTCCTTTGCACTATGATGCGCTATCGGGTACTCCACATAGGGCCAATGATGCATTCTCAATCATGCATCACGCATAATAAGGCCTTAACACTACAATTTCGAGGTCAAGGCATCTACACCCTAATGCATATCTGAGTAAGCTTTACAAGCTTAAGATGAAGCTTCATCCCATGTCATGACGTATCCCTAAGTAAGCGTCATGCGAAAATTACGGGTGTTACATTCTTACCACCTTCAAAGAATTTCTTCCCCGAAATTTAACTCAAAAACTATTGTGGACAAGCTTCATCGATCAAGGTTTTCTATGCATATGTCCCATTCTATGATGCACATAAATCCAGCAAGGGTCTAATGTTTGTTAATGAATACAAATTAGAACCTTCGGAATATGCGTCCCATTCCGTATGCTTTAGAATCAACAAAGGTTTTACAACCCTACCAGGAAAATCAATTTGGATCCCTAAACATATGTCCCATTCCACATGTTCAAGAATGCAAAAGGACTTACTTTACACGAGATCTCAAGTGGACGTCCCATAACATACACTTAAGAATCTCCAAAATTCACAAGAGTTGAAAGGGTCATCGAATATGACAAGCAATATTTTAATTAGTACTGTGAGGACCAAACTCAATTTGCCAGAGCAGTCGGATGCAAGCCTACCATTTCATCTAATGGTCTTCCGGGTTGCCACTCGTAAGTGGGAGCTAGCTAGCAAGACAACACGCATACCGTTCCAGCAACGGGAGGGGATGATCAGTCCCGTTGTCTACCACTGTTCCAGCCACGTTCTTCCGGATTGCCAACAGTACGGTAAAAGAGTCTAATAAGGCCTGGCAAAACTCATAGTGCACTCGAGCGCGTCCAAATATCAGCGAAGTAACTATCGTAGTAGTTACAAATTTTCTTAGCACAAGCGCTTGGCCAGATTGTTCAATACAAACTTACAAAGTAACTGGTCTAGCAGTCACAAACTCTTCTTTTTGCTTAACAATTGGCCTACTCTTCCAACTTTTCCCTTTTTCTTTTGAAGGAAAATTATGTAGTCGCATTACAAACACTCACTTAAGGAGTCCAAAATACACAGTCCCTAGTGTTTTCTCGGAACTTTCTTTGATACCATTTGTCAAAGACCGGAAAATTCCGCCTCCGGCGCTATGCGCTGGGCAGGCCAGAATTCCCCGATGCGTGATTAAAAGATAGAAACGGACCTTAAAGCTTAACTTCTCGCTGGAAAATACAGGTAGATTTTTCCTTTCCAAGTATGCTTTGTAAGTATTATACTCGCAACGTAGTTTCCACATTATTCAAACTCACTCTTGTTCTTCTAAGGGATCACTAGTACAAATATAGGCTTTGGTGACAGTTCAAAATCCAAAACCATGACAGTTCACGAATCAACTGTCGCAAAAGAATAAGCTTTGATACATATGAGACAGTTTCTTACCAAAACTCACACCAATAGTGGTATACAATCACGACAGTTTTTTAACTGTTACTGAATAACTATACGATGACAGTTTTTATAGGAAAATGATAGTGTACATTGATATATATTGACAGTTATAAACTGTTACTATTCTTAAGCTGTTGCGACTGTTCCATATTAAAAGTGTTATTGAAGTCTTTCATTTATAATGACAGTTTTAATCTAAAACTGTTACTACCATAAAAAAATTCAAACCTACGATGTTTTTAGTTTGAGTAGTCATTATCTATGTACGAGTAGTGGCCTAGTGGGTCTGTATTGTTAGTGCTCTAGGATAAAATCAGTTTAAAAAAGCAAGTAATTTTCTAACTTTTCTCTAGTCTCGACTCCGCCTCCTCTCAGTTTTGTTGTACAAGCAGATCTCATCACTCACTTCTCATGTTTTTTTCTCTTAGCAAATCAGCTTTTACTTCAAATCTAGGGTTTTATCTCTTGCTTCAATCCTTATCTAGCGATCATTCAACTATCTTTCTCGCTTTCTCTGAATTTTTTTCATTCTGTACTCTGTGTATAGAAATAGAGATTTGTAGCTTTCTCTCCCTATCTCCATGAAAAAACCACATGAATCTCTCGATTTCTTTTCTTAGGAAAAATTATGTCCTGACTTGATGGTGGTCGCGAAGATTTCTAAAATGCGTGATTTGGTACAACTATAAGGTGTAAGTTTTCGGTATTTTTCGTGAAATCCCTAGTTTATGATTCGGGGTTATCATATTTTCTCTATTTAGATTTTATTTTCCAAATATTTTTCTCTTTTGTACGAAGCCCTAGTTTTAGATAGAAAGATCATTGCTGAGTCTTTTTGTTTGATATTGTACGACTTCACCGGGTGTGGACCTTTGTATTTGATTCCTCAAGGAATTTTGTAAGTTTTTCTTTGCTGATACAATGGTACCAAAATTCAGCTTCTCGATCTTCCTGGAATCATTGAAGGTGCTTCTGAAGGAAAGGGTCGTGGTAGGCAGGTAAATAGAAAGTAGTCCAACCTGCACTGGTGCTTCTTTCAACCAAATATCCTGATTATCTTATCCTGCATTTGGAAATTGTTTGCGTTGATTCTTATTTCTATGTTGCAAGAAGTACAGGTCATTGCAGTTTCCAAGTCATCTGATATTTTTGATGGTTCTTGACGCCTCAAAAGCGAGTTTTTGGTTTATTATACTACACGATGTCTTGTGTAATCTTGTTCGTCTTTTAAATCCTTTGAGCAGTTCCGCGATTTCTTTAGTATTTAGTTATGAGTAAGTCAAAATCATTCCACTACCTCATTTGTTGAGACATACATATTTTTCTTTTATGTGACTGATATTTTGGTTTCCTGTTTCTATTGTCTTCTAAATATTTTCTTGTTGGGACCTGATTCAGAGTGAGGGTCATCGAAAAATATTAACAAATGAGTTAGAAGCTGTGGGATTGCGTTTAAACAAGAAGCCACCTCAGGTTAGATCACATCTCTATGTTAACGACATTTTATGACATTTCTCTGAAGGATATTACCGTTAATCATGTTTTCTTGTTCCTCTTTTTTTTTCGTTACTGCAATTGGCAGATATACTTCAAACGGAAAAAGACAGGAGGCATATCTTTCAACACTACGATGCAATTGACTCATATTGATGTGAAGCTTTGTTATCAAATTCTACATGAATACAAGATACACAACGCAGAGGTTATTCTATCTTCATTTTAAAACTCCACTCTTTACAGTTAAATGGAGCAGAGCATGAAAAGTAGAATACTGGATGATAAGCATTTGGAATTTATTGCTCAACATTTCCCTTTTTATTGTTTTTCTTCCAAGCGACTTGGCTACAGATCAATATGATTATAACTGTAGCTGCTTAAGCAACATGATCTCATTCTATGTGCTTGCCTTTTCTCTTGTAGCTTTTGTTCCGTGACGATTCTACCGTGGATGATCTCATCTATGTCATTGAAGGAAATCGTAAATACATGAAGTGTATTTATGTGTATAACAAGATTGATGTGGTTGGTATTGATGACATGGACCACCTAGCTCGGCAACCAAATTCCGTCGTCATTAGTTGTAATTTGGAGGTAGATTTACTTTCCCTTTCAATATCACTGGAGATAGAAGTGTTGCGTTGGATATGCATGAATGAAAAACAATGTGTATGAAATATGTTGAGATGAATTATCAAAGTGTATCTTCTGTTTTCCTCAATCTGTTAACATTACCAGTTGGTTTTCAATGTTAGTTGAGCTTGGGCACTATAATCATTAACGTTTTTACTTTTACTTCAAACAGCTGAATTAAGATAGACTACTTGCAAAGATGTGGGATGCAATGGGGCTTGAAGAGTTTATACAAAGCCACAAGGACAACAACCATATTTCAGTGACCCCGTTGTTCTTTCTGCTGTAAGTCGCATGCTTTCTGTCTCTCTCTTAAGCAAGTGAACTGAACGCCTTTCTCAAGTGAATTTAACTCATTCCACTCAAATCCTTTTCAGGATAAAGGTGGTTGCACAGTAGAGGACTTCTGTAACCATATACACAGGAATATGGTGAAGGATGTCAAATATGTGCTAGTCTGGGGTGCTAGTTCGAGACATTATCCACAAACTTGTGGTCTTTCTCATGTTCTTCATGATGAGGATGTGGTTCAGATTGTCAAGAAAAAGGTTGGTATTCCATTTAATGTTCTTTTGGACGCCTGATTTGTTGCCTTTCCCTTTAGCTATGGTAATCTTTTTAGTAAGTTTGTAAACTTTGAACGCTATTATTAGTCTTAAAATCTAATTTGCTCATGATTTATATGTTCCTCAGGAAACCGATGAAGGAGGTCGAGGTCGGTTCAACTCTCATTCGAATGCACCTGCTAGAATATCCGACAGACAAAAGAAGGCTCCCCTGAAACAATAAGCAGGTAAAGGTGGCATGAAAATGGGATACTCTTGATTCATTAGGCAAGCCGAGAAAAGGAAATTTATGGTATCAGGTTTTTGGGAAAAACATCATATTCTGAATTTATCGAACGAGTAGAACCTGTAATCCTTGCCTGTAGTGTTATTTATATCCTGAGGCAATAAAAATAGAAGTATGCAGTTCTCTTGATTATGATGGAATTTGTAACTTTTGTTTTTCATGAACTATTGGTACACTCCGTCGAATCAGAATCAAGTTTTTATGATAAGTTTTTTGGTTTAAATCTTCAGACACCGTGAAAAGGATAATTATTTCAGCCTAAAGTTTTTTCTACTTTAGCGAGATTCATTTCCTTTTATTCAGTATATGTTTTTAGTGACTGAAACTAAGTAGTGATTCTAAAGCCCCTCTATTCTTATTTAAAAATCAGGTTAGCAACTGTGGGTACGAGAAGTATGAGTGGTAGCGCAATGGTTTTAGGTACAATTGTTACTGTAAAAGCATCGATGGTATTCACCCTTTACAGAAGAATGCCATTAATAGACTTTTTTGATCCAGGAGCAACGCCGACAATTCATCACGTTACAACATGGCATATAAATTGGAGGTATCCAAATAGCAGAACTGAACGTTAGACTATAGGACAATGAATTTCATTGCCAATACACTGTTATGGTCTTCGTGGTTCCTTGTTTAATCCAAGGTGAGTAAGAGATACCCATATTAGTACTTTACTGCTACTATTATGTACTCTTGGGTGCCATTCCATTAACTCTACTAAGCTTAACTACACATCATCACGATTTTTCTTCATAGGTTCTTTAAGAAAAATTTCAGATCCTAACAGTTTTATTCTCGGTAAACATGCATACTGCGGTTTTATGTAAGAAAATGTTTTGTCAGTTGAATCAGTTATATAGCATGTCTAAAACGTTCTATTTTGTTGGCAAGGGATTATAGAGTCAGGCTTGATCTTTATGGATCTGTCATATTGTATGAAGAAAAGAGGTCATACTTTTATTGCAGCATTTAGTCTTCTTATACAAGTAAGAGTAATCATAACTGATTTCTTAATTTTGCACGAACAACTTCATTCTGGAAGATATGAAACTTTTAATTCTTTTGCAGTTAATGTGGATTACTAAACAAAATGCCAATTGTTGAGAAAATATAGAATTTCGCTTTTACTGATCTTCCCTTGTTGACTTTCATATTTTTTATTTGTTTTTTTGGATTCCAGGAGTTTTAGTTACTTGACTACATCTCCATCTGCTAAGCCGTCTTGCCTACTTAAAGAGTTAGAGGTTGCTTTTTTTAAATTGTCAATAAGTCATAAATAAGGGTTACTCATTGTTTTGCAGACTATGAAACTCTTAGAGCTCTTGATTCTGATAATGGCTCCTCTGCACAATCGCTGAGTGAGGAAGAGATAAATGCCCTTCATGTTCACAAGTACAAGGCTGCTGGACCGCAAAGGCAAGTAACTAGTCTCATGACTTCACGATTGTTGCCTGACTGATGCATTTTTTTTTTATACAATTTCATTTTCCTTCCTTCATTTGACAGTTTCCTCATTAAAACAGAGCTCACTCAAGTTTTCAAGATTTTTTCCCTAATATCTTGCGGTTATTGCTTACAGTGAAAGTTCAACAGTACAACATGCCTCATCTTCATCCATGCCTGAGGTATTACTTCCATATCCTTGTATCTACCATGGGTTGTCATGGATGACCCCCTCTATACGCACAAACATGATCCCTCATGATAGTAGAATGTTGTCTGAGCTTAGAAATGAGTTTTCTGCCATCTTTACGTATAAAAATGCATGTTACACAAACATGTCCTTACTTTTCAACTTTTTGATGCTCTTTTAAAGCAAAAAAAGCCAGATGCTGCTAAGCCTATACAATTTTCTTACAAGGGTGTCAATAATTTCTTGCTTTGTTGTTCATGGATACAATGCATTTACACATGGTTTCCCTAGGTAAGCTTTGTATATTTAAATGGTTGAGAGATACAGTAGGTTTTGAAGATGGGGGAGGTCAGTAGAGCTTTGCTATTTACCAATTTGAAGCAACCATGAGTTTTGTTTTTCGAGGGACAAGAGGAGATATAGAAAGTGGTTTTCCAGGATTTATTCCTGAACGTCGCCAAGTGGTATGTATCAAATTCTATTGATTCTGTGTGATAATGCTGTGAAGAACTCAAAGCTTACTAAGTGGATATAGTGCTTATGTTTGTTAAAAAGAAAGATACAATGCTTCATTTAGTATTTACTTATGTATTTGTATTGTCATGCCTCATATATGTCAGCGTGTCCATGCAGGTCGTCCAATAAACACCAATTCAATGGCTTTTCTTGTAACAAGTACTTCATTTGATTCTTCCTTTATTTGGAAGTTTTGTGGCGTTATACGTTTTTTAGCCACTTCTCGCTTCTAATTACTGTTTGTTCATGATATTAAATTCATATCAGATGTCACCTAACTTTCTCGTATTCAATACTAATGGTGATATTTCAATAGGGCCTGTAAATCTTTTTGATGATTTGTTGTTTTTGAGATTGTATTTTCTAAGGAAGTATTCCTGTGGTTTTTTATTTTGTAGCTATGGCTAGTTCTCGGGGTGTTTTGATGGCCACAAGCCTTAGAATGTATGCAACTTGCCAGCAAATTCAGGCTCAGGCACAAGCTCATGCTGCGGCCACTAGTGGCCTGCTAGGTCAAGCTGAGTTACGCTTGCATATGCCACCATCCATAGCTTTTGCAACTAGAGGACGGTTATAGGGACTCAGACTTCAACTTGCGCTTCTTGACAGGGAATTCGATGACTTAGGTATGTTTTACACTACCATATTCTATTTTATATGAAACTGCACATCATTGATTGATTATTATCAAAATTTATGATGATTTATGATGTTGGTTGGGTTTTAAATCGTCAATAAGTCATAAATAAGGGTTACTCATTGTTTTGCAGACTATGAAACTCTTAGAGATCTTGATTATGATAATGGCTCCTCTGCACAATCGATGAGTGAGGAAGAGATAAATGCCATTCCTGTTCACAAGTACAAGTCTGCTGGACCGCAAAGGCAAGTAACTAGTCCCATGAATTTCACGATTATTTCCTGACTGATGCATTTTTTTTATACAATTTCATTTACCTTGAGAACTATTTTGAATTATCTGACTGTTTCTGAAAATAATTTTCTATTTTGTAGTGCTGATTATATGTTGTCGTAATAAATGGTTTTTTTGTGCATCCAGAGGTCACTCACATTATATATAAGAAGTTTGACACTCGAATGCAAAGACAGAAGATTTATGGGATGCTCTTGAGGAGGGATCTGGGGAACCAGTGAACATGCTAATGAATTCATGGACAAAACAGATGGGGTATCCTGTAATTTCCTTAAAACTCAAAGATAATAAGTTGGAGTTTGATCAAGTCTATTGTTGTTCTCACATATTCTGTTATTGCCTTGGGTGTCTAATCATTTAAGGAACCTAATTTTTTTTTGTCAAATTTAGAAGTTTTCGTTTCGGTTAAGGTAAGGAACCTGACAATGTTGTAATTTGCAGTCACAATTCTTACAAAGTGGATCTAGTGGAAATGGTCAATGGATTGTCCCAATTACATTATGTTGTGGCTCATATGAGGCTCACAAGAATTTTCTATTGCGGTCAAAATCAGAATCTTTGGATGTGGTAAAACTTCTTGGGTCTTTGGATGTGAAAGGGAACCACAAGCAGTGGATTAAGCTTAATGTTGACCAAGCTGGTTTCTATTGGGTAAAATATGATGATGACCTCCAAGCCAGACTAAGATATGCCATTGAAGCCTCATCCTTTTCTGCAACAGATAGATTTGGTAAGATATATTTCACTATTATATAGTTGTTGTGTTCCCTTATATTTTAGTGATTCCATTATCTGACGCCGATGTTATTGTTTTGGACAGGTGTTTTGGATGATTCTTATGCCCTATCTATGGCTTGCAAGAAGTCATTGTCATCTTTGTTTGCCTTGATGAGTGCGTACAAGAAGGAACTCGACTATACTGTCTTGTCACATTTGATCATTGTAAGTTTCTCCTCTTCATTTGATAGTAATGGTACCTTATTTGATGCGTTCACACCCTAATCACCTTCACTAATGCAGGTGAGTTTCAAAGTGCAACAATCACTGCTGATGCTGTTCCAGAATTATCAGCTTACCTTGAGCAATTCTTCATCAATCTCTTCCAGACTTCTGCCGAGTAAGTTTATTAAAGGACTCTACTCAAGTATATCCATTAGCTATTAAATTGGAAGAGTTTTTTTCTTCCAGTTTGTTGTCAAGTGTTGCTACAGAATTGATTTTCAAAAGTTCACGATACAGTGTTTGGAAGTTATTTTTTTTTTAATCTTTGCTAGCTATGCTAATTGCGTATATGTATTATTAGCATTTTGTAAACCCATTTGTACAAGCGTGTCTGAAGAATTTTTTTTTGTTTAAATCAAAATATATTCCTTTATTATTTTTTCATGTATTGGTATTATATGTGATGATGTTGAACATCTGCCTAATGGGAAACGAATCAACTATATGTGAGATGTTATATGAAAAAACTGTCATATACAAGGCTTTACGATGACAGTTTCATGAAGAAACTGCTACCTTAGCACCGCTCATGTGACAGATTGTTTACAAAACCCATACTAAAAGTGTTTATCATGACAGTTCTTTATAAGAAATGTTACAGTAAGTCGTTTGCTATAAAAAAAAAAAAGGGTTTATGATAACAGTTTTTAATAGAAAATGTTACATAAGTTGTCAACAATGATAGGATTATGGAGAAATTGTCACCTTAGTAAAATAAATTAAGTTACCAATGACAGATTTATCTAGAAACTGTTACTGTACGTTATAAACAACGACAGGTTTATGAAAAAACTGATACTTATAGTTATGATTCCGTGACAGTTTCTTATAAAACCTTTCGTAAATAAGGCTTTAATGACACTGCAATTATTTTTCAAAACTGTCACATAAATATTTTGGTGGCAGTTTTTAACTGTCACATAAGCCCATTTTTGTACTAGTGGATGAAGGTTATACAAGCGAATGTCGAATGCCTTTTGCAAGCATCATATACTTACGAGCATTGTCCAGGCCTAACTCATGCCTTGGACTAGCACCTAGGCCAGTTCAGGCCTATTTTTCGCTTCATCAACTCTACTTCGACTAAAAACTGGGTGCATGCACTGATCTTTGGTCTTGCCAAGAGTGCAGCAACCAGGCATATCTCGTTTGTACCGTATGGCTTGATTGGAAGTATGATTATCCATCAAATGGAATGAAACTACCTCATCAAGTGCGATAACAATCATCTCTTGCATAGCATCTCCAAGCATGATGATATGAGTTACCAAAGCGTCACAATCATCTCCAAATTAGATGATATGAGCGATAAGATGCTGCACCGTAATGCATTGCATTGCAGCTGCCTACGTACCCAACTACCTTGAAGGGATCAAGCATGCTCGTAGTTCAACAAAGTGTCAATTCGAAAGGAACAAGCAACTTAAGCCTATTAAGGCAAATCCAACATCAATTTCAACTTCATCGCAAGGCCAAAAGCCAAGAAAAACCTAGACCGTAGAGGCCAAAGGGCTTTCGCAAGGTATGCACTAGTTTGTGCCTAACTATCGCTATTTGTTATGCAAATATGCGTTCTCGAGTACATAACACCATTGAATGATGTTTTTGCATTATTCAAGCTTTATAGGCTAAGCTACAAACATATTGATGCTTAAACATCAAGTATGTTCCAACGTATATGCCACAACGCATATGTCTGTGCATTACCGCTCATGCACATTCAAGCTTTATCGTTTAAGCTATAAGCATATTGATGTTTATGCATCAAGTATGCTCCAACGTATCGGCCACATCACATTTATATATGCATTACCGCTCATGCACATTCAAGCTTTATCGTTTAAGCTAGAAGCATATTGATGCTAATGCATCAAGTATGCTCCAACGTATAGGCCACATCGCATTTATATGTGCATTACCGCTCATACACATTCAAGCAAAGCTCCCTCCCTATATATGTTTTATTCGCATTTTCACAAATAAATAAAATAAAGGGAAGTGACATCCATCGACTGCACTTTAGGCAAAAACGCCAACTGGTTGGCGTCTCTTAAGCAGATCCGCTAACTGGTAGGCGCATCTAGGCAAATCCGCTAATTGGTTGGCGCCTCTAGGCAAATCCGCTAACTGGTTGGCGCCACTAGGCAATTTCGCCATCTGGTTGGCGCGTCAAAGCGATTCCGCCATCAGGTTGGCGCTTCTAGGAAAATCCGACATCTAGTTGGCGCCTCAAGGAAAATCCGCTTTCTAATTAGCATTGCCAAGGAAATCCATTTTC
Organism: Papaver californicum; assembly: GCA_023531435.1. Lineage (NCBI taxonomy): Eukaryota > Viridiplantae > Streptophyta > Magnoliopsida > Ranunculales > Papaveraceae > Papaver > Papaver californicum. Next base: position 801,307 of record JAJJMC010030979.1, on the reverse strand, counting down.
GGCAAAGCCAAGCTAAGCATTATCGATTTTCAACCAACACCTCCTCCCTATATTTGTTTTATCTGCATTTATACAAGTGGATATAAGGAGGATACACGACGTTCATCTACTGCACTTTCTAGTGATGCATTCTAAATCATGCATCACGACATAATAGTGCATTGGCATTATGATGTACTCTCAATACACAATCTTGGTTCGGTGATGCATTCTCGATCATGCAACATTGGCTTAGTGATGCATTCTCAATAATGCATCACAGCATAATAGTGCATTAACACTATAATGCATTCTCGAATAGCAACATTGGCTTAGTGATGCATTCTCAATAATGCATCACGGCATAACAGTGCATTAGCACTATAATGCATTCTCGAATAACAACATTGTCTTAGTGATGCATTATCAATAATGCATCACGGCATAATAGTGAATTAACACTATAATGCATTCTCGAATAGCAACATTGGCTTAATGATGCTTTCTCAATAATGCATCACGGTATAATAGTGCATTAGCACTATAATACATTCTCAGATACTCCACATAGGGTCAGTGATGCATTCTCAATCATGCATCACTGCATAATAGTGTCTTTGCACTATGATGCGCTCTCGGGTAATCCACATAGGGCCAGTGATGCATTCTAAATCATGCATCACTGTATAATAATGCCTTTGCATTATGATGCGCTCTTGGGTACTCCACATAGGGTCAGTGATGCATTTTCAATCATGCATCACGCATAATAGAGCCTTACCACTACAATTTCGAGGTCAAGGCATCCACACCCTAATGCATTCTTAGTAAGCTTTATAAGCTTAGGATGAAGCTTCATCCCATGCCATGACGCATCCCTAAGTAAGTGTCATGCCAAAATTGTGGGTGTTACATACCTCCTGATCCGCATAAATAATTATCTTCCGCTTGGCCTTAGACGAACTCCGTAAGTTGGGACTCCGAGCCTTGTCCCTTTTGGAAGAGGCACCACTCATCATCGGAGACCCTGAGAGGAATTTTCTGAAATGTTTTCTCTCGTTATTCCAGAAGCGTGCATACATGGTTGATATCCGAGGCTTCCTACCCCGGATGAAGAAAGGAATGCTTATTCCCTCAACAAGACATACATCCAAATTTTTCTTTAAGTCTCTAATGGACAGAGCTACATTGTGAATACGGGGCACTTCTTGGTCAAAACTCATTTGACGAGACGCACGATGGATGTTGTATGCTTGCACTGAATAACCTTATGAACAAAGAACAAGGATATAACCTAGAGTGGAACTATTCATAAACGCATTTTTTCTATGATAAAAGGCATAACCTTGCCTCTTTGGACCTGAATAGAGGACCCCCTCGACCTCTCCATCAAAAGTAGTTGATGAAAGTAGAATCCCAAGGACTGAAGTTCACCTCACTCAGGACATCTATCAAATCATATAAATCTACAGAGGTAATACTTCTTTTATTCCAATGGCGGATCCTTGCATATTCAATACCTCCCTGCAATTTTAGAGGCTTCGACAAAAGCGTATATTTTGGGAAGTACTCCCATAACCATGCTTGGAGAAACGCAGTATGAATGCAAGAATCAATCTTCATAAACCCGTAAGAAGTTTTCATGTCGAGAGACAATGAATCTAAATAAGAATACAAAGAAACAAGAAACAATTTACAAATAGGGAGACATTCACCACCAGCAAGTGTTAATACTAGAGGAACAACCGAGATCTTAAACTTACTAACGGAGAAGTCTTCAAATACAATCTCTAGATAACCAGAGTGTCAAGAATGCTGCAATGGTCAAAGGGTCACTAAGGGTGGGATGTTTTACCATTCCACCGATAATCGATCCATTTCACATAATATGCACCATTTCGACCCTTACCCCGCTGGACTTCTTTTATTTTTCTCTCCAAAGTCGTGATCATTCGCTTCTCTTCAGTTGAATTTTCAACAGGAAAAGTCCCAGAAATTGGGAGCTATAACAAACTAACTACATCCTCTAGAGTGATTGTTAATTCACCCAAGGCGCATATAGTAGAATTAGTTAGTCCACACCAACGTAAAGCAAAAGTCAAAAAACCCTAAACATCCTTGAGAACCTGCACATGATCAGATATTTTTACAACATAAAGTATTCGGGCATCTCTCAAAACCTTAATCACTGAAGGGTCACTCAACATCACTTTACACCAGTTTACCTACTTTTTCTTGGGCATCTGATGCATCTTGAACTCAACATAAGAAGATACATAATCTCCTCCCTGCAAACAAAATCTTGGAATAGTATCAAGAGAAACACTCTGGGGAGCAGCATACTTCTCAGAGTTAGGGATAAAATTGCCAATAAAACTAGAGGGTACAACAAGCTCTTCAGAAATATGTTCTTGAAACCTATCACAAATATGAGGTACGCTCTCAATAAATACAGTATCAAGAATTTGTTGTCTGTTCTGACCAGAAGAGGTGCCAACGTCATTATCATGCTCACTAGTCATCTGCAATGCATTCAAGTTTTTTCTATATCAAATACAGAATTAAAACCTTAGTTTGGTTAAGGATTGATGGATTTCAAAATATATGGTTCTAGTTGGAACATCAAAAACAAAAACAACAACTAGGGTTTGAAAATAAAAAAGGGCCATAATGGCGTTAAAAAATATAGAGAAAGGAGTAGATGCTTACCTTTTTAGTTTGATCGGCCATAGCACTTACTCAAGATCAAGTTCCCACACTTGCTGATGCCAAAACCTTGAAGGACATGATAAGTTCTTGTCACACCTGCTACTAGCAAAAAGAACAAGAAGGAAAAGAGGAACTAACATAAATAAAAAGAAGGGGGGGAGGCATATATATAGGCGCCAACAAGAAGAGTCCTTGTCCAACAAGAAGAGTCCTTGTACGTGGTAATTGGTATCCTTAGCATAAACAAGGGCGCCTATTATCTCCAACCAAGTTTCGCGCTAAGGGGTGCATATCTCAATATCCAAGAAACTAAGTATATCTTCTTCTACTCTTAAAATTTAAATTATGTATATATGATTATTGAAAGCATGTTATCACCATCTAGTGCTTACTGTGCAATATTATTGTTCCTCGTTAAGCAGGGTATTTAATATATATGGTGAGTTTTGATAAGGACTAGAATTGTAAAATTATCCTCTGCCAAGCAGCATGAATATAAAAAGGATATGTGCGTATTTATGCGCATATGCTTAACTCTATAACAAAATATGGAATACTATGTCTCAACTTATATTTCGTAATCGAATTAAAAGTACAGATTCTATTTAAACATTCTAAACTGGCCTTACATCCTTCTTAATACTCATAATATTCATGTCATCGAACTAGTCTCAAGTCGCATAAATTCCACGGCAGAATTCCTTGAACTTGTCTCGAATGCGCACCGATGTTCCAGCAAGATTCGTCAAATTCGGAATAGCTAATGCTTAAACCCCTAAAATAAATTCTAGCTTAATGCTTCATTCGCAATGAATGCTTCTCAAATTTCACTTCTGAGCTCAAATATGCTACTTTAGCATTTTTCTTAAATCTAAGCCACAAATTATGTGCCACTCCTCTAGGACGCGTCACAATCAAGAAGAAATGCCTCAAAAGACGCATTGAGCCTCTGAACTATGCTAACCCTAGCCATTTCACATATCAGCGCCAAATTAGCACCAGCTATTTGGCTTAACACCACATTGGCACTAGTTAGCCACCATAGCGCTAAAAGCGCTAACCTTAGCACTAAAAGTGCTAACTTTCCTAACGTTAACCCTAGCGCTTGAGAAACGCCAACTAGCCTAACATGGCCTTAGTTAGCACATCTTGGACTGATGAGGCCTTAGCTAGCACGTCACGACCTTAGCATCTTAACCTTAGCGCTAAAAGTGTTAACTCTAACCCTATCACCAAAAGCGTAAACTTCCTTGGCCAGCCTGATGCGTCCCCAAGCAGTAGATTCACCTAGCCTGACGCGTCCCTATAGACATGGAGTTTTTGAAAAGGGTCAGAATTATAAAATCGCTATTTTTGCTAGTTGCAGGAACATAAAAATATTCGCGCATACTTGTGCGCATACTTCTGACTTCACCTCAAAATACAAAATATTGTATTCCTCCTTATATTCCGTAAACGAATTCAGGATATAGTCTCTACAAAAGGATACATGCATTCCATGCTAACAACGTAGTCTATAATCTCTACACAATAAGTCTCAAGATCCTAGATGGGTTTCCCACTAGTGTAGAACACTTTGAGTCTTCTCTGAATAACTACAAATATTCTAAACTGGCCTTGTAGCCTCATCAATACTCATAATATTCATGCCATGTCGAAATAGTTTCAAGTTGCATAAAATTCCATGACTGAATTCCTTGAAATTGCCTCTAGTGCGCATTGATGTTCTAGCAACATTCATTAAACTCGGGAATAGCTAATGCTTAAACTCTGAAATACATTATAACTTAATACTTCATTCGCAACGAATGCTCCTCAAATTGATCTTCTGAGCACAAACATGCTACTTTAGCACTTTGCTTTAACACTACGAAGCAATGTGATAGACACATTTTTGTGTCCAATTTAATCTCAATTTTATATATTGTTGGTATTTTATTTTTGTACTTATTATGGTTTTTATTGCTTTTTAGGTATTTTTGGAGAATTGTTAAAGGCACCTTCACATTGTATTAAGGCACCCCAATTGATTTATAAAGGCACCCAAGGATTAATGCACCCAAAATTCAAATTGAAAATTTGGGCGGGAAGAAGAATTTCTATTCTTCATGCAGCGTGAAATAGGAAATTGGGTTGAAATTTGGAAACTTGCATCTTCTTTGGAAATTTCCTAAACTAAGAAGTTAGAATTGTTGGTAAAGAACTATAAAGAGAAAGAGATCAAAGTGATTCCCCATTTAACAATCAAGAATCAAAATCAGGAA
>JAJJMC010030979.1:764178-791355 GCA_023531435.1 Papaver californicum | reverse complement strand
GGTTTTCTCCATATTTTCTAAAAACATCTCTAGTTTATTTTGCTTTGCTTTATTTAATTAGATTAAGTTTATTATTTTCTAAAATCATTACCTTCACAAGTTCGAGAATCAAACACTTTTTACCACTATTCTAAAACACATCACAATGCCATAAAATGCGCATAGAACCTCTCAGCTAGCCTAACCCTAGCCTTTTCTCATATTAGCGCCAAGTTAGCACTAGTTATTTGGCTTAGCACCATATAGTCACCAATTAGCCACAATAGCGTTAAAAGCGCTAACTTTCCTGGCTCTAATCCCTAGCGCCTGAGAAGTACTAACTAACCAAAAATAGTTTTAATCACCACATTTTATCCTGATAAGTCCTTAGCCAGTGTATCACCACTCTGGCACCGTAACTCTAGCACTAAAAGTGCTAACCCTAATTCTAGCGCCAAAACGCTAACTTTCTTGGTTAGTTATAGCTTGACACATCCTCGAGTACCTGACCATCTATCCTAATGCGTTTTGGCTTCAAATGCGCCGCTATCTCAGGTGTGTCCCTAGTTGGCTCAAGCGCGTCCCAGACGCCAAGGCCAATGCGTCTCCAAGACTTAGCGTGACCCTGCTCCAGCCACGTCCATGGCCTTCTCCTTGGCGCCCTTGGCTCCAGCGTATCCCTGCTCCAGCCGCGTCTATGGACTCCTCCGTGGCTCCCCTAGTACTCAAGCACGTCCCTAGCTAAGTCTTATGCGCCTCCAAGGCCGCGATGTCGCCAGCTTTAGCTTCTCCGCGTCCTTAGCTTTCTTGGCGCCTTTGCATCTTTGGCGCCCCTGGCTCTCCTAGGCGTATCGCTTCCTACGTTTGTTCGCATCCTTTGCATCCCTTGGCTTCCTCAGTGTCTTGGCTTCCTCAATATCTTGGATATTGAGAAAGCGTCCTCGAGAAAGGGCATTTCTGATCCTATCCGTCATCGAGCAAGGGCGACCGTGATCCTATGCATCCTCGAGCAAGCGTCTCAACTAACTAGAACCTTAGAACTAGATTTATTGACTTACCTATCTTTCTTAACTTTAGAACAAGTCTCTCCTTGACTTTGGAGCAAGTACTTTCTTGACTTCGGAGCAAGTACTTCCTTGACTTTGGCGCAAGTGCTATCCCTACTAGCTACTTCCATCGGAAATACGCCTTTCTTTCCACTATTGGTCCAATAGAAAATCTTATATACTTTTTTAATAGATCTTCTTGCTCAAGAAGACCGCTATGATATTTGGCCTCAAATGCCTCACATACTTACGATAAGGCACTTCTGAGCTAATACTTAGCCATTAAATATGTCATATTACTTTCAAGCAAGCACATGACCATTAAACTTCCCAGACTTGACACTAATCAGTCGGATTATCAATCTAGTGAGTCGCATGACTTGCCTCACTAACTTAGCAAATTATTTGACTTGACTTAATCAAAACCATAGTAGATTATGACTAAACTATTTCCACGAGATATCAAATAAAATATGGAGGGATTCTCATTGGGGTATTGGTCTGGTGGTATATGGCATCGTGGGTGGTGATACAACCTCCACGAACAAGAAGGTAACAAGAAGTGGGCGGTTATATAGCAGTTGAGAGGATGCGGAGTAGTGGTCAGACAAGTCTCCCCTACTTTCCGGGCACCACCATATTACAATCTCTAGAATCATCACTTCTTCATCTCTCCCTAACTTCTATGACTTACGAGGAATCAATGTGTCTCGGACTGGAAAATTCCGCCTCCGGCGCTATGCGCTGGACAGTCCAGAACTCCCCGATGCGCGGCTTAAAAGATAGTAACCGGACCTTAAAGCTTAACTTCTTGCTGTCATATGTAGGTATATTTGCCTTTCTAAGCATGCTTTGCAAACATGATACTCGAATCGTAGTTTCTATACCGTTCCAACTCACCCTTATTCTACAAAGGGTACATGAAATTTAAAGCCAATGGTGAATGCCTTTGGAAAACATCACATAATTATTATCATTGTCCAGGCCTAACTCATGCCTTGGACTAGTACCTAGGCCATTTCAAGCCTAATTTTTCGCTTCATCAATTCTGCTTCGACCATACGCTGGATTCTGCATTAATCTTGTTCCTTGCCAAGAGTGCAACATCCAGGCACATGCCATTCTATGCCGTAAGGGTTGCTAGAAAGTATGAAAAATCCATCGAATGGAATTGCAACTACCTCACCAAGTGTGGCAACAATCATCTTTTGACTTGGCATTGCCGATCCTGATGATACGAGTTACCATAATATCACAATCACCTCTAAATTAGATGATATGAGAGACAAGATACTGCACCTCAATGCATTGCATTGCAGATGCCTATGTACCCAACCCGTACCTTGAAGGGATCAAACATGGTCGTAGTTCATTCGAAGTGTCAATTCGAAAGGAACAAGCAACTTATACCTATTAAGGAAAATCCAACATCAATTCAAACTTTATCGCAAAGCCAAAGGCCAAGCAAATCCTAGACCGTATAGGCTAAAGGACTTTCGCAAGGTATGCACTAGCTTGTGCATCACTATCGCTATTTACTACGTAAATATGCGTTCTCGAGTACGCAACACGATTGAGTGATGCTTTCGTATAATTCAAGCTTTATGGGCTAAGCTACAAGCATATTGATGCTTAAACATCAAGTACGCTCCAACGTATAGGCCACAACGCATATATATATGTACATTACCGCTCATGCACATTCAAGCTTTATCGGTTAAGCTACAAGCATATTGATGCTTAAGCATCAAGTATGCTCCAACGTATAGGCCACATCGCATATATATATGCATTACCGCTCATGCACATTCAAGCTTTATCGTTTAAGCTATAAGCATATTGATGCTTAAACATCAAGTATGCTCCAATGTATAGGCCATATCGCATATATATGTGCATTACCGCTCATGCACATTCAAGCAAAACTCCCTCCCTATATATGTTTTATTCGCATTTTTAAAAATAATAAAAAAAAGGGAAGTGACATTCATCGACTGCACTTTAGGCAAAGACGCCAACTGGTTGGCGCCTCTAGGCAATTCCGCTAACTGGTTGGCGCCTCAAGGTAAATCCGCTAACTGGTTGGCGCCTCTAGGCAAATTCGTGTACTGGTTAGCATACCTAAGGCTAATCCGCTTCCTGGTTAGCATAGCTAAGCATCATCGATTTCCAACCAACACCTCCTCCCTATATATGTTTTATTTTAATTTATACAAGTGGATATATGGAGGATATATGACGTTCATCTACTGCACTTTTTAGTAAAGCTTTCTCGGGCATGCATCACGGCATAATAATGCATTAGCACTATGATGCATTCTCAGGTATGCAACGTTGGTTCAGTGATGCATTCTCAATCATGCATCACGGCATAATAGTGCATTATCACTATGATGCATTCTCGGGTATGCAGCGTTGGTTCAGTGATGCATTCTCAATCATGCATCACGGCATAATAGTGCATTAGCACTATGAAGCTCTTGAAGATACGCGTCAAGGCCATTGTGTCTTTCCCGGGTAAGGGTCATTTTTGACTTGTGATGTATTCTCGAATATGCATCACACGTAATAGGGCCTTAACACTATAATTCGTGGTCAAGGCATCCACACCCTGATGCAATCCTAAGTGAGCTTCATAAGCTTAGGGTGAAGCTTCATCCCAGGTCATGACGCGTCCCTGAGTAAGCGTCATGCGAAAATTTTGGGAGTTACACAGTGTGTCTTTTTCAAAATACAAATAGATGATTCTTATCTAAGTTCAACCCAACTACACTTCCCTTGGCTCACGAATCAAAAATTACGGGCCAGAATGTGGGCATCTACTAATCACATCCAAAAATCACGCTAAGGGGTACTTATCCAGTACCTGGAAGCCAGAAGCTAAGTATACTTTCTTCTACTCTTAAAATTTAAATTATGTGTATATAATCATTATAACCATACCACCACCATCTAGTGCTTACTGTGGAACATTATTGTTCCTCACTAAGAAGGGGACTTAATACAAATAATGAGTTTTTAACAAGGGTTAAAATTATAAAATCGCCATTTTGCTGAGTTGCAGGAACTTAAAAATATTTGCACATACTTGTGTGCATAATTCTGACTTCACCTCAAAATACAAAATACTGTATTCCTCCTTATATTCCGCAAACGAATTCAGGATACAATCTCTACAAAAGGCTGCATGCATTCCATACTAACAATGTAGTTTATAATCCTTACACAAAAGTCTCAAGCTCCTAGATGGGTTTCCCACTAGTGTAGAGCAATTTGAATCTTCTCTGAATAACTATAAACATTCTAAACTGGCATTGTAGCCTCATCATTACTCATAATATTCATGCCATATTGAACTAGTCTGAAGTCGTATTCCTTGAACTTGCCTCGAATGCGCATTGATGTTATATCAGCATACATTAAACTCGGGAATAACTAATGCTTAAACCCTGAAATACATTATAACTTAATGCTTCATTCACAATGAATGCTCCTCAAATTACTCTTCTGAGCACAAATATGCTACTTTAGGACTTTGCTTAAATATAAGCCATAGATAATGCACCACTCCTCTTAGATGCGCCACAACTGAGAAGAAATACCATAAAAGATACATTGAACCTCTCAGCTAGGCTAACCCTATCCTTTTCTCATATTAGCGCCAAGTTAGCACTAGATATTTGGCTTAACACCACATTGGAACCAATTAGCCACTATAACGCTAAAAGCGCCAACTTTCCTGGCTCTAAACCCTAGCGCCTGAGAAATGCTAACTAACCAAAAATGGTCTTAGTTAGCACATTTTAGCCTGGTAAGGCCTTAGCCAGCGTATCACAACCTTGGCACCGCAAATCTAGCACTAAAAGTTCTAACTCTAATTCTAGCGCCAAAGCGCTAACTTTCTTGGTTAGTTATAGATTGACGCGTCCTCGGGTACTGTTCCATCAAACCAAATGTGCCCCTAGCTCAGGTGCGTCCCTAGTTGGCTCCAGCTTCCAAGGCCAATGTGTCTTCAAGACTTAGCGCACCCCTGCTCCATCCGCGTCCGTGGCCTTCTTCTTGGCGCCCTTAGCTCCGACGCGTCCCTACTCCAGCCGCGTCTATGGCCACCTTTGTGGCGCCCCTAGCATTCAAGCACGTTCTTAGATAAGTCTTATTCGCATCCAAGGCCACGATGTCCCCAGCTTTAGCTTCTCCGTGTCCCTAGCTTCCATGGCGCCCTTGCATCCTTGGTGCCCATGGCTAATCCAACGCGTCTTGGCATCCTACGCGTCCTAGCCTCTTCAGCACCCTGGATCTCCTCGGTTTATCTCTTTCCATGCGTCTTTGCATCCTTGGCGTCCCTTGGCTTCCTCAGTGTCTTGGCTTCCTCAACATCTTGGATCCTCGAGCAAGTGTCCTTGAGTAAGGGTGTCCTTGATCCTATACGTCCTCGAGCAAGGGCGTCCCTGATCCTATGCGTCCTCGAGCAAGCGTCTCAAATAACTAGCATCTTGACACTAACTTTCTTGACTTACCTAGCTTCCTTGACTTTAGAACAAGTCCCTCATTGACTTTGGAGCAAGTACTTTCTTGACTTCGGAGCAAGTACTTCCTTGACTTTAGCGCAAGTGCTAGCCTTGCTATCTACTTCCATCATAAATACACCTTTATTTCCAATATTGGTCCAATACCAAATCTTATATAGTTCTCTAATAGGTCTTCTTGCTCAAGAAGTCCTCTACAATATTTGGCCACAAATGCCTCTCAGACTTACGGTAAGTCACTTCTGAGCTAATACCTAGCCATTAAATATGTCACGTTAATTTCAAGCAAGTACATGACCACTAAACTTCCTAAACTTGATACTAATCAGTCTAATTATAAATCCAGTGAGTCGCACGACTTGCCTCATTGACTTAGCAAGTTATTTGACTTGACTTAATCAAAACCCTAGTGTCTTATGACTCCACTATTTCCACGAGATATGTAATATAACATGGGGGGGATCCTTATTAGGGTATTGGTATGGTGGTCTACGGCATCGTGGGTGGTGACACAACCTCCACGAAAAAGAAGGTAACAAGAAGTGGGCGGTTACAAAGTAGTTGAGAGGATGAGGAGTAGTGGTCAGACAGGTCTCCCCTACTTTACAGGCACCACCCCACTACAATCTCCACAATCATCACTTCTCCATCTCTCCCTTACTTCCACGACTTACGAGAAATCAGTGTGTCCTCTTCAAAATATAAATAGATGATTCTCATTTATTCGAAACAAGATAGAAACACACAAGAGACAAGATATTCAGCTTGAAGAAACAAAACCTATAGAATTAGTGATTCCTCTCAGAGAATCTATTTTCTTCTTCATACACTTTCACACTGATATTTTCTCAACCTTCTTTGTTTTCCTCCCCTAAGACCTACCCAAATCCTTTCCATCTTTGTAATTGAAGCAGGACGTGAACGACCATTTTTTGGTTTAGGCTTGTCCTGTTCGATTTTGATCTTTTGAACCTACTCGAAAGTATGATTTTATCATACATTTGTTTTCACCCTAAAACAGTACCTGAGTAACGACCTTACCTAGCTTGACACGTCCCAGAGTACGGCTAGTCTGATGATTCCCTAAGATCTGATGCGCCCCTAGATCCAATAGCCTGATGCATCCCTAGCCACTAAGATATGATGCGTCCCTATCTCCTAGCATCCTAGCGCGTCCTTACTAGTGCTGACATGTCTCTAGCCCAAACACCTGGCGCATCCCTGCCAGCCTAGTGCGTTCCTACCAGCCTAGCGCGTCCCTAGTATCCTAATGCGTCCCAGCCATCCTAGTGCGTCCCACACAACCTGATACGTCTGTAGCAGCTGATGCTTCCTTAGCTAGCATGTTTCTGGCTAAACCGTCCATACTTAGAGACTTTGCCACAAGCAATTTGACGCTAACACTCTAATGCTAACCATACTATCTAATTGAAGTGCTAACTTCAAACCTCCTTGACACTAGCTTCCTAGACCTAGTATAATTAACATTTACTAGAAGATATGCATGTTGGCCTTGCTCCTGGGACGTTAGCACATTAGCCTTTTATACTGGAAGAGCTAACACATTATTATTTGCACTAAGTAGCTAGTACTAGCTTTTCTATCTACTTCCCTCAGAAATACACCTTTCTTCTCAATATTGGTCCAATATTAAACCTCATAAGAATTCTAGTAGGTCTCCTTGCTTAAGAAGCCCTCAATATTAAACCTCATATGAATTCTAGTAGGTCTCCTTGCTTAAGAAGCCCTCTACAACATTTGGCCTCAAACGCCTCTCAGACTTATGCTAAGTCACTTCTGAGATAATATTTAGCTATTAAATATGCCATGTTACTCCCAAGAAATTACATGACCACTGCACTTACCAGACTCGACACTAATCAGTCTGATTATCAATTCAGTAAGGTGCGAGACTTGCCTCACTGACTTAGCAAGTCATTTGACTTGACTTGACTTAATAAAAACAAACTGGTAGTCCACAAATACACTATTTCCACGAGATATCAAATACAACACATGGGGGGATTCTCATTGGGGTATTGGTCTTGCGGTCTACGACAATCGTACGAGGTGGCACCACCTCCACGAACAAGAAGTGGGCGGTTACAGAGCAGTTGAGATGATGAGGAGTAGTGGTCTGATAGGTCTTCCTTACTTTCCGGTTACCACCCCACTAAAATCTCCACAATCATCACTTTTCCACCTCTTCGCAACTTCCACAACTTACGAAAAATCAGTGTGTCTCCTTCGAACTATAAATAAATAGTTCTCAACCATTCAAGGACAAGACAATCATGTCAGGAGAAACTAAACATATATAAATAATGATTCATCTAATAGATAATCCTTTATCCTTCACACACACTACCTATCACAGTGATATTTTTCAACCTTCTTTGCTTCCCTCCTCTAAGACCTACCCTATCTTTTCCACTTTTGTGATTGAAGTAGGACGTGAACGACCATTTCTTGGTTTAGGCTCGTCCTGTTCGATTTTAATCTCTCAAACCTATTTAAAAATAATTTTTTACTGTATATTTATTTTTATCCTAAAATTTTGGGTAAGAAGACGGTTTCTCTTTAAAAAAAAGTACTCGGTGTTCGTATTCTCGACAAAACCTTAAAGCGTATTGAGTTTCTTTTAAAAAAAATACTCGGTGTTCTTATTCACGACGAAACCTTACAGCGTATTGAAGAAATGAAAGAGTAAGAATAACATCCTGAGGTTTTCAAGGAAGCTATAGCCAATAAGTCATAGGAGAGCCCACCTTGTGTAGACCTAGTTGTGAAACTTTTGGAGCACTTGTTCAATAAGAAGGTTTAGATTGCTTGGGATATGGGAACCGGGTATCTAGTTTAAAGGTCAACGCTTGATGATATTGGAATTGATATACCAAAAGCACCAAACAATTTTATCGATATAATGGGTAAGATGATTCTTGTCAGGTCTTTGGAATTCAAAATGGTTAAAGAGATTCTTAAGAATGTTGAGGATGCCATGTTCAAGATAGTTAATTCTGACCAAAGAAGCATACCATTCTCATTTTGTTGTAAAAAACTCACCTAAAATGCCCGCTCCAAAGCAGCAGACCATTCTTTCCCTGCACCTATTCAACTTCCATTAGGATATTCATTCAATACAACAACACAAAATATGCAACATACTCTTCAGATAAAATCTTTATAACATGCTTCCCAAATGGGATTTGAAAAGCTTATCAACATGCAACTAAAAATACCAACAGAAAGACATCTCAGGGCGTTAATATTACAACTAGAAATAGTTATCTTAATTGATTAGAAAAAATGACCATTTCAACTGGAAATACCTTTTTCATAACAGATTCAACTGAAAAACAAAGCAATCAATGATTTAATATCCTTGAAACAAGCAAGTTATCATCTCTAAGAGTAGTCTTATGAGGAATAACCACACCAAAATAAAACCCAAGTATTAAATCAAATGAAAAAGAAAAAATGAAATCAAAGTTTTCACAAAATATATTTATTAAGGTTAGTGAGAAAACTTGCTTACGGAAGTTAGGGTTCGTAAGTAGAAGTTAGATTTACTTTTATTCATCATCTTCTTCTCCTTCTGCAGGTTGCTAAAGTAATGGTTTTTTTAATTCATCTTCAAACAACCAGATGAACTACACGTAAAACAAAAATAATATGAGAAAACTTAAAAGATTTGTAGGAGACATGTAGGACATTAGAGTCTCATACACTAATTAACCGTATCAGATTTGAAACCCCGGTTACATCTTCTTCAGCTTTGATTAGTTTTTCGAGTTCCTTAATCATTCATTCTTCTCGATTTGATGGTGTTGTTAACTTTGTTGTTGTTTATCCATGGAGACTTCTTTACAGAAGAATTGGTAATGGGATTTCTCTCTTGTTTTGATCCGCTGAAAAAGGCAAAACAAAAGAAAAAACTATATATATATAGGGGATGTTTGGTAACCATTATAATGAATTATGAGTCCATAATCAATTATCCAGCCCATAATCCATTATATAGGTGTTTGTTAAAATTTATAATAACTGATTATTTTAATCATAATTAAAAAAATTTATTATTTTTATAAGTAGAAAAAAATTGTTTGTAAAAATTATCATAATTAATTACTACCTCCGTTTCTGTAAAAGAGTTAATATCACTTTTCCAGAAACAGAGGTAGTATTTTTTTTAACAAAAATGAATTATATTTTTTTCCTTATTTTCTCTAAACTATCAAGAGAGAGAAAAAAAAACAATAATGGACTAAAAAAAAGTTCTTAGATCATCATTTTTTCCTCTCCTCTTAGATAACATTTTTCTAAGATAATCAATTATTCTAAAAATATATTTGTTAAAATTTATTAAAAAAATAATTAATAGTATAATTATTTTTCAATTTATGGTTATCTATAATCATAAATGATAATCATAAAATGTTGCCAAACACCCCCATAAGAGAATGTAGTAAGCGTCATATCTGGTGTGAGGATACCAAAATGACTGGATATGACATTTATATTATTTTTTTGACCCTCTTGGGTAGAGAGTACCTTAACTGGGAAATACTAAATAACACATTCATAAGAGAGAAATCATAAATTGGTCCAACTAGTTTTGGACAATTTCTACTTATGTAATGCTATTGACCATGTCTGCCCTCTTTGTAATATTCACAGTGAAAGTACGCAACATTTATTTATTGATTGTAGCTTTACTATGGAGGTCTGGAGTATTGTGGATAGTAGTTTAAGTCAATGCATAAGGAATCTGATGTTTAGAGATTAGCTCATCAGTGTGGTTCAGATGAATAACCGAATGGGTATTAAGGGTTGAATGCTCAAATGGTTTGGTCTCGTTATCCGGCAGGTTTGGAAATCCAGATGACAAGAAATCATTTTAGAATGAACAACCATATATAAGTCAAAATAGTTCACTTGAGTAAAGCTGGGCATGTACATAGATTCTTAAATAATTATATCATTCCTAATATGATCTGGAATACAGACTAACAGAGCTTGGAAAAAGCCTCAGCATCCATATATATATATATATATATATAGCTAAACTTTGATGGAGCTTTTAAAGAATAAACAAAAGATGTAAGTATGAGTCTAATTAAGTACCAACATAACTTGAAATTATTACGGAGTGAATCTGGCGAAGTCTTTGGATCACCCTAAAAATTAAGAACTGAGTTACGGAGTGAATCTGGTTAAGGCCTTGGATCACCCTAAAAGTTTATTATAAGTATAATGTCCGTCACCACCGTTTGTCTCTCAAAAATATTTGAATGTCAACTCAGGATTGGCTGACTCTAATGGGTGTAAGAGGTTTACGATAGACACATTTGAGACCAGGATTACATCATTTCTGATGCACCCTTCCACCAGTGGGTGTAAGAGGTTTACGATAGACACATTTGAGACCAGGATTACATCATTTCTGATGCACCCCCGTAAGTATGAATTCCTTTGAAAGGATATGTGAGCATGATAATACCGGATCATGGTCAAGAAATGATAAATGTGTTGAATGATAATAGTATCACAAGGTTGTGGATTATGATGATGCATTAGCCTTACCATCCTCAAAGCCAGTTACCATAGACGAATGCATACTTAGGGCTCGATAAGTGTTTTTTTCCCTAACGCAGGGAAAAAATAAAAATTATTTTATATTTTAGTCTTGATAAGTTTTTTCTTTAAACAAAATAAACTATCAGCCATACATTTTTGGACTATGTTGCAAGGCTAAAAAAAGAACAAAAAAAAAAAAAACAACGAGAGTCATAATTTACCTTGAATCGCTATTCCAAATGTGTCGTTATTTATTATCTCATAGGTACAACCCAAGTCTATAAGAATATAATATATATATAATTTTAACTAATAATAAATCAAATTTAAAATATAAAATTAATACAGAGATAAAGAGTAGAGATACTTACAAAGTAGTCTTTATTTATATATATCATACAAAAACAAATTTGAAGTCACACTTAAAGCAGGAAATCAATCACACATTTTCACTCCCAAACTACTAAACAAACTCTTAGATAATGATACTTAAAAACTTAAAACTTCCCCTTCCGCTTTTATTTGTGGGATATATATATATAAGAGTGAAGTTTGTCAAAAAAAAATAATTCTTTTTTGAAATTTTTATCTTTATCTTTTACAACCTATAAGTGAAGGACAAGTGGTAGACATAATCCAAGGTGGAAAAACTATATAAGATTTACTTATTCTTTTTTGAAAAAGAAATATACTTTTGTTTTTTTTTAAATAAATATTAATTTTTACTTTTTTGAAAAGCATATACGTGTCTTTGATGAATAGTGGAATCGATACTGCTTTCTCTAGATAAATTGTAGCCCTCGAATCTTGCTATTAGATCTCGTTATTCCTTTATTAGGAAGATTCAAATCTTTTTATTAATTCTTCAAAATCTTAATCCTCAATTAAGTCTGAAACAATCATCATCATTGGCAATTAAATCTTCTGTGCTTTCTTATTTTATATCGTCTTCCTCCATGGATTTTGACGAAGAAGGTTGCAAATTCATTTCTTCACTTTCAAGTATTTGGAAAATTTGTCTTTTAAATTCTTTTTTGGAAAGATCCTCGTGATTTTGTTTCAGCGCGAGAATGTGGGTAGGGAATTCCATTGGAATTGTTGAATATGATAAGGAGACCATCCGTTGAGCCGCAACAAATTGCATACTGAATTTGAATGGTTGTAGATGTGCAACATTATATTCATCCCACCATTTAATAAACAATTGTCTTTCTAAATACGGAATATACTCCCACTCTGGATCATCATTTTTTGGAATAGAATAATTTTATTTTAAAATCCATGGGATTTCTTATAGGATGAAGGACCACGACATTAGTCGTCTTTTATCATAAGATTGACTATTAGCCTTGAAAAACCTGTTTAAGGATTCTAATATATAACCAGGTAATATATCCCGATTCGGCCCCCTAAAGACCCAACATCTTGGATTACCTTTAATTGAAACCAATATACCAAGAATGAGAAAAAAATTTGATTTTGACAACAAAAGGTTTGCATCCAAGCTTTGATATAATCAGTATAATTATATGATTTGTGTCCAATATAAGGATGATCATTAAATATTTTAGACTCATGGGGGTTCATTCCCCAGTCTCTACAACACTTTTAGAATTAAAGTTTAGAGAAAGTGGGAGTACCATTATCGTCCCTTGAATTATGGGTTATACTGATCGACCCTGTCTCCAGTAGTATTGCTTCATGTAAATCTTTGGTTTTACCATAATATGGTAAAATGTGGTCTTTCAGATTCATTGTGACAACCTCTGCAGGCTCCCTATGAATGTGTTCAGTTTCTACTGCTAGTAGGGGTAGTGATATGGTCATTGGATATGATGATCTTTCTTCTTATGAAAAAGATTGTTTACCCTTATATGGGTTTCCTTTAGTCCTCATAAGATCATTTTTGTTCCTTTTATAAGGACTGGGATAAGAAATTTGAGGAGGCTGTCCTCTAAATAGATGGAAGTCCATTCTTTCCCTGCAAAATTTCACGAGTTAAGAAATAAGGCAAATAGTTAGTGTCTCATTTTATATATTCAATGTTGAAATCAAATGCCGATAAAATGGCTTGCCATCTTGCAAAAAAAATTCAAGAGGCTAAATTCTTAACATCCTTTACCAATACTTCCTTAGATGCTTAACAGTCCACCCTAATGAGAAATTCCTGGTTTGGCAAATCATTTCGAATTAGTGACACAATGAACTATTGCAAAAATTTCTTTTTAAATTGTTGAGTAGTTTTGTTGTGCCGATTTCCACACACTAGAGGTATACTGAACTTTTTTTTTTCAAGAATCCTTTGTTAGAGAATTCCTCCATACCCAACATCAGAGGCATCAATTTCAACTATTTTGTAGGTTGCTGGATTAGCTATAGTTAGACATGGCAATTTTTTGGCTTTATCTTTTATTTTTCCAACAACGCTAGTATTTTCACTGCTCCAATTAACATGGGTTTTCCTTATTCTAGCATACAATGGTCGACCATATTTTGCTAAATCTTTATAAAAATCTGCTATGTAATTCATACTTCAACATTTATAGTTGTTTCTTATCCCTAATTTTATCTGGAAATTTATCAGCAAAGGCTATTGCCTGTTCTATTGGTATAATAGTACCTTTATTAATGTTATGTACAAGGAATCTAACTTGGGTTTGGAATATTTTTATTTTCTTTGCAGATACCACTAAACCAGCCTGCTTCACTATTTTTAGGAAGACTGATAAATGTTTAAAGTGTTTCTCAATAGATTCATAATATGTTGGAATTCTGATAAAAGGTTTTTTTTAGCCAAATGGCATAACATTCCATTCATCAAAATGAAATATGAATGTTGTTTTATACTTATTTTTTTCAGCAATTTGTATCTGCCAGTATCCAAATTTTAAACCAAATTTTGAAAATATAACATCATTATGTAATCTATCCAAAAGGCCTTTTTTATTAGGGAAGGGGTAGCTAATCTACCTTAATGCTTTATTCAGAAGTTTATAGTTTATTACCAATCTCGTAACCCCTCTCTAGTTCTGTTGCCTTTGCAACATAAAAGGCAGGACAACTCCACGGGGAGTAATTTTTCCTAATCATACCTTTGGTAGGAATCATTTTTTCTGAAAAATCTGGTTCATAAGGTAATTCAACTATGTGTTTTTTTTCTTCCCAAAATGCATTAGGGATTTCAGCACAAACTTCTTTTATCAATAGATTGTTAACATCTTTGATTTTCTTTTGAAGTTTTGGACATTTCTCATCTTTTCTTCGATCTTTTTATACTAGATTTTTTCTTTTTAAGAAGAATAAAAATTTCTCTTTTGTTTAATTTTATCTTGGATATGATTGATGAATTTTTGTTTCGGTTCAGAAACAAATTCAAAATATAATTTTATGGCCCTGGACGAGGGTTTCGATTCCTATATTATCAATTTCTAACGGATGTAACATGTTCAAGAATGGAGTTCCTAAGAGGCATGATTTTGATAGACTCTTAACCATAATAAATGATGTATCTAAACAGATTCCATTATTACATACTGTAACATCTAACAATTTGTAGTTAATTATAAGATTGTTCCCATCTTCAGTAGTAAGAACTTGGGTGGTCTTCCTAAACTATTTTGTAGTTCCAACCGTTCATTTAAGCAATTTAAATATGCACCTAAATCTATCAATGCCATAGTTTGAAAATGATATTCTTTTCCTATAATTAAGGTAGCTAAGGTATACCACTTTTGAGTGACTACTTTATCAATTATGTTGATGAATTGCATATTCTCGATATCTTGGTTTGTATTAGAGGACTCTGGATTTTCCATATGTTCTTGTGTAACTATGGTAGCCTGATAGTTTTGTAAGATTTCATCAAAAGAATTTTCTTCCTATGAATCGTATTCTTCCTCTACAGGCTTAGGAAGTTTTAATATTTGGATTCTTTGTTTAAGTCCTCGTAATTCATCCTTAAACTGATTAACTTCAGCCTGAAGCTCATTGATCGATGGTTCTTTTTTAGAATGACGATTTTCTACCTTTGCTAGCATTTCCTTAAAGTTATAAGGTTGGGAAGGCCTTTCAATTTTTTTTAATTTTAGCGCTCATTAAGCTACCTCGATGTATCGTTCCAGAGCTGCTCGCTTTGATTTTGGATCACTTATTTTATCAATTAATTCTAATATAAAAGAAATTTCACTAGTGAGGACATTGATACCTAAACCAGATATTTGCTTATGAAAACACTTTTGACAGGAACAATCGTCCGTATATTCATCATCATCTAAACCAGAAGCAGTATTTGAAGATTCATCTTCAGTATACCCTTTCTCATCTTCATCTGAACGAGCAGACTCTATCAAGTGGACTTGACTCAATTAGCGTTTAAGCATTTCATCTATGTTAAATCATTAATTTTTTGCTTCATTCGACATTTATTTTGATATTGTCCAACTTTTCCACACTTATAGCAAACTGAGAGTTGTTTTTTAATGTTGTATTGTTGTGGCTTATTTTTATTCTTTAGAAATTTGGATTTTTTATGTTCTGATGGGTACCTATTAAATCTAGTGGTTCTTCGACTATGTGGTTGGTGATAGACACATTTTTATGTCTGATTTGTCCTTAATTATCTATATTGTTAATGCTCATTTGGTACTTATTATGTGATTTTATGTGTTTGCAGGTCTTTTTGGGAAATAAATACTTATGGAAAAATCGGCTCAAAAAGTGATAAAAGCACCCAAGAAAAATGACTAAAGACACCCGGAAATTTGATAAAGGCACCCCAGGAAACTGCTAAAGGGACCCCATATTTGGATAGGGGCAACCCAATTTCAAATTCAAAATAACGAAAAATGGCGGGATATTTTCTCTCACGCATTAAGAAAGTGTTGTGATTTGGAAATCCGATTTTTTTTTGGGTTTTAAGAGTTTCAAAGCTATCTAACTGGAAACAATATCTAATATGGATCAATACACGTCGAATATAAGAGTTTCTTGCCGTAAAAAAAGCTGGGAAAGTCAAGTTATGATCGGAAAAGGGTTTACTCCCTGTTTTGGATTTATACGAATTCGAGTTTGTTTTGGAAAGAGTTTGTCCCTATCGATTAAAGAGAGGTTGTTAGGTCTTACTAAACCCTATATATAGCAAAGAGAACAACAAAAATCGGTGTGGGGAGGCTCGGGAACAATTCTGGCTGCTGCTGCTGAAGAACACGAAGAACAGAAGATAAAGCGACGGTTTCTTCATCCACTCTGTCACGGTTCCTTCATCCAACTGCAACGTTTATCTTCAGTATGCAACATTTATCTTGAACTTGAACTGTAGCAGTTAATCTGTAACGCCTATACAGCATTGCAGATTCCATGTTTTATTATTTTTAGCTTCTTTTCTTGTTCTCAAGAACTTTTGAGCCATGTACCAATCTTTGAGAGTGTGTTAAGTATGATGAGCTAAATCACATCACTGGGATAATGGAGGAAGCCAAATTTCATGAATGAATGGTAATTATTTTTGATTCTTTATGATTTTGGCATTGGTTTTAAATTGATTTATGATTTTTACTAATTAGTTATGATTTTGTTTGATAGTGTATGTTGAGACTTAAGAGCTTTTGATGCTTCGTTCTTACGATTTATAGTTCTACCTTTGGTAAAGAATTAGAGTCAATAAAAGAGATATAATTGTTAAGAATCATTATAGGAATCGTTCAGAAATGATTTTTAGTGGAATTCGGAGTCCCAGTTCTTCCCAATATTGTTACAATCATTTACTATTTTCTAGTTTAAATTAGTTATAAATCTAAAAAGTATCTTCACAAGTCCGAGTAAATGAAAACTTATTTTAATATTATTCTAAAACATAGTTGGGTATGTTTCTTTTTGTATTTTAATGACGATGAAAATGAATTATAACCAAATTGTTCATAGAAATCATCTAATTCCTATTTCTTAGTTATTTTATTCTTTTGTAAATGCTTATGGAGTTTATATCTGAACATAAGGCTAAACCTTCTGACATGATTTCAGAAGAAAATTGGCCAAAGGTATATTGTAATATATTATTCCTTGGGTACTTTTAGATTTAAGCCTCTTTCTAACCCTTTCATCAAATAAAAGTGGCAATCGCGATATGAATTTTTCCTTCCAAAATTCAAAATCTAAAGAACAATCTTCCTTACTGAATAATTTAGAAAAGAAAACATCTTTATACCATCTATAATGGGAGAGGGTAGGATATTTTAGGTTAATAAGTAACTCTCTTGACCTTTCCATTTGTTGAGAGTTGGTTCTTACAGAATGTAGAGTAATTGTATACAGTAGTGTATTTACTGCATCTTCATGGTTTGGATAAAACCATTTTCCAATTTTACCTGTCTAACCGCATGTTCAATACTGTATTTTGCATGGTCAGATAAATGAAAAACCCACCATCTTTTAAGCTGGCCCCGGTAACTATGGATTCAAAAATTTGTTTATTTGGGTTCTAAAAATTAATCCTAGAAGCAGAACTATAGATGGTCATTTTCCTAATAGTATTTAGTGTATAATACTAGGTCATACCATTTATGTTTCATTCAACTATAGATCTTTCATCGAAGGAAACCTGATTCCAGTTATAATCCTCTTCAATTTGTAAATCTACAGGTGTAGGCCTAGGGTAATAATTTCTTGTGGGGGGTGAAGGTGTATATTTTGGTTTACCAAAAGATATCTTATTAATTGTGTTTGGATCTGATATTTGAAATATTTCTTCTAAATCATTAACATTTATATCCCTGTACCGCTCTTGTTTAAATAAAATATTTACAGTAGGAAGTGCTTCCTTTGGATTTTTAGATACTTTGGATGTGTATGAGCTTGAAGGAGATATGCTCAGTGATCCTAGTCTTTCAACTAGTGCATCTACAAAACTATTATCGGAGTTGGATAACCTAAAAACGTCTCTATTTATTGTTGGGGATGGCTTAAATATAAGCCCTACTTGGAGGTTCTAGATTTAGTATAATCGCACCAGGTGTCATACCACTAGGGGTCGCATCTTGTTTTTTATCTTTATGGTTAACATAGTTTCAATTTGGGTTGTTTGTTTACCTAATGAATGTAAACATAGATTTGTATAATTACTCAACTGAATTAGCTGAACGATATCTTTTTGAGCTACAACTGAATTAATCTCCTTAAATTCTATTTTATGCCGAGATGCTATAGCCCCCTTAATCATCAAGACCGTATATGGAGGATGTATTGAATGAATCGACTTTCTATCTTTTGTTTCATATATTTGGAATGGAGTTTCCAACATGTTAAGTGATTCCTTATAATCTTTTAGACCATGAATGTTTATGAAATCATCAAACCAATCAAAAAAATAGTTTTATAACCTGACAATAAACTAAGTACAAACCATAAGTTTTATAAATTTTTGTCCTTCTACGAGGGGAGAATTTTGAATAAAAACCAAGCACTCTTAGCTATGTTCTCTGAGTTATTATATTATTTTTTGGACTTTTTCTAAACTATTAAAGGTTGTTGAATTACATTTATCTCAAATTCTAGATCTGGGAATGTTGGCTTCGGTTGTTCAGGGATGTTTCCATCACCAGATTTCGGTGTATCAACTCTATAATAAGGTTTATTAACCTGATGTGGAGTTTGTTTTACGCCTTCCATTGTATTATCATGTAGATCATTTATGAAGTTATTAATAGGATTTTGTAGATAGTGAGTTTTTGACAAGGGATAAAATTGTAAAAAAAATTCCTTTGCTGAGCAAAAGAAATATAAACCCCTATATGTACATATATGCGCATATGCCTAAAACTATAGAAAAATATGGAATAATGTGTCTCTACTTATATTCCGCAAGCGAATTAAGAGTATAATCCTCTTTAAACATTCCAAAATGGCCTTACAACCTCCTCAATACTCATAATATTCATTTCATTTCATATCAAACTAGTCTTAAGTCGCATGAATTCCACGACTGAATTCCTTGAACTTGCCTCGAGTGCATATTGATGTTCTAGCAATATTCGTAACACTCGGGAACAACTAATGTTTATCCCCTAAAATACATTCTAGCTTAACGCTTCATTCGCAACGAATGCTCCTCAAATTGCTCTTTTGAAACCAATATGCTACTTTAGCACTTTGCTTGAATATAAGCCATAAAAAATGTGTTATTCCTCTTGGACACGCTACAACCAAGAAGCAATGCCATAAAAGACGCATTGAACCTTTAAGCTAGGATAACCCTAGCCTTTTCTCATATTAGCGCCAAAGTAGCACTAACTATTTCGTTTAGCCCCACATTGACACCAGTTAGCCACATTAGCGATGAAAGCGGTAACTTTTATGGTGCTAACCCTAGAACCCGAAAATCGCTAACTAACCTAAAATGGTCTTACCTAGCGCATTTTGGCCTAATAAGGCCTTAGCTAACGCATCACTACCTTAGCACTAAAACTGCTAAACCTAACCCTACCGCCAAAAGCGCTAAATCTCCTTGGACAAGTGCCTTAGCCAACACGTCCTCGAGAGCGCCTCCCATAACTAGCCACTATCCAGTGCGTCACATGTTCTAGTGCGCCTCTAGCTAGCACGCCCTAAATCCTGATGCGCCCGTAGCAAAGTCTAGCGCGTCCCTAGTGGCTAGCGTGCCCCTTGGCTCATATGCATCGCTACCATGCTCAAGCACTCCCCAAGTCCTATGCGTCCTAGCTTATCTAGCGTGTCCAAGGATTATGCATCTCCAAGGCCAATGCGTCTCCTAGCTTCTCCAATGCATCCCTAGCTTGGCCCTGCTTTCCTCCGCGTCTCAGCTCCTCAGTGTCTCTAGCCTAGCACGCCCATGGCCAATGCTCCCTTGGCTTAGTATGGCCATATTTAACGACTTTGCCACAAGTGCATTAACGCTAATATTTAGTGCTAACTATACTATTGAAGTGTTGATAGATACATTTTTGTGTCTAAATTGTGCTCGATTATCTATTTTGATAGTGTTCGATTTTATACTTAATATGGGTTTTTATGTCTTTGTAGATATTTTTCAGAAATAAATATTTATGGAAACATCGCCTCAAAAGTGATAAAGGAACCCATGAAAATTACTAAAGGCACCCAGTAAAATTGATAAAGGCACTCGCCAGATGGATTGAGGGCACCCTTCATTCAAATTCAAATTCCGGAAAAGAGCGGGAAAATTTTCTTTACGTGAAGAAAGTTTACCGTGTAGTTTTGAACCGAGTTTTAAGGGATTGTGTGGTGATTTCAAGTTACCAAAAGAAAGAAACAATCAAAACAAGTAAAAACACACCATTCAAGAGAGTTTCACACCGTGAAAATGGCTGGAAAATCCGAGCATACATCGAAAAAAAGAGTTACATCCTGTTTCGGATTATCAATGATTTGGAGTTTGATTTGGACTCTTCTTTGAGTCCTTATCAGTTATGAAAGGTTCCTAGGGTTAGCTAATCCTATAAATAGCAACAAATAACAAGAAAGTAATAATCCAGAGACCACCGAAAAAATTCAGGAGAAAAAAAGAAATTTTGTGGGTGTGAAGAACATGAAGAACATAAGGCGGGAGAAAAGAGTCGCAGTTTCTGTTGCGTATTCCTTCAAATTTCTGAAGCGGCCAGAGTCCGTTCTTTATTGCTTCTGTTTTCTTTTCTCTTCAGCCACACAGTTTGTAACGCTTATAAGCGTATCAATTTTTTTGTGTTACTTTTATTTCATCATTGTAAATACTTTTTGAGCTATGAACAAATATTTTGTGAGTGTTTCCAACATGACGAGCTAATCACCATCACTGGGGGGACGGAGGAAGCTATATTTCCAATAATAAAGTGATAATTCTTATTTTATTTATTTCTTGCAATTCTTT
The DNA here is from genome assembly GCA_023531435.1 of Papaver californicum. Lineage (NCBI taxonomy): Eukaryota > Viridiplantae > Streptophyta > Magnoliopsida > Ranunculales > Papaveraceae > Papaver > Papaver californicum. Next base: position 770,350 of record JAJJMC010030979.1, on the reverse strand, counting down.
TACTATTATTTGCTTTGAATTAAAATTGGAAAAAATAGTTTCTATCAATTAGTTGTGTTTTCTTTTGATGAGTCATGATGAGATGAGAGCTTTTGATGTCTCATGCTTTCGATTTACAACTATTATTTTGAAAATCTAACTTTGGCAATATTTTGGATAAACTGAATATACGAGTTACAAGATTTTTATCAGTTGAAAAATTGGCTAATGGTGGAATCCTTAGTCTCAGTCCTTCCCATAATTTGAAATCAATTTTACTTTAATCTGTTTTATTTTTAGTTATTAAAATTTAGGTTTAAAAATTGAATCTTTTTACAAGTCTGAGTATCGAACCTTTTACAACTATTTTAAAATTACATTAATTTTTGGCGCTGCTACCGGGGACTTGTCTTTAGGCTTAGAGTTTTAGATTTATTTTTAGTTTTTTTTTAGTATTATTTTTACTTTTTTCTATTTTACGTTTCTTTGGGTATTTTTATTTTTGCTACTGGTATTGGATTTTGGATTAAAAAGAAATTGAGCCAAATACTTTGGTGATTAAAGACTTGGAGTTAAAGTTAAAGATAAAAGAACGGAAAAGAAGACAAAGAATTTTATTTTTAATTAGATTTTATTTATTTCTCTCTTTAGAAAATTGTATTAGGAAATCTTTGATTATTTCTGTAACTTTTTCTTTTTTGGACACTTTTGGACTTTATTTGGGACTTTGGACATTATTATTATTTTTAAACCCTACGGAAAGGTAATTTAAATATAAGCTCCAATAGGAAAGGACGACAATTACGATATTGTCTCGGCCCCTCGGGTTCGTATACTGACACAGGAGTCGGTGGCCCGAGTCGACTACAACTAATTCATCCCCCATCTGGTACGGGAGGTAAGACTCGATCAACCCACGAATCCCCTGCAAGTGAGTTTACTGTATTCCTTCGTATGCATATATGTTGAGGAACTGAATAGGAAATTATTTTTCTAGTAAAGGGAAAGAACTGGCCATACAAGATAAGGACTCGGATTTCATCACCGTTTCCCTCTTGCCCACTTTAGGAACACGTTACCAAACGCGAACCTAAGATTAAAATTTTGACTAGAAAGAGACCGATAGGGTAACGAGTTTATAGGAAACTCGTTCAAAAGGACTGTATTGATTACTTTGTTAGCCTAACTCAAAGTTTAGGAAGATTATTTTAATTTGATTAGAGCCGCCTTGTAACCCAAGAAAAAGTTGCCAAAGAAACAGGGTTATCAAAGCTCCTTAGAGCTTATCCTGTTTCTCTTCGACTTAATCTAATTCAGATCGTTCTAAGAGTTTTGCTAAAACTGTAACTAGTTGCCTTTCTAAAGAATAGAAGCTGATCTAGAAACAATCTAAGTGGAGTCATTGATACGTTAATTTATACATTTTTATCTACTAATTTATATTTGCTAGTACTTTAATTTATATTAATAATGTATTTTTATGTTTTATAGAAGATACATAAAAAAAACCGACGTTACAATTATGATGGTTAAATGAACTAAATTGGTATGCAAGTGGAGAGACAAGGCTGACTGGCTTGAAAGATCTTGCTCATATGAATTGGACGAACGTGAGTTGGTTTTGGAGTAGAGTGGCATTGGGTATTAGTTTGGAAGGGGGACTCGGTTTTGGGTTCTTTTCTAGAGGAGGAAGCTAAACGTAGGTGAGAAGACAGCTTCTATTCGGTCTTTGGAGGAGGCTCTGCTACGTTTCTTTCCTGGTTTTCGGTGTTCTACACAGGGAGCGACGCCTAGTTCTGGGGTTGTGGAGACGGACTGAAGGGAAATCTAGAAAAAGGTTGAGAGTTGGTGGAACGAAAACAAGACGGTACAAGGCCGATAATTTTTAGGGTTCTATCTTTTACTCTCTCTACTTTTATTATTTATTTTAATGGTTTTTGATAAACCCATCCCCATGTTTTGCTAATTGATTTATAGCTAGGGTTTAATATTGAAACCACTTAAAGTTTTAGATCTATTAAATCGAATTATTTGATACAAACTATTATGAGTTGAATAAGATTATTTCTTGAATACCATTTATTGATTTAATGAATTTTATTAAACAATTGTAATTTCTTTAGATGGTACATGCTTGGCCTAGGTTTTTGATGTTTCATGCTTTTGGTATACAATTTTTATTTTAAAAATCTACTTGTTGCAAATACATTTGTCTACTTATTTGATAATTCATTCTTGGGTTAAATCCTTAGATGGGGTATGCTTAGAATAGCCAGGTATTATTTTTGGACCTATAATTAGTTTCGTACAATTTTCTCGCTAACGCAATTTTATGGTGTATGCTTAGACTTAGAAATTTTAATGCACCATGCTTAGGGCGTCCCAGTGATATTTGCGACTCTAAATATTCAGGAGTTATGTTTCACTTCAGTAATTAAATAGAAATAGTGGTGGATACTAAAAACCCTGGTTACTGTTTCTCCCATTTGATTTATTTTATTAGTTTAGTTTGTTTTATTATTTTATTCATAAATCTACAATTCCAAAAATATTATTCTTGATTAGTTGATTAGGGTATTGATTGCAGTATTGTCCCCGCTCCATGTGGGTTCGACCCATACTTGACGTTCTCTGCATTGTAGACACCGTGCGATTGCGGTTATTATATTTAGGATATTCTAAAATCCTATCAGTCATCATGCTTTTTATTTGTTAGATTCAATAGGTTTGATTTGGTTGAGTCAGCCTTGCTTGTGATTGTTTAGAATTCCCTTCCAATTAGGATTTATTTTTTCTAGTTTTTTTAGTGTATGCCAAGACCGCTCGAAGTCATCACTGAGCGATCTTGGAAAAGAGACACTCTAGGTCATTTGATTAGTGAAACCCTAGTAGTTCTGTCTGTCCCTGGAAACGAGGACTTCAAAGACTCTTCTTTTGAGGGACCTGTTTTTGGAAATTTTAATTTTGAGAACTTGACACTGTGTAAAGAAGTTACTACTAGTCCTTTGGTAGTGCCAGTAATGGCAACTTTAAAAGCTTTGTTGAACCCGACTAGGACTTCTCGTCCATCTTGTATCAAGTTAGCTGAAACTGAAGCAAACTATAAGTTGAAACCTGGGACCATCATGTATCAAAAAGGTTAGAAGCTTTAGAATTAAGTCAATCTAGTTGTGGTATTCATCCCAAGCCATTTTGGGAAAGAAAGATTGTTGAAGAGCAAGCCCATGCTCTTTATAATAACACTAGATTTGGTAATCATCAGAAGTTTGACCCTTATTCAGAAACCTATAACCCTGGTTGTAGAAACCATCCTAACCTTTCTTGGCCTAAGGGTCAGAGTCAAGGTCAGTCTAGTAATTATAAGGTTCCACCAGGTTTTGGTTATACTAAGAATCCTTCTGGACCGACACAATTTCAGAATCCGATAGATAAAACGATCATGAGTTTAGCAGAGTCTATCGCCTCATTAACTCAGGACTTTACAGATTTTAAGCAGTTGCTTAACCAAAGTTTACGAGAAAATCAAAAGATCGTTCAGGCTAACAGTCAAGCTATTTCCAATTTTGAAACCCAGGTTGGTCAAATCGCTGAGTCTTTGAGAGAAAGAGAAAAAGGTAGGTTCCCTAGTCAGACCCAACCCAATCCTAGAGGAGTTCATGAAGTATCTTCTGGTGAGAAATCATCAAAACATGTTAATGCAATTAGAACGCGTAGGAATGGTAAAGTGGTAGACAACAAGGTAACTATGTCTGATAGTGAACATAGTGTAGTTCACCCTTCTGAGCTAGTAGTTGTTGAGACTGATGAAGTCTATAAAGAGCCCGATGTAATTCCTCATAAGCCAGAGTTTGTGCCCAGAGCCCCGTTCCCACAACTGTTAGCACCAACAAAGAAGGAATCGAACTTTAATGACATATTGGAGGTTTTTAAGCAAGTCAGTATCAACCTTCCATTATTAGATGCAATTAGGAAGATTCCTACTTATGCCAAGTTCCTTAAGGATATGTGTACCCAAAAGCGAAAGCTTAGTGTACCAAATAAATCCTTTTTAGCTAGTCATGTGAGTTTAATTATCCAGAACAATACAACTCCTAAGTATAAAGACCCAGGGTCCCCAACCATTTCTTGCACAATAGGTAACTACCATGTTGAGAAAACCTTACTAGACTTAGGAGCCAGTGTGAACTTACTTCCGTACCATGTGTACCTCAAGCTATGCCTTGGTGATTTGAAATCTACTTAGATAACACAACAGTTAGCTGATAGATCTTTGAAAATTCCTTGTGGTGCCATAGAGGATGTTCTTATTGAGGTCGATAAGTTTGTTTATCCAGTAGATTTTGTTGTCCTTGACACCCAACCTGTCCCTGACCCAGAGAATCAGACGTATGATATTAGGTCGCCGTTTTTAGCTACATCTAATGCGATCATTAATTGTCGAAATGGTATTATGAACTTATATTTGGTAATATGACTATTGAGTTGAATATTTTTAATATTAGTAACCAACCACCTGAACTAGATTACACGTACATTGAAGAGGTTAACATGATAGGAACGATAGTTCAGGAGTTATTACCAAGCACTTTGTTAGAAGATCCATTAGAGAAATTCCTAGCCCACTTTATATTTGACGATGATAGTGTTATTAATGAGGTGAGTACTTTGTTAGATTATGCACATTTGATGGACACTTATAATACTCCCTCCGTTTCAGCAAAAGTGTTACTATCACTTGTTCATTTTAGCCTAAAAATAGGCCAAAATAAAAAAATGATAGTAACACTTTTGCTGAAACGAAGGTAGTATATGGAAAACTGAGTGTGAACTTCTACCAGTTTACAAGTCCACCTTATTTCCTTCTAAAGAGGAAGCTAAGTGTAGTTCTGACCTTAAGGACTTTAGATTCCAACCAATAGTTTTTAGTCCATCTGAGTGTAAGGTTCACCCTAATTTTGGGGGTACCAATGATTTTTGTGATTGTTAAGTATCCCTACTTAAAGTCCCTAACTTGGGACTTGACATATGCACCTCTACCATTTTACAAGATCATCTTCAAACTATATTTCTTGAGCCTGGTGATGTCCGGATAGAAGTTCGGTTGTTAGAAACCCATTCTCTGGTCGATGTGGGAACATATGAATTTCAAATATGTCAGTTATTAAGTTTTGATACTAAGCCTAATTACTTTATGGAATTAGAATCGACACATTTGCTTAAGAATGACCACCTTCATAGTAGTCACTTGTGTGAGTCAAATCTGATTGACTTTGAGGATCCACAATTATTCAGGTTATTATTATATGCTTCTAAGTTCTTAGTTGAGTTCTTCCAGACTCTACAACCTGATTCTTTTGATCCTTCCTACGAGGAAATCCATCCCATGAAAATATTTTATCTAGACCTTTTTATAGAGCCTGAACCTGAACCACAGCTAGAAGTAGTTGTCTTAAACAAAAAACTAGATAAGGGTGTGCTCGATTTGTTCATTTTCTTGGCCTGTTGCAGTTTCCTCTTATTTGTGAATATTATTTGATTCAGATGACCCACAGTTATTCCGACTATTGCTATATGATTTTATGAGGTGACTAATTCTTTCTTAGTCTGGCTGAAGACTTTAAACTTAGCACTTTTGGGAGGTAACCCATGCTCATGCGACACGATAATATCTTTCCTTAACTCCTTTCCTTCAATTGGTAACAATTTTTCCTTGTTCATGTTTTTAATCATTCATCTTTAGAACATTGAGGATAATGTTAAATTTAAGTTTGGGGGTAAGGGAGAAACTTTAATGAAATAATAAAAACTCCAAAATCTAGAAACTTGTGAACAATTCAGGATGACACTAACCATTCTAGGTAGATGGAAACTTAGATCTTTTTCTATAGGAATTGGTGTGCCAGTTAAATGGTCTATTCATAAAGGACAGAGTTCATGTGTTAGAAATAACATGATAGTTGTCACCACATCTCGGAGTCTATCTCGACCATATTACTTTCTGTTTTTATTTTTTGAATTTTTTTGTTTCTCTAAGTGATTTGGTGGCGCACCAGTATCAAATTTTTATTACCGCCAGGATGAAATAGAGTGTTTGAGATCAAGCCCCATTTTTATTGGTATAGTTATAAAAAAAAAAAGAAAAAAAGAAAGAAAAGAAATCGAGTATTGACACTTTGATAGAAATATGTGTGTG
>JAJJMC010030979.1:717155-764168 GCA_023531435.1 Papaver californicum | reverse complement strand
AGAAAAGAAATCGAGTATTGACACTTTGATAGAAATATGTGTGTGTTCTCCCTTTCTCTGTCAACTAAGCAAGCGTGGAACGCAGGATCCATGGGAACTATCATGTAAGATGCTGATAAGGACCATGTGCTTGGATTCAATTTGATCCAATCATGTTGTCAGTATATTTATAATTGTTTTATTTTCAATAAATCGATCGCTGAGACCCTTGTATATACCAGTTGAATCGATATTAGTATTACGATTAAGACCATGTATCTCAATCCATTAGGATTCATCCTGGAACTGACCTTCAGACAGATATGGAAACACCGTTCACCTTAGTCAACACGCCCGAACTTCATTTTGTCTATATCCATCTTCTAAATCCTTTTATGTGATTAAACTTTGATAGATTCTGAGTATCGTGGTTGAACAACTATCTAAGTAGAGCTTTGTTTGCTTATATATGAATTTTAGTACGCTGAGTAAAAACTCATGTACAACAATTGGACTCATATAGGGTAATGATTCCCATAGCCAAAGAATATAATATGCCAACTAAATAGCTTGTTTAGTGTCTATCCTCAATCGTTCACGAGTAGCTACAATTTGGAGCAAAGGTACTGTGGGTATACCTCTTGTAAACCCTCACGAGACAAAACTCGTCCACTAAGACACCTAGGGGTTTAAAGGCTTATTACATATGCTAAATGTAGTCGTGATTCCTGCGAAAGAGAGTTAGGATTTTTATGTTCTAGATTAGATTTGCTCGAGGACTAGCAAATAGTAAGTTTGGGGGTATTTGATAGACACATTTTTGTGTCTAAATTGTGCTTGATTATCTATTTTGATAGTGTTTGATTTTGTACTTATTATGGGATTTTATATCTTTGTAGGTATTTTTGAGTAATAAATATTTGTGGAAAAATCGGCTCAAAAAGTGATAAAGGCACCCAGGATAATTACTAAAGGCACCCATGAAAATTGATAAAGGCACCCGCCAGATGGATTGGGGGCACCCTTCATTCAAATTCCGGAAAAGAGCGGAAAAATTTTCTTTACGTGAAGAAAATTTACTGTGTAGTTTTGAACCTAGTTTTAAGGGATTGTGTGGTGATTTCAAGTTACCAAAAGGAAGAAACAATCAAAAGAAATAAAAACACACCATTCAAGAGAGTTTTACGCTGTGAAAATGGCTGGAAAATCCGAGCATACACCGGAAAAAAGAGTTACATCCTGTTCCGGATTATCAATGATTTGGAGTTTGATTTGGACTCTTCTTTGAGTCCTTATCGGTTAAGAAAGGTTCTTAGGGTTAGCTAATCCTATAAATAGCAAAGAATAACAAGAAAGTAATAATCCAGAGACCACCGAAAAAATTCAGGAGAAAAAAAGAAATTTTGCTGGTGTGAAAAACAGGAAGAACATAAGGCGGGAGAAAAGAGTCGCAGTTTCTGTTGCGTATTCCTTCAAATTTCTGAAGCGGCCAGAGTCCGCTCTTTATTGCTTCTGTTTTCTTTTCTCTTCAACCACACAGTCTGTAACGTTTATAAGCGTATCAATTTTTCTTTGTTACTTTTATTTCATCATTGTAAACACTTTTTGAGCTATGAACAATTATTTTGAGAGTATTTCCAACATGATGAGCTAATCACCATCACTGGGGCGACGAAGGAAGCTATTTTTCCAATAATAAAGTGGTAATTCTTATTTTATTTATTTTTTGCAATTCTTTTACTATTATTTTCTTTGAATTAAAATTGGAAAAAATGGTTTTTATCAATTAGTTGTGTTTTCTTTTGATGAGTCATGATGAGCTTACAGCTTTTGAGGTCTCATGCTTTCGATTTACAACTATTATTTTGAAAAACATAACTTTGGCAATATTTTGGATAAACTGAATATACTAGTTGCAAGATTTTTATCGCTAGAAAAATTGGCTAATGGTGGAATCCTTAGTCTCATTCCTTCCCATAATTTGAAATCAATTTTACTTTAATTTGTTTTATTCTTAGTTATTAAAAATTAGGTTTAAAAATCGAATCTTTACAAGTCTGACTATCGAACCTTTTACCACTATCTAAAAACTACATCAAGTGGATATTTACTAGAGGTTGTGCATACCGGTCTTATTCCTAAGACGTTATCACATTATCCTTTTATATTAAAGCTAGGACATTCTTATTTGCGCTAGGTAGCTAGTACTTGCTTTGCTAGCTATTTCCCTCATAAATACGCCTTTCTTCACAATATGAGTCAAACATTAAATCTTATATGAATTCTAACATGTCTCCTTGCTTAAGAAACCCTCTACAACATTTGGCCTCAAATGCCTCTCAGACTTACGATAAATCACTTCTGAGCTAATACTTAGCCATTAAATATGCCATGTTATTTCCAAGCAAGTACATGACCAATAAACTTCCCAGATTTGATACTAATCAGTCTGATTATCAATCCAATGAGTCCCATAACTTGCCTCACTGACTTAGCAAGTCATCTTGACTTGACTTGACTTAATCAATAATAATGGCTTACGACTCCACTATTTCCACGAGATATCAATACAACATATGGGGTATTCTCATTGGGGTATTGGTTTTACGGTCTACGGAAATCGTGGCTGGTGACACCACCTCCACGAACAAGAAGGGAACAAGAAGTGAGCGGTTATACAGTAGTTAAGAGGATGAGGACTAGTGGTCATACAGGTCTTCCCTACTTTTCAGGCACCACCCCACTACAATCTCCATAATCATCACTTCTCACATATCCCTAACTTCCACGACTTAAAGAAATCAATGTGTATCATTTGAACTATAAATATATATGATTCTCATCTATTCGAAAAAAGAACAGACAAAACAATCGGTCTGAAGAAACAAAAACATACAAAATTAGCGACTCCTCTCAGAGAATCCTTTCTTCTTCACACATTACATATCACACTGATATTTTCTCAACTTTCTTTGCTTCCCTCCGCTAAGACCTACCCAAATCCTTTCCATTTTTATAATCGAAGCAGGACGTGAACGACTATTTCTTGGTTTAGGCTCGTCCTGTTCGAGCTTGATCTCTCGAGCCTACTTGAAAGTACAATTTTACTGTATATTTGTTTTCATCCTAAAACAATTGGCGACCACAAAGGAAGATCAACCTCTCGGTTACCGAAACCAATTTCTTAATCATTCAAGATGGTCGGTCTCAAACTAGATCTTACGATCACTAATCCCAATTCCAACCCTTCCGACACCAATGATGATTTTCCTGATGGTGCTCATTCTATAGATAACGACACTTCTGATGATCTTCACTCTAAGAATATAAAGGAGATTAGAAATGTTCCAGATCTAACACCACTCACTATGGTTGAGCTTAAGCGGAGACAGGAAATTATGTCAAGAAACCTGGCAAGCTAGAAGACTCATAAAATTACATTCTCGATTTCCTTTATTGACTAACAGAACAATTAGGGCGCAATGTTGTTTTCAGAGAAGACTTACCATCCCTGGGGTTGGGGACTCCAACCCAAAAAAGCGTTCCCTCTCCACACCATATCAGAAGTTTCACTATCTACGAGAAGCCAGTGAATCAAGAAGCAAACCGCTTGGTAGAAAACTTATGTGAACTTCTACACTTCTCGAAACTCTATCACAGAGACGTAGTTTTTATCCTGGACCGTGTTGCTACTGACGTACATCTGATCCATCTCTCTGAAAAGGCACCATAAATACTTGTGTTGCCTCACCTTTCTGTGAGTAATGTCACCTTCAACGAATAAGACATGATGGCCGAAGAAGGACATAACCGAGCCTTGTACGTGACTTATTACTTCAAATACTTTGAGTTTCGAAGAGCACTTGTCGACACAGGCGCCGCTTCCAACATAATCACTCTCAAGACCCTCAAGGCTGTAAAGGTCTGACCGAAGAATATTGTACATTGTCCTATCGTGATGAAAGACTTCGAAGGGAATCACACCAACACTTACGGACATGCCTTCTTAGGACTCAAGGTGGGACCTATTCGATCAAAAGTGAAGTTTCATGCATTAAGAAAGAACCTGAATATCATATGGTACTGGGAAGACCATGTCTTCATGAAAATAAGGTTATCCCCTCGAATTATCATCAATGGATGAAGACCATGTTAAATGAGAGAATAATCCAAATTCCGGCGTCATCATCTCCTTATGTTCATGTCTGTGGTGCCGAATTATTCGAATCAAAGACCAATGTGCTCGACTTATCTGGAAAGATCCAGAAAATTCCATTGCCCAGTTGGACAACTTTTGAAGAATCCGAAAGGGAACTTTCTATAGTCAAGGAAAGAGGTAAATTTTCATAAATGAATCTCTCTACTGATTTTAATCACGATTCTCTAATGAATACCAATACGCCAAGTGATGCAGATCGGAAGCGTGTAAAGATGAAAATAATCACAACGGAGTAGAATTATTGAAAAGTGACCGGTAAAATGGGTAGAAATCGATAGAAATTAGTTGATCTTCAAAGAGATATCCTAAAATCTACGGGGTTATCTAGACTTTGTTAATTCTCTACGAATAACGACTATAGATATGAGATTAGTATTCATACTTTGGGGTAAACCCAACTATGAATAAAAATCAAAATCAATAAACTCAACAAGTTTAATGAAAATAAAATAATTTTAATTAATAAAAAAAAATCCCATAATTTTCGTTTTTGGAGCTCCTTATATAGATAACTTCTACTAAACAAACCCTAAAGTTTATCAAAACCTATAAACTTGTTTCCCAAGGTATCTGCTACCTTTAGGAAACTTTCCTAACTTATTAAAACTCTTAAAATAAATTTCTAGACTCTTCTAAAGTTACCCTAAATAATAAATCCGAAAATTAATTATTTTTCTACTAAAAATAACATTAATAAAATATAAACAATAATAATAAAATAATAGATTTATTTTCCATAAATCTCCCTCCATCACCAAGCCATGCTCATGCAATAGAGAACATAATTTCGTCACAAGTTACGATACCGAAGGAAGAATTGTTTATCTTCACCGCCGTTGTTAGTAATTAACAGGGGAGACTAGTGGAGGGCCTCCATGCCCAGAATGTAACCATAGTGCATAACCTGGTCAAGGTGAAATCCCGGATACTCCGTGATAATTACAAGATGGTACGGATTCCACCATGGACTCCCTTGAAACAGTCAACATCGAGACAGAAGAAATTCCCAGGCCCATCTCCATCAGCTCCACCCTGTCAATGGAGGAACGGGCGGGACTAATACAACTCTTTAGGGTTTATCAAGACGTGTTTGCCTGGGCCTATGAAGAGATGCCGGGTCTTGATAGCAAGCTGGTCACTCACCATTTACATATCATACCTGGTTCCAAACCTGTCAAGCAAGAACTGAGGCAATTCAGGCATGAAGTTGAGGAGAAGATCAAGGTTGAAATCCAGAAACTACTAAGGGAAGGCTTCATCAAACCGATCCAACACCCCACTTGGATGGCCAACGTGGTACCTGTCAAGAAGAAAAAACGGTCAAATCAGATGTTGTGTTGATTTCAGGAACCTGAATAAATGTTGTCCTAAAGATGAATTCTCACTCACCAACATAGACATGCTCGTCGATGCGGCCAGTGGACACAGTATGTTCTCATTTATGGATGGCTATAGTGGTTATAATCAAATAAAAATGTATGAACGTGACGCCTGCAAAACTGCATTTCTAACTGCTATCGGAAACTTCTATTACACTGTCATGCCTTTCGGTTTGAAGAACGCCGGTGCTACCTACCAGCGAGCCATGACAGCAATCTTTCACGACATGATGCACAAGCAAGTACAAGACTATGTGGATGACGTTGTTTTCAAATCCAAAACATAAGCAGCTCACCTGGAAGTTCTGCGACAAGTTTTTGAAAGATGTCGAGAATACAAATTGAAGATGAACCCTTTGAAGTGTGCCTTTGGTGTCTCCTCTGGTAAGTTCCTTGGATTTCAAGTGACGGCAGAGCGAATCAAAGTAGATATATTCAGGACCCAAACTATCACCACCATGCCTCCGCCAAATACTGTGAGAGAACTTAAAAGATTTATGGGAAAAGTATCTTATGTCAGACGTTTAATCACAGGGATAGCTCAATTTTTGCTTATTTTACGCCACTACTAAAGAAAGGGGCAAACTATGCCTGGTCATATGCTCAGCAAGAAGCGTTCATCAAAATCCGACAATTATTATTATCTCCATATATCATGAGGACCCTAGTATATGGACACACTTTGATTCTATTCACGGCTTCAAGTGAAGTCACCACGGGGGACCTCCTCGCCCAAGAAGACGAAGAAGGAGTTAAGTATCTAATCTACTACTTCAGTCGGTCTTTAATAGACACAAAACTGGTACATGCCATTCAGAAGCTCCAACATTACTTACTTTCAAGCAGGATCGTGCAAGTATAAATTTTTGGTGTGGATATGTGGGATAAATAGGAACAAGCCATTTGTGTCTGTTTTTTAACTGACTTTTTCCAAATTTAATGTCCATTTCATGAACCAAAACACCCTTTCTTAAAACCCGTTAATTCTTGTTAATTATTAACATCAATACACATTTTTATGTAATTTTATAGACAAAATCAATAGTTCTTATCATTTGATAACGGCTTTTAATAATGTAAGTCTCAAATATTTTTTGTTGGATAGATATCTAAATAATTAATTAAATTATTTTTAAATACTAAATTATATAAGAATAATATCTAGTACCTAATTTTTTACATCAATTAATAATATGTACAATCAAAAGTTTTCATATTATCTGTTTATCTAAAAAAAAAAATATACGAAGTACTTAGTATTTTTAGCAATTTTTTTCAATTTATTTTTCCAATCAAATTGACATATGTAAAAATAAATAGGTTCATTCAAAAGTCAGAACAAATATTTCAAAAGACAATCTAATTGATTTAAATTGCAAAAAGATTTTGCTAGCAGTAATTGAGTATACATTAGGGAAATTTTATTTAGAGAAAAATTACATTAATTTAAGAAAGTGGTATGTACTAATTAAAGTTATAAATAATTAACTTAATTTAAGAAAGGGCATTTTTGGTGAGTAAAACCAACAATAAATTTGTAAAAAAAAAATAGTTACAAAACTAAGACACATGGCACATATCTATTTGTCCCACATGCCCACATCTAAAAGTGTCCTACATCAAAAAATTCATATCGTGCAGGTCGCTAAAACTGACCCATCAGACTTCTACTTTCAAAACCGGCCCTAATAGGCAGACATGCTAGGTGGCTACTTCAGAAGTCAATTCTACATAGCATGCGTCTCCCCGAAAGAAGTCAAAGGACAAGCAGTGGCATATCTACTAGCGGATTTCCCAGGGGAAGATATGACCGCATTACATAATAAAATACCTGGGGACTCCCCTGAAATCTCTATTGTTAAATAAGAAGTATGGATGTTATACTTTGATGGTTCAGATACCCCCAGTAATAATACCGGACGAGCCGGCGTGGTACTGGTCTCTCCAACCGGAGAAGTATTCTCATACTCATTCAAGATCGACTACAAGTGCACCAACAACTCTATGGAATATGAAGCATTCCTACTAGGTCTCTCATTAGCAAATAAAGTAGGCGCGAAGTATCTGGAAATAAGGGGCGACTCAAAGATGCTAGTCAATCAAATGAATGGAGTTTACTCACTTAAAGAGGTAACATTAGCTCCTCACACAACAAAAGCTCAGAAATTACTAACTCATTTTTCCGAAGCCGTAGTAGTTCATGTTGGCCGGAGTAATAATAGAAACGCCGACTATCTTGCCACGTTAGCCTCCAAACTTCAATTCGAGGGAGCAGAAAAGATTGTAATGGTATAAAGACGCATTGTACCCTCGACATGGTTAAATTAATCCGAACATAAACAAGCCATTGATTGGAGAACGCAGATCATTGAAGAACTCAGTAGCTCACTCCCTCAGAGAAAAGTTATCCTCAAAGATCTGAAGAACTTCTTTTTACTCCATAGAGAGTATCATAGAAATCTGGACGGGTCCCTCTTAAGATGTCTCGGAGATGAGGAAGCGCAACTGCAACTCAACCGCTTCCATAGCAAAGTATGCGGAGAGACGATGGTCGTGCCTCTTTACCGTCGACTCCAACGTCTAGGATATTATTAGCCCACGATGGAAACCCAATCTTGAGCGCTGCAAGGATCCTTTTCTAACTTCCAAGTGAAACCTCACCAACTAGTAGCCCTGACAATACATCATGCTGGGGACTGGAGAGATCCCTACTTCAAATACATAATAATAACTCCCTTCCTCTAGAGAAGCGAGAAGCTACCAGACGGAAGCAAAAGGCAAAAAGGTTTATCTTTCATGAAGGAATCTTATACCACAAGATTTTCGGAGGGAACCTACTGAGATGTCTGGAAGGACCCGAGATCCCGAAAATATTGAAAGAAGTTCATAAAGGAGAATATCAAGGTAAGAGGAAATTATTCTTGCAGATTCATGAAAGGTATTACTGGCCAACCATGGAAGATGATGCATCCAGGTTTGTTCAAAGTTGTCGTTGTCATCAGTGTCAGATTCATGGGAACCACATTCACACACCGTGCCTTCCTCTACACTCCATAAGAATCCCCTCAACTTTCTACAGCTGGGGACTAGATCTCATCAGCAAAATCAATCCAATATCGTCAAGACAACATGATCGCATCATCACAGCCACTGAGTACTTCACCAAATGGGTCGAGGACATCCCTCTCAGTAGCACGACTGTAGCAACCATAACATATTTCATAAGGAATACATCATATGCAGGTTCGGTGTCCCTAAACACATTGTCACAAATAATGGTACTCATTTTGCTAACCAGACCGTGACAGAATTACTTCAAAAGTACGGCATCAAGCAAGTGTTTTCTACCCCGTAATACACACAAGGAAATGGGTAAACAGAAAGTACCAACAAGACACTGATTCAGATTCTTAGTCGCACAGTGTACGATAACCCCATATCGTGGCATGAACAACTTCCCATGGCGCTTTGGTAATACAGGGCGGCGCCAAGAAGCTCCACAGGTACTTCCCCCTATTCACTTGTATGCGGGGAAGATGCCATCCTACCTGCCAAGATCAAGATCCCTTCATCCCGAATTACAGCAGCCAGCTGAGTATATTGGGATAAGGCCGAAATCCCCAGGTTTCGGGTCACGAAGCTAGACCTCCTAGAGTCAAGACGTTCCAAGGAAGAAAGATATGTGGAGGCATATCGATAAAGAATTTCCAAAGCTTATAACAAAGCAGTAAAGTCGCGAACGTTTCAAGTTGGGGACTTGGTACTCAATAAGCCGAATATATCAAGTAAGACATGTCCGCTCCAAAATTCTTCCCGAAATGGAAAGGGCCTTATGTGATTTCTAAAGAAGTAGCAAGTGGATACTACAGAATAGTAAACATGAAAGGAGTGGCAGTGGGAACGGTAATCAATGGCAAGTGGTTTAAAGGGTATTACGCATAAAAAGAAAATTCTTTTCTTTCAATTTCAGTTCTTTTATTTCAGTATAACTTCTTTTCAATTAATATTCAAAATTTGAAATTCAAAACCTACTACATCAATTCAAAAGCTTATTATTGATTCAAACCTCACACACTCTCTAGAACAAACCTTCTAGCAACGAGTAATTCCGGTTATACAACATCTTCATCCTTTCTTGAAACCTCTCGGTCCTAACTTTCAAATCCTGAATTGATTTCTCAATCTTAGATGAACCCCTTGATAAGATCTTCTCCTCCTCTAATATAGATTTTGATGAAGGAATCACTTTAGCTACGATAGATACATGATCTGTTTCGACAATGTCAAGATGCTGGCGGAACCAACTCACATTGAATTTTAAGACTTTACAATTGGTTATCATCTCATCCCACTTCCGTATTTCCTTACTAGTAACTTCAGGGGGTAACGCCTTGCTCATATCATCAATTATGGGAAGGAGACCAGCAACCATTGTTACCAGAACGGGGGAAAAACCTTTCAGTAACTCTGAAGTAGTAATGTGACTATACTTTCTCCAAATCTTGGTATAAAGAGGAGCATGACATTGGTACTATGAAGCCTCCGACGACATGGTGCTTACGAGACAGGGACTTCATATGTATCTCGAAAGGAAGGCCTGCGGTCGGGTATTCGTGAATGGTGATACTAAGATCACTACTCGAAATATTAACCATGGGACATAAGGAGTCTCAACCTCGGCGTCAACATCCTTATCCTCCTCGGCAGGAGGAGGCCCCTGGATTTTCTCTTTCCCCGGTACGTGTCCACAGCATCCATCTCCTGTCGACAAAATCAGATCAAAACATTTGTGATGGGGTGCTTCTCTGGATTTGAATAAAAAGAATAAGAGATTACTTACATTAGTAGGTCTGTTAGACCTAATGATGTTTGAAGAAGAACTACCCTTTCTGATAGTTCTATCCCTCAGCATGTATAGAACTTTCTTAATATGAGGTTCCTGCTAGAAAGATGAACAATCACCAAATAAGTCGGTTGCTCATAAGTACCAGAATATACAAAAGAAAAGAAAAAACTCTTTACTGGACTAGGCACCCATGAGTTGCACTTAAAAAGAAGATGATCTTGGTCTGATCCGCTGTTATCAGACATGATGTTATAAGAGGATGCTGGACTCTGCAAGCAGTGAAGATGACGAGATTGGCAGGTAGAAAATGCTAACAATCTATTAACTTATACAGAGGAGCAGTAAAACCCTAATTTTCAAATTTCAAAAAAAAAATCAATAGAGACTCCTTCCGAAAGGGAAGGATCTGAGCATGGCCGACAGGATCCAGAAGCCGATTGTTATAACTCTTAAGTTCCATTGGATAATGAGGACATGACCGAGCTATGAATCTCACTCAAGTCAACAACGTGCGAAGAAAAATCAACCAATGTCACTTTTTAAGAGAACCTAAAGGAGGAAAAGCGTTAGCCGCACCTCTCATGGTTCACGACAAGTTGGTATTTCTAACAACAACATAGGCGCCTACTATCCCCAGCCAAGTTTTGCGATAAGGGGTGCAAATCTCGAACATCCAAGAAGCCAACTACACTTCCTTTTACTCTTAAAATTCAAATTATGCAAATGTAATCATTATAAGCATGTTGTCGCCATCTAGTGCTTATTGTGCAACATTATTGTTCCTCACTAAGCAGGGGAAGTAATATAGATGGTGAGTTTTGACAAGGGATAAAACTGTAAAAAAAATTGCCTCTGCTGAGCAACAAAAATATAAAGAGGTATATGTACATATATGCGCATATGCCTAACACTATAGCAAAATATAGAATATTGTGTCTATACTTATATTCTGCTAGCGAATTAAGAGTACATATCCTCTTAAAACATTCTAAAATGGCCTTGCATCCTCCTCAATACTCATAATATTCATGTCATATCGAACTAGTCTCAAGTCGCATAAATTCCACAGTTGAATTCCTGGAGCTTGCCTCGAATGCACATTGATGTTCTAGCAACATCCATAACACTTTGGAATAGCTAATACTTAGACCCTGAAATACATTCTAGCTTAACGCTTCATTTGCAAGGAATGCTCCTCAAATTTCTCTTTTGAGCCCAAATATGCTACTTTAGCACTTTGCTTGAATATAAGCAACAAATAATGCGTTATTCCTCTTGGACACACTACAACAAAAAAGCAATGCCATAAAAGATGCATTGAACCTCTGAGCTAGGCTAACCCTAGATTTTTCTCATATTAGCTCCAAAGTAGCACTAATTATTTGGTTTAGCACCGCATTGGCACTAGTTAGCCATATTAGCGCTGAAAGCGCTAACTTTTATGGCGCTAACCCTAGCACCTGAGAAGCGCTAACTAATCTAAAATGGTCTTACCTAGCACATTTTGTCCTAATGAGGCTTTATCTAACACATCACTAGCTTAGCACCTCATCCTTAGCACTAAAAGTGTTAACCCTAACCTAGTGCCAAAAGCGCTACATCTCCTTGGCCAAGTGCCTTATCCAACATGTCCTCGAGAACGCCTTTCATGACTAGCCACTAGCCAGTGTGTCACATGCTCCAGTGTGCCTCTAGCTAGCACACCCCCAAATCCTGATGCGCCCTAGCAAAGTCTAGCGCGCCCCTTTTCTCTTATGCATCACTACCATGCTCAAGCACGCCCCAAGTCCTATGTGATGTGGTCGTCTGCACGTCAAAATTATTTATTATGAAGCAAGGGTAAGAAAGATCGTTCCCACGAGGAGGTCTTGGTTGCTATATGTTTCGAAAACTTATGTAAACGGGGGAAATTTTCATATTCAATAAAAGTAAATTAAACTAATTAAGAAAGCTAAGAAATGATAGAAAAGAATCAATAAGTTGAAAATATTGGCTAAGTTTTCGTTTTTATTCACAAAACATGTTTTTGTACTAATAATTATAATTGATATTTAATCTCATTTTATCAAAAGCCCTAGAATATCTTGATCGCAAGAATATCCCGTAAATTTCCTCAAATCATCAACAAACACATTAAAATATGCGAATATGAATTCTACCAAGAAAACAACCTAACGTGTAAAAATATTAATCAAGTTTAATTCCCGAGAAACATTAAGATTCATGAAATTAGGCTAATCAATGCAATTAAACGTGGAAAGCGCACTAATTCAATTTAATAAAGGTCATAATTCACATTGAGTACTAGGATGTATCACTACAAGCAATAACCACACTATGCTACTTGTATTCAAGGACTATCACTTTTGCGTATAATGAACCCTAAATTAGCTTTAGATATGAATGTGAGTTCAATCAATTTGTAACTTAACTAAACAAGTATTCAATCAATGAGATATTTGTAGTGAATCATAATCGATAATATTGATACAAAACTAATTCATTAAACAAAGAATCATGTACGAGAAATTCAAATATTCCCTAACCAACAATAAAATTAACTACTCATAATTATTGGAGTTTACACTATTGAAGAAAAAAAGAAATTGCAACCCTAGATGTGAGAAATATTTCCCGCGCGAACCTACAAAAAGAAGTAGAAGAGGTGAGAACTAGGTGAAAACCTATATATCTCTTCTTCTTGTTGAAGTGCTCTTATATAGCTTCTCTTGTTCCAAATCCAAAAAGAATCCCAAAAACCCTTACTTTCCATATCTAAAACAAGTCCACATACCCTTGGAAAGCTTGCCAAGATCAAAGAGAAACAAACCCAAACTTCACAGTAAACTAACTTGCTAAGACCAGCCAACTTGCTAAGCCTGTCAGTTTCACTTCAATTTATCACGGTAATTCACTTGGTCATTTTGTCGAACACTTCTTTTGCAACTCTGGTTGTTGATTATGCATGAATTGTTGGTGTTTCCTTCATCCAATTCTCTGTCCTATAATCATTTTTTATCATAATCAACATTCAGCACACATTCAATTCATCCATAACCATCGGCAATAACAAGTTTATAGCATTAACATCACCATAGCTTTTCTTTTCACTGTACTCAACCCATCAGCACTCTTCTTGCTCTTGTCTTTCTTTAAACTGCAGCAACAGTTCACTGCATTCATCAGCGACTCTAACTCGATCTCATCAAACCCCTTCTTCTCTAACTGTACAGCCTCAACATGTCATCATTTCCTCTTCCATGATTCTCTCCAGACTCTTCCCTGACTTCTACTTGATTTCTTGTTTGTAAACCACATCCAAAATCTTACCTAACTCGAACCATCCTCTCACTCGCTATCTTGTTCTCATCTGCCACAAAACTCTACAACCCTTGAAATCAATTCTTCACAGACCACCATCACCATTCTTAAATAACCACAAAACATCAGAGAAACCCATTCCTTCACTACCCTTTCTCTCGACCATAATCTAACTTACAGCCTTTGTGCTTCTTTTTCTCTTAAATCTCTCCAAACCCACCTGGATTTCTTCTCAGATTTATTCTTTATCTTCTCTATTTTTCCTCCTCGAGTTCACTTACGTCTTCACCCGTTGCTGCCAGACAAAACCCTCACTACCCTGATTTCTAGCCGTATCATTCTTGTGAGCAGCCTGTCCTAAACCTTCGAAACACTTAGCCCTAGAACCCAATATTCGGTGATGACCTATTTCTGGTACTTGAAATGGAATGAGAAATTGTTGCCCTTAACAATTGACTCCCTATCACACATCTTGATACAACAGTGGGTCTCCCCCTAGTAATTCTCTAAGTTGTTTTGTAGCTCGGTTATCCCCTAGTCATTTTTAGTTTTAATGCATTAGAGATATTGTGTTTGCTAGCTTTGCACCCGTCAATGCCCAATGACTCAGAACTATGCCATAAGCCTCTATTTCTCTTCTTTTACTTCGTGTGACTCCAAAGTACCTACAAAAGCTAAAATGAGCGTAATATACACAAGATACAAGAGAAATAACTTAGAAAATCATAATAAATTGATATCCAAAGTATGTAAATTATACACTTATCACTATGTGTCCTAGATTCTCTAGCGCGTCTCTAGCAATGCCGATGCGCCCTATCTTCTCTAGCGCGTCCAAGGCTTATGTGTCTCCAAGGACAATGCGTCTCCTAGCTTCTCCAACGCGTCCCTAGCTTGGCCCTGCTTGCCTCCGTATCTCAGCTCCTCAGTGTCTCTAGACTAGCACGCCCATGGCCAATGCGGCCTTGGCTTAGCATGGACATACTTAGCGACTTAGCCACAAGTGTATTAATGCTAATACCTTAGTTCTAACTATACTATTGAAGTGATAACTTCAAACCTCCTTGACATTAGCTTCCTAGCCTAGTATAATTGATATTTACTAGAGGTTGTGCATATTGGTCTTATTCCTAAGACGTTAACACATTAGCCTTTTATATTAAAAGAGCTAGTACATTTTTATTTGCGCAAGTAGCTAGTACTATCTTTGCTAGCTACTTTCCTCATAAATACGCTTTTCTTCTCAATATGAGTCCAACATTAAATATTATATGAATTCTATTAGGTCTCCTTGCTTAAGAAGCTTTTTACAACATTTTGCCTCAAATGCCTCTCAGACTTACGATAAGTCACTTCTGAGCTAATACTTATTCACTAAATATGCCATGTTATTTCCAAACAACTACATGACCACTAAACTTCCTAGGCTTGAAACTAATCAATATGATTATCAATCCAATGAGTCGCACAACTTTTCTCACTGTCTTAGCAAGTCATTTTAACTTTACTTGACTTAATCAAAATAATAGTGGCTTATGACTCCACTATTTCCACGAGATATCAAATACAACATATGAGGGGATTCTCATTGGGGTATTGGTGTTATGGTCTACGAAAATCGTGGCTGGTGACACCACCTCCACGAACAAGAAGGTAACAAGAAGTGGGCGGTTATACAACAGTTAAGAGGATGAAGAGTAATGGTCATACAGGTCTTCCCTACTTTCCAGGCATCACCCCCACTACAATCTCCATAATCATCACTTCTCCACCTATCCCTAACTTCCACGACTTACAAGAAATCAATGTGTATCCTTTGAACTATAAATAGACGATTTTCATTTATTCAAAAAAAAAAAGAACAAACAAAACAATCGGTCTGGAGAAACAAAAACATACAAAATTAGCGATTCCTCTCAGAGATCCTTTCTTCTTCACACACTACCTATCACACTGTTTTTCTCAACTTTGTTTGCTTCCCTTCGCTAAGACCTACCCAAATCCTTTCCATTTTTGTAATCGAAGCAGGACGTGAACGGTCATTTCTTGGTTTAGGCTCGTCATGTTCGAGCTTGATCTCTCGAACCTACTTGTACATTTGTTTTCATCCTAAAACAAATTTGTATAAGAAGAAGATGCTACAGAAGGTCTTGGTGCACTACCTTCACCATATGTTACTTTAAGCCTTGTTTTTCTAAAAGATGTAAATTGTATTTCTTCATATCCATCTTCGTATTCAATTATTTGTTGAAGATTTTGGTTTTGTCAAGGTTTACAGGTTGGAACCTCAACCTGTAAAGTCCACTTTTCAGGAAGAGTTACTTGATTCCACCTAATTATTCTAGGAATAATAGTATGAGTTTTACCGATATTAGTATGGAAAAGGGTAGTTTGACCTTTTGTAGGATAAACTTGAGCATTAGGGCATAAGGTATTCATAACCTTATAATATATTCTATACACAACTGCTAAGTTTTGTGATCCCGTGACCATATCAAACCCCTGAGTTTTAACATTTAAAGTTAGAGTTTTAAGGAGTCCTGGATCACTAAGGGATACTGAAAAGTTTAATATACTGGACCTTGACATAAAGTAGATTCAATAATTCTCAATAACGAATCAGTAAATTTGTCGTGTCTACAATCTCTGACACATAAGAGTACAACATTATTTAATCTTGTCCTTGTGAAGGGCTTGGCAACTATTTGGATTAAACTTATACGAAGATAATTAAATCTTTTTTGTTTATAGCCTTCTATCATCCTAGGAGAGAAAAGATCAAAATTATTATTTGAAATCATAAAACCAAATCAAGATATATATATTTGTTTTGAATATAATTACGATTCAACCAAATCCATCCATTAACAACAAAATAAAAAACATAAAACCATTTTTCCAAATTGATATCGCAACCTAATTAGTTGCGAGTATTATTAAGAACAGGGAAGAATATGATTTTAGGAGGGAAAGATTGTGGGATGAAATAAATTTTGTATGTCTTTAAGATTATTAGTAATAACCGAGTGATTTTTCCCGATAGTGTACCATGTGTAAGATTTTCATATCATTAACAACCTTTAAGCTTTGAAAATCTTAAAATGAAGACACGATCATATTATACGGATCAACAACCATATTAGAATAAAAAATGGATTTTCACTTGTATAAATCAATTTTTTTTACCTTTTAAATTCTATTATCCAATTTCACTGTATCCATGTTTAACAACTGGGTTGTCATTCAAAATATCATGGAATATGGTGATTTTATAAATTTCTAATAATTTAGGAAAATATAATCCTTTGATCTTAGTGTTATCCATATGGTCTTTGTACTTGATTCAATTTTCAGTGGTTAACATCAAAATCTAATCTTATGAACATGTATATTCATAAAGAACAAAAAATTCTACGCCAATCTTCCTTGTTTTAGATGATCTAATTTAATTTATTTACTGTTTAGAGAATGATTTGGCGGAACTTTCTTGTTTTAGATGATCAGATTTAATTTATTTATGGTTTATATATTGGTTTGATTGACAACGAAGATAAATAACACAGAGTGAAAAAAAAAATAGGTGTAAGAATTTTAAGATTTGGTATTTCAGTGTTTAATACTACATCCTTTTCAGCAAAAGTGTTACTATTACTTTTTTATTTTAACTTATTTTTAGGTTAAAATAAAAAAATGATAGCAACACTTTTGTTGAAACGGAGTAATTATTAGTAATAAGGAATTAGGTATATTTTGAATAAATTATTTTAGTCATTTATTTATTAAAAAAATTTGAAAATTTTATATCACCCTTCTCGAATCATTTTCTTTCATTCTATTAACAATACTTTTAGTTAACTTATTTGACAATTGTTCAACAGTCATTTATCTTTTGTTATTTATAAAACCAACCCTAAATTTTTAATAGTAATGCTTATCTCTTTTATTTGGTTTTTCATTTTAAAAACGTATAACTTTTGATATGTGAAATTCTATATCAAATATCAAATGATTAAACAACAATTATAAGATAAAAATCTAACCAAACAACGTTTTTATATTTTTTTAATATTTTTGTATTTTAATTAAACCAATATAATTGGTGTTAGATATAATATTAAAGATTGACTTGTCAAAAGTTAACATTTTAAAAAACATAAAACATGCAAAAACGAAAGTCAAAATAACCAACTTTAAAAATTACAATTAGTAATAAATATTATGGTTTAGTTCTCATATAAATTAGTCATACTGTAAGGTTATATGGTAATACCCAAAATGATTTAACTTAGTCTTTATAAATGATAACCTTTTTGTAATAAACGCTTTCTTTGATATGAATGGTTGTTCTATAAAAACTTTTACTTGGAGCATATTTCATATCATAGCATCTTATATCATCATATTATATTGTTCAGACCCATCTTTAGCTACTATAAAATCATATTCAGTAATTGAATCTTCAGGAAGCCGATGGGATTTCAATAATAAACATGAGACTTTATGTTCTTTCGATTTTTCTATCAATCTTGGAAAGAATTGTACGAGAATTATTAACATGTTTAATTATAAATAGAAGTGATGGAATAAAAGTTTTGATCCAATGTGGTTGTTTTGAAGATTAAGGAAACACATAAAAACACTTCTAGACTGGGAAAGCAGTGGTTCGAGATTGATGATGAATAACTCTTAAAAACTCTCATGTTATAAATTAATTGGTGTGAGGTACTAGTAAAAACGTGTTATGAATACATGTTATGAATACATTTGTACGAGGTATTAGTAAAACGTGTTGTGAGAAAGTCTTAAAGTATAAACTTTGTATTGAGAATAAAGTACTAGTTGAGTATGATGTAATTTGGAAGCCTTTGTATAAGAGTTGATATATAATTAGAATGCTTAATGGACAAAGCAGGCTATCTAGAACTTGGGTGTCATGCATATGTCATTCAATTCTTATATTAGTGTGTTACTGTAATGTGATTAATGTGATTCACGTGGTTTACAAATATAGTTAAATAACTCTTAAAAACTCTCATGTTATAAACTAATTGGTTGTTTAAGATTATTATTGACAACTAAGGTTGAGATAGTCCATAAAAATTTTACCATCGAAACCCATTCATTCGCTCACATTTTATTTAATTATGGGGGTGTTTGGTAATCATTATTATAATGGATTATGAGCCCATAATCAATTATCCATCCCATAATCCATTATATAGGTGTTTGTTAAAATTTATAATAACTGATTATTTTAATCATAATTGCAAAAATTCATTATTTTCATAAGTAGAAAAAAGTTGTTTGTAAAAATTATCATAATCGATTATTTTTTTTAACAAAAATGAATTATATTTTTTTCCTTATTTTCTCTAAACTATCAAGAGAGAGACAAAAAAACAATAATGGAATAAAAAAAAGTCCTTAGATCATCGTTCTTTCCTCTCCTCTTCGAGAGCATTTTTCTAAAATAATCAATTATTCCAAAAATATGTTTGTTAAAATTTATTTAAAAAAATGATTAATAGCATAATCATTTTTCAATTTATGATTATCTATAATCATAAATGATAATCATAATTTTTACCAAACACTATAATAAATATGGGTCATTTTTCTACTGAATTTGTCTAAAATTTTGTTAAGTTGGAAACACTTGTATCCTCAAACAATCAATTAAAATGGTTACTATCATAGTTTGGAATGTAAAACCTAACTCTTTTATGTGTCTTATACTATCAGACACTTAAGTTAGGTAACCCTAGTTGACGGTACTAAATCAAAATAAACAACAACATAAAAGGTTAGTTATTTTTCAGTCAATAAAGATCATACATATAACTGACGTTTAGTCAAAACCAATTTATTGTTAAAAGATAATTTAAGAATTTCCATTTACTTACAGAAGTTGTCAATATATTGAGAATTTGAAAATTATGAAGTTTTATAAAAAGAAGGAAAAATGTACCTTGATCGTCGTTTCTACCGGGCATATATTGAGTTTTCAAATGGGTTTCATTTCTAGCTATCCAAAATGCTTATTTAATATCTTAATAAAAACATACAAATAGTAAAGTACGTATTGATTAGGTGCAATTATTTTTAGTATTTAAATCATTCAAAATACATATTTCGGTGTTGAGCAATTGTTAACAATAAAGAATTAGTTATATTTTGGATAAATTATTTAATCAATCATTTAATTAAAAATCTAAAAAAATTATATCACCCTATAATCTCTCCCTCCTCGTATAATTTTCTTCCATTATATTAACAATACTCTTAGCTAATGAATTAACAATTGTTCAACAATCATTTATCTTTCGTCAATTATAAAACCAACCCGTAAATTTTAATAGTGACCTTTATCTCTTTTATTTGGTTTTTCATTTTAAAAACATATAACTTTTGACATGTGAAATACTATATAAAAAAAAATTGCTTAGCCCACTAAGTCAAATCCACCGCTGAGGTGGCAGTGACGTGATTTGACATTTTAGATTCTTTTCCCTCTTTCTGTTAACGTGATTATTTTTTTTTAAAAAAATCGTTTTTCCTAGGTTGAAGAAGAAAAGGGAATAGCGTAGAAGGAGAAAGAACTTGAAAGTATCGAAGAAGAACTACCACTGGTTTGTATACAAATTTTATGACGAAAGTATTTTTTTTTTCTTTTGTTTCTGAGTATATTAGGATTTGGGTTGGGTTATGCTATTGATTTTTGAATTCATAGTTTTGTTCCTCTAAAACTCTAGAAATTAACTGAAGAATTTTAAACAGTAAATTGGAGATGGACAACGTTAATATTTTATCTATCATGTGATTTTTCCAAAAAGAAGAAATATGTGAACGAGTTGGTGATTCAGTTACAGTGCATGAAATCAATGCACATAATGTAATTCCTCTGTAAGTTGCATCTGGTAAATTAGAGTATAGTGCAAGAACTATAAGGAGTAAAATTCACAAGTTGCTTCCTGAGTATCTCATTAGTTTTCCTCAATTTCAAATTCCTAACAAGAACTGGGTTGGTATTAGTCCTTTGATAGATTGGGAGAAACTCATGAACGACGTTTTGAGGTTGCGTTTTTCTCTAATTACATTCCATTTCATTTAATTACAATATATGTAATTCCATGTACCATTGCACGTTTCAAAAGAAGCTATTTGGTATGGAAATAGCATCACAACATGGCTCATTAGCAATCTTATCAGTGGAGTTAGAGTGTAGGGTCTACTGGACTCACATAATTGTTGGAATATTACAACAATGAACAACAACGTTAGATGTATCAGAATAATATATAAAGACCTGAATTGAAAACAATTCTACTACGGAAAACTATGAGGGCAGAATCACAGGTTCAACAAGTTGTCCTTAACACATTAGTTTGCGGGTATACTCGAGAAGAGCAATGCTAAACCCCAACGTGCGAAGATGTGTCCAGGATAAGACTGTCCAATATAGCTTGTATTAGCACAATACAAACTACCTACTCTTGAACTTAGCAACAGGGACACTCAAAAACGCAAAACAAAGCGAGAAGATGGTGAAAAGAAGAAAGGATAGTAGCCGCTTCTGGGATATATTGAAAACAGTTTTAAGAGTTATATTTATAGGAGAAAATTACTTGCAAACCAAGTTAGATTTAGATTTTCTTATAAAACAAGGTTTTGTTTCTTATAAAATAATTAAAACTGAAAAAAGGAAATTCCTATAAATAGCACTCTTAAAGAAAATATTTTTAGAATTAATTTCCTAAAGAAAATTGTTGCAAAAAATTATTTCGCGTAGACGTAAGACTTGGTGCATGGTATATGTGCATATTGCATGGATTGGGTCACGTATTATTTGCCCACTCCTTCCACCTACGTTTATCTAACTATCCATATGAGAATAGTTATATAGTAGAAATCATTCTCTAGAATACCCAATGTGGGACTAAACTAAAGAGTTTCATTCACTCAAGGAAATAAGTGAGCATCCATAGAACCCTTAGGTCCTAAGAACAAACCACATCAAGACCAACAAAACATTTATTTAAAACTCATTTTCTCCAACAATAGTCTCATGTCCGCATTCAACATGTTTAGAATCTCAACAACTGTTTAGGCTTGCACCTTGATTAACGTTATGCTTTAGATGTCAAATTAGCAATGTTGGAAACAAAAAATAAAGAGATCCATGTATGAATTATTCATTTTATAGAAGTTTTAATCAGTGGAAACATTTAAGCATTTGAGGTTGTCTTTATTTAAATTCACTCTCTTATATGAGTTGGTTTTGAATTTGGACCTTGTTCGTATGTGTTATTATGAAGTCAGTCAACTCGTTGATGGAGGAGTTGATTGTACAAAGAGAACTCGCAGACAATTTTTGTTATTACCAGCCTCTGTATGATTCCTTACAGGGTGCATGGGAATAGACTCAGAGAACTTTGATAGACCATGCAAATGATAAGCGAGAGCATGTTTATACATGAAAAGAATCCCTTCCCTTCTTAGTTCTGAATTGAAGAATAACTGGTCGAAGTGACTGCACTGCCAAGTTGACTGGGATATACGGCAGCATATCGCTAATTGGCAATTTGGTTTTGATAGTCGGAAAGATGGTTGCGATGTATAGAGGAAAAGATAAACGACATCAGTCACTTGTACTGCTATATCAATCATCATGTTAATTTTTATTGTTCCCCATTTTTAGTTTGACATCCTTTATTTTGTGTACTATATTGGATTAGTGAAAAAAGTAAATAATAACGCACCTAATCCGGATGAATAAAACCCAAGGAAATGAGAAAGTCAAATCATGTCATTGCCATCTTAATGATGAGTTCGACGGTGGGTTTAAATTAGTGGGATGAACAAAATTATTGTATAAAAAATAAAAGGACTAATAAACAATTATAAAATCAAAATCTAATTAAGTAATATTTTAATATTTTAATATTTTTATCTTTCAATTAAACAAATAGAATTGTTGTTCGATATAATATCAATGATTGACTTTTAAAAGTTAACATTTTAAAAACATAAAACATGGAAAAAATTTTTCAAAATAACCAACTCTAAAAATGATAAATTAGTAATCAAATATAATAGTTTAATTCTCATATAAATTAGTTATACCACAAGGCATAGTTCTAGTGTAAAAAATAATTTTGAAAAACTGGTAATATAGAAGAAAAATATTCATTGCCATTACAGTGACGAAGGAAAAATTCTATTAACACAGACGAAAGTCATAGAAGAGTTAAATCCGTATTCAGATGGTTGGCAATGGAAGAATGGGGTTTTCAGCGAGAGAGAAGATGTGTATTTGGATCCTAATTTTAAAATTAGATAGGTTTAGTTGAGATGGAAGGTTTACCTATTTACTACCCAAATTTTTTCTATTTATCATATATCTTAATAACCACCATCATTTATCCTATTTACCACCGTATTTTTTAGAACGTATCATAAATATTATTTATTGACTTTTTATTTAAACCAAACACTAAAACCACCCGCATGCTAAACCAGAAAAACTAACTCTAAAACAAAACAACCATTCTTCTCCCCCATGTCATCTTCTTCCCCATCTCTCCCACCTGCCACCATCTCCACCCACCGATCATCGATTCGCTAATATTTTTTTTAATTTTTGTTTGGACTAATTTGATTTTAGATGCCTCTAAAAAGAAACTCCCTAGCTAGTTAGAGCTAGAAAACCAACAATGGAATCCAAACCGAAAACCAGGGCCGTAAACTTGGATGCAATTATAACATAGAAATGATGCATCCTTTTTAAAATTCAATCTATGTTAAAATTGCACTGATAACAATGGAATCTAATAATTGTTGATTCCCTTAATAACAATGTCATTATTGCGGTAATGGAGTCTATGTCTAACATAGAAATGATGAAGCTGAAGAAGTCGCCGTTGATAATATTGCAAGAAGAATAGATCCAACAAGGGAGAAAATCAACATCACACATAGAACTTATGTTTGAGCCAGCAAGGAAATCCATATCGGGAATTGAAATGTTAGAGCCGACAAGGAAATCAGTATCACATATTGATATTCAGGCAAGGAAATCAGTGTCACATATAGAAATAAATAATGTTAAATCAGTGGCTTCATTTCTGAATGTGAAAGTTGTTGCTGTCGATATGGCTGATTTGTGCAAGTTTATTGTTTCCGGTGTGCCAGAAGAACTTACGATTTAGACAATTTTAGCGCTAAGATAATATTGTTAAACTTAAATCTTAATCAAAAAAAAGATTAGTGAAGAAGAAGAAAAATAAAAGTGGTTAAAGTTATGGTTTATACTCAAATTAAATTTGACTTTTCATAGGTGGTAAATAGATAAAAGTAGAATTCAAAAGTAAAATTGTTTTACAAATTTTAAGGTGGGTGACAAATAGGTGAGACCCATAAGAAATTGGTATTCAGTTCAAGAAATAAAGTAGGGAAGCTGTTATGCTGAAAAAGAACAAGAGTATTGAATCTGCAGAGAAATTAAAGTTGAGTTTTGTCGAGAAACAATGGAATTCGAAATGGGTTTGAATGTGGTGGTTAATTTATGAATGTTTTTTGTTGATTGTGAATGTGTAAATCAAATGTGCATGGAAGGAGCTAAATCAGAGGTTAAACAAAATCAGAAGTAGACATATCCTGCCATCAACAGCAAACTGCACACAGGGTGTTTGTGAAAAGTCTTGAATGAACGATCAGTTTTGCTGCAGCTCCAATTGAACCAAGCTCTTTGCCACTGGTTAACCATGTGTTTGCACAGGGTTATGACATGAAACCGAAGGAAAGAAGGAAATAGATCAGGAGTTCCAGTTAGTCGTAGTTTTGGACAAGTTTCTTGGGATAAAATACAGCTAAAATCTGTCGTGGCCGTTGAATTGAGAAGATTGAGTGGTGTCTAAGAGTCTGACAAGGATTAGGAGCGGTTTTGTGTCAATTTGGTCTTACAACAAGAATTTGAGCTAGAAAAATCAGTTCATACTACTGACTTGTTGTCGTTAAAAACGGAGATTTTAGAGATGAATGGTTGAGATTATGGACAGGATTTAGAAGCCGAGAAGTAGGAAAGTGTGTGTGTTAGTCTGATTCGATTCTGCAGCAAAAATTTGAAAGCCATAAAAAGGGGTTAAACCTAAGGCTACAAATTAACACCCTCCCGACCATCTATTTTGCACCTCCAACAGAGAGGATCTGTAGCTGCTCTCCACAACCCTAGTCACCACCACAAGTTTGCATCATCTTCTCGTCTGCATATACATACCACTAGTTCTCAACTCCAGCCATCTGCATACACCGACCACTCCATCCTCTCCCATATCAGGCTCCACACCACAGTTACAGCCACTACTCCAACACATCATGTTAGTCCACATCCATACCTGTTCGCAGCGACCTTGAGCAGCACCACCAGTCCGTCTCCGCAAGCCAACAGCACAGCACCATCCTGTACCGGGGGCTGCAGTTCACATTCCCACCAATCCACAGCATGCCATTATGCTACTGGTTTGAGTCATATTTAGTTGTTAACATTTTATTTCTTTTTATTTTATGATGAACTCTAGTAGCTAAATATTTGTTTGATTATTGATGATTTCAAAACTACGTGACATGATTTCCTAACGATTTATTTAAGTTAATCTTTTTTTTCAATATTGTTTTATTGATTGTCTTTTACCGCGTATATAACCATGGGTTGTTTGCGAGTGTTCAAGTATACAATTGTATAGCTCGCTTGTGATTCTAAAGCTAGACTATTAAGCCATAATCCATAATTTCTTATGGCGATTTAACCGTAAGTAGCAAAACATTAATGTTCCAAAGGGTTTTGTGGATTTTGATGTGTGAAAGATAACCCTAAGTTAAGATTTTGAATTTACAAACATGTGGTTAGGATCAACCCGACTCACGGAAAATATCGGTTGGTTAAGTTATACTAGAGAGCTTATTTAAAGTGGCTTAATTAACTAAAAATGAGTAGAAAACTTATTCATGAAGTGACCTTGTCATCTAATAGACTCGTTGAACTCACAACTTGCCTAGGTTTTTAGTAAACGTATTTTGAAGAAGATTTTACTTGTACAATTGATTGATTCATGTTCATTAGTGGAGAAAGAACCCTTAGTCATCCTCATTTCGTAGTTTTACATTACTTTTATTTTTTAGAAATTTAATCCACAACTTTAACTCAACTCTCCCTTAGGAACAAACCTGCCTATCATTGTGTTATTTATCAGTGTAAGAAAAGTAAAAAATATGTTTTTGACGAGCTTGATACTTGGGTCAATAGATATCACCCATCCTTTGAGAAGAGGAGTTTGGGTCAATATAGGTATGGGTCAAAATGTGTGGTTGATTTCATTTATGAAAATGAACCAGAAGAGTTGTGCTCGGAATGTCGCACAATCGATCATTCAGATGATAATTGTGAGGAATTTGCACTGGGATTGAAAGTTGATAGCTTAACTGATGAAGAAGTTATTATATATAATCAAATAATTGAAGTGGAAGACGAGTTACAGTCAGATTACGATCCTGAAGAAGATATTAAGGAGGAACTTGATATTGACAATATGGATGAGGATGAAAACAATAATGATGTTTTGAGCGCAACTGTGGAAAATCCATCTGAACAGAGTACTCAAGAAAATATTGCAATCCAGGTACCTCCCATACCTATTTTTCTTCTGGTGATTTCTAATTTTATTATTATTTTTAATTCCTATTGTCTTTGCACTACTGATAAACACGTAAGTGCAACATTTTACATCTATAATTACATAATCTAGGACTCGTTATTTATAAAGTATATTTGTTTTAAGTCATTTTGTATGAATTATAAGGGAATCGACCATCCGAAGAATAAACGGTTAAAATGGCATTTGCTCTCGATGCCCGAAAAGACAATTAAGTTCATTGTGGTTTGTTGTGGTATGATCGCAGGGTAGTGACACTACCTAAATCACCACACGACTAAAGAAGGATATAACCAAGCAAAGAATTGCTTTCCTTTTGCTCACACGTGAGAAGTTAAACAAAAAGGAAAGTGGATATGGACTAATCTCAACCACACTTCATTTGCGGTATGGGTTATATCAGGCAGGTCAGGTCCTTATCAAGAGAAAAGGCTCTCGACTGACTAATGAGATCGAGAAATAGATGAACAACGAAATGTGACAGGGAAGAAAAGCCTGAAGTAGGGTCTTGATCTCGCTGATTAAGTTGGAGAAGATAGTGAGGAGTGATCTACTTCCATGGGTTCGTTGTTGGTGTTCGAGTTGATATAGACGAGAAGAATTGATAGTCCAACAGTTAGAACTCGGTGATTAAATTGAATGGATTCTGGTGATTATGATTGAAGAATTGGGAGCTCGAGATGATCCAAAATTGAGGGTTTGGTATGAATAAGAGATAGGTCTTGAGTTGATTTGAATTTGAGTATGGCAGCAAGGTGGTGTTCATGTTGTCGGAGATTTGATTGGCGGTCGATTTTAATTGTTGGAGATAATTCCTGTAACAGTGAACAAACCAAACAGAAGCTTGAAAATAGTTAAGGGTTAGAACAGATAGCACACTTCAGACAATCACACAAGCACAGAGAGATGGAGTCGCCTGTTCAACAGACTTCCCTTAACTCGATATTTTTCAGGTACACCTTTGAAAAGTGTTGCTATACCTTTAGATATGACAAATCGAATCCAGGGTAAAACCACCTGATACCAGCCCAGTTAGCAAAACTCGTTGGCCCGTTGTGAACTTAACAATAAAAGAAGATGAAAAATAAACTAGTGCGCATACAAAGCAGGAAGAGGGGAAAAGTCGTCAGGTCAGTGGCTGCGACTAGGGTGAGGAAAAAATGAAAACCTTTTCTGCTTTTATAGGAGAAAAAATTTGTTTTGAATTTAAATCCATTAATGAAAAGATTTTTTATTTAATTATAATAAATACCATTAATATTGAAACGGTAAAATTTATTAAAAGAATTTAATAAAATAAAACCGTTGAATCTTGATAGGCACACGCCGGGCACACGCTGGCATACGCAGAGCTCACGCAAAAACACACGCAAGCTCCGCAAGCCCGTGTTCGTGCTTCGGTGCGAAGCACCGCACGTGTGTGAATTTTCCCACTAGCCCATTCCCTTAGTCCATATCCAATCCACACGTTTTTTCCCTTAGAAGCAACTTTCGTGGTAATATAGATAGACTTCATCCTTGGTTTATCCAATTTGGGACAAACCAAAGGTTTCTCATTCACATAGAAGTGAAAAGTGGATTTGTTATTTCCAACCACAATATAGGCTAGTGACCCTTTGGTCCCATCAAGATAATTTTGGTAACAAAACAGTTTTTTGTAAATAAGCAATAAATTCACTTTTAATTCTAACAATCCCCCACATGAATGAAGAAGGCGATAAATCAGAAAACCAGAAAACGAGAAATACCTCTTAAGCAATAGGTGACCATATGGAATTGAACCTTTGCTTAGTGAGAAGTACCGGAACTACTTGATGGACAGTGAACGCGATGTCCTGAACTGCCATCATTTGGTGTAGTTCTTCAATAGCTCCTTACGCGAGATATCTCTCAAGATTGCTGTTAAGTTCACGTCGTTGTGTCCGTTTTGGCCCTGGACATATCCCGTTTCTCAGAATGCTCTAGAGAATCAGCTCAGTTCTCATAGGAAGCGACCCACTTCCTCATTCAGATAGGTGAGTTCTATCAAGAGTGCTAACTGCTACACCCTACTTCAATCTTAAATTAAAACTATAGAACTCATTAACACTTTACTATAAGTCATCCTCACATGCAGTCACACTAGGGAAGGGACAGAGAAAATAATTCTCTGATAGTGTTTAATTTTTACCCACCAAAAATTAGTTGTCTCATTCAAAACCTTGATCTTGGGATCTCCAGTCATCAAGGTTGAGTATCCTTCATGGCAAGTTTTAAAAATTGAGCTTTAGTCCAACTTTGCCTTTCCCGCAACCTGTGCTGCAGATGAGTTACCCATATAGAGCTTTTCTCCTTCCCCTACCTTCTGATAGGAGGTGAACACATCTTTTTTTCCGCAGACATGCTTGGTAGCACCAGAGTCTACCCATCATTCTCTCACATTGGTTACCAGATTGACTTCAGACAATGTACCAAAAAACTTGTTCTTGTGATTTTTCGTAATAATTTAGCATTATTTTATTTCTCTATAAATAAAATCCTTGTGATTTCTATAAAATATTGCCTAATTATATTATGAATATGATTTATTTATAAAATAATCAACACCCACGTATTCTTTATGTAAAATCATTTCAGAGCATGATAACTACATTTTATTATGTGTATAATAATTGTCTTGATTTTATGCATTAAAATTTAGTGCATAAATTTTAGTGCACAATTACGTTTCATCAAACGTGACCTACGGTTTGTTAAGTTGAATGTATTAACCGTTCTAATAATTTCAAGACATCATGCATACGATTCATATATTAAAAAATATATTATGATTATAATTAATAAATCATACATGTATATTATGATTCGTCCATATTCAGTTTTTGTTGCTTCCTTTAGAACGACCAAGAAAACTGCCTTCAAAAATTTCGTAATTTAACAACCAAGAAAACTGCCTCCGAAATTCCGCAATTTTAACAACCCAGAAAAACTGCCTTCGAAATTCCGCAATTTAACGATCAAGAAAACTGCCTTCGAAATTCCGCAATTTAACAACCCAAAAAAATTGCCTTCGAAATTCCGCAATTTAACGATCAAGAAAACTGCCTCCGAAATTCCGCAATTTAACAACCCAGAAAAACTTCCTTCGAAATTCCACAATCTAACGACCAAGAAAACTGCCTCCGAAATTCCGCAATTTAACAACCCAAAAAAACTACCTCCGAATCTTGTCATTAAATTAAGTCTTAACAAAACAAAAAGTTGTAAACGAATAGACCAAAAGCTTAACAAAACACTTAGAGCAAAACCGTTAAGTTTCATTTTCTCCATCTAAAGTAGATTAATGCCTTAACAGTTAACAGTAGTAGCTTCGCATGGTCTTTGAATTAATGCCTTAACATTAGATTCAATTTCTATAACGTTTCATTTGTTTTTTTAAGTTTCATTTGTAAGTACATAATTTGTGTCCATGAATACGGACGGACCCACATGTCTTCTTCTACAATTCCAATACTAACAATAATTTCTCCACTCCACTATCATCATAGCTGTAACAACTATAAGAACATTTGTCCGTAATTCACGGACTGCATGCGCATGTTCTCCTATTAAAATTCCTGAAAAGTTACCCAATAGATAATAACCTTTGTCTTCAATTCTTGTAGTATAAAAAAGGCTAGAACACCTCCTGATCAATCATCGGCATGAGTCCAATCGCCCTAATTCAAATGAAACATCCAGGAAGAACTGGTTCCAGATAGCCACGAAAAGCGGATTGAATCATCAAAGCAGAGAATTCTTCTCTTAACCACCATTTCCTCCGGTTGATGAAGAAGTACTAACATACGCCGTGGTAGTAACAACATTACGCCCACTACTACTAGTTAAACAACAACAGCTGCAATTGCGTGTTTATTCTGATCTTCATCATTTCCTTTGTTATTATTAACTAGATAAGAAGAAGTTGATAGTGAAGATGATGAAATTTCTCTGTAAGATGACCCTTTTCTTTTATTCACTGATTTTGTATCCAAAATTGGTTCTTTATGATTATCATTACTATTGTCTCTGAAATATCTAAGGAAACCTCTTTTTTTTTAATTGAATTGCTTCAGCTTTGCACGCCCAAAAAATTATTTCTCGTTTTCATTGTTACAGAAAAATAATTTATCGAGTTAAGATTGTTGGAGATAATTCCTGTAACAGTGAACAAACCAAACAGAAGCTTGAAAATAGTTAAGGGTTAGAACAGATAGCACACTTCAGACAATCACATAAGCATAGAGAGATGGAGTCGCATGTTCAACAGACTGCCCTTAACTAAATATTTGTCAGGTACACCTTTAGAAAAGTGTTGCTATACCTTTAGAGATGACAAATCGAATCCAGGATAAAACCACTTGATACCAACCCAGTTAGCAAAACTCGTTGGCCCGTTGTGAACTTAACAGTACAAGAAGATGAAAAATAAACTAGTACGCATACAAAGTAGGAAGAGGGGAAAAGTCATCAGGTCAGTGGCTGCGACTAGGGTGAGGAAAAAAATGAAAACCTTTTCTGCTTTTATAGGAGAAGAAATTCGTTTTGAATTTAAATCCATTAATTAAAAGATTTTTTATTTAATTCTAATAAATATCATTAATATTGAAACGGTAAAATTTATTAAAGGAATTTAATAAAATAAAACCGTTGAATCTTGATAGGCACACGCCGGGCACACGCTGGCATACGCCGAGCTCACGCAAAAACACACGCAAGCTCCGCAAGCCCGCGTTCGTGCTTCGGTGCGAAGTACCGCACATGTGTGAATTTTCCCACTAGCCCATTCCCTTAGTCCATATCCAATCCACACGTTTTTTTCCCTTAGAAGCAACTTTCGTGGTAATATAGATAGACTTCATCCTTGGTTTATCCCATGTGGGACAAACCAAAGGTTTCTCATTCACATAGAAGTGAAAAATGGATTTGTTATTTCCACCCACAATATAGGCTAGTGACCCTTTGGTCTCATCAAGATAATTTTGGTAACAAAACAGTTTTTTGTAAATAAGCAATAAATTCACTTTTAATTCTAACAATTGCATGCAGTGGTTGAGTTGTGAGGATGGGTTTGCTTGAAGGTTTGAGATGAATGAATCAATGGGTTTGTGTGAATATGTGTTGAATGGATATTCTTGAATGATAAAATGTATGCAGGGAAGGATAATTGGTGATTGAATTCACTAACTACTCATGATGGAATCACAAGCAGAAACGCACATCAACTGTTTGTAGAAATGCCCGAATGATCAGGTCATTGCTCCATGGTCTGTCAACGAATACATAGTTCTCGTGAATGCTTGCCAAGGGTTCAGAGTGATATTTTAGAAGATGAAAATATAGGAAGCAGTGGTCAGAAAACAAGAAACGAAATTATAGCCGGAGTTGGATTAGAGATGGGCCTGAATTTAGAAATTGGGGTCGGTGATTGAATTATTCCCTTGGTCAATAAATCTATATAGTTAGAAGACTGCACAACACCTATATATATTGAGATAAATATTAAGAAAAGGGGGAGTATACATATTGAGATACAGATTCAGAAAAGGGGGAGTCTGCTGCAAAGCCGAAAACAGGAATAGGGTTTGAAGTTTTAGTATTTTCAATTTCGTTTTTGCTTAGTTAGTTTTCTTTAGATATTTTTATAGCTTTTGAGAAAGCTATGTCTAGATAAATATTTTGTTAGGGTAAAAGATAAATTTGTAGTATTATTTTTCTTTTGTTTCAAAACTAGGGTTTTCAACTATAAAAGTTTAATGTTAATGTTTTGTCTATCTTTCAATGTTTTATCTTTCTCGATGATTTTTCATGTCCTATGCCAAGTATAGTTCATTGTTTGGTTAGTAGAAAAACTTGTTGAAACCTCGTCTTATATCGATTTATGAATATTCTTTGATTATTTATACCACGTATACTTAGTGCTTCGAAATTCTACCTTAGGTTGAGAACAAACGATCTTTTTGATAATTCTTTTCTACGATTCTTAAACGAAATATCTTCCATGTACGAGTAGCTAGATTTGCTACTTTGCATGAGTAAACTTGATACCCTTGGTGATGAACGCAAGTAAACCCTAATCTACAACGGATTACCGAAACCTTAACCATTCCATACTTTTGATTTCAATCTTCCTTAAATCGCTTTAATTCATTTGTTAGTTTAAATCTTTATTATAAAAATCATAAAAATATCTTTATTAATTTTCCTTGACTCAAAAGTTATTTTTATTAGTTAGTAGAAGTGATTCACACTTCTCGTGGGAACAAACCGTATTTACTATTGTCTACACCTTTCGACACTGTGCGCTTGCGGTAAAACAAAATCGGTTTTCCGACGCATCAAGTTTTTGGCGTCGCTGACGGGGAGCGGTTGAAAATTACTTTCTAGTTGATAATTTGACTTTCTTGTCGTAGTTTATGATTTATTTTCAGTAATTAGTTCTTTTTTAGTTTTTCTGTTAGATTGTTTTTTAGTACTTTTTACGTAGTTTATTTGATTTTTCATAGGTACGATTATTAGTTTGAAGAGCGACATTAGGGTCATTCTCGGGTGAAAAGTAAGTAAATATTTGATATTCTCGCAAAGCTTTTGCAAGGTGAGTTATTGGGTAAATTTTGTTTGTTATTATGGATCCCGATGATTTGGTTTCTTTTATTGCATTTGGAATCTTTCCAAAAGGGAAGATAAAGAAGAGTCCTCCAATAGTTCAATTAATAAATACATACAGAGAGCAGAGGAACGTCGTCCTCGTTCATATAATACGTCAATTTTTTTTTATTTTTCTCTTAGCCATGATAGTGATGATGAATTTGTGTGCTTTGAGAATGATGATGAACTTGACACTTGTGACTATAGGAATGATGACACTGTTATGACATTTGAATCTAGTGTATCTTGTCCAACTCACGATTATATTAATGATGATACCCTATTCAAAAGGATGAGGTTTGGTTGAAGATTCTGTCACCTATTCAGTGTTTTTCATGCAGCAGCAGCAGCAGTGATTTTTTTGGATTAAATTTTAGTGCTTTGTTTGCCTCCTGATCTCTCCCCAATACTCTCTGCCTCTTCTACAACTCCAACAACTCCTTTATATACGCACAAGAACCAAATCTCTTGAGTTATGAGAAGATCCCGAAGAATATTTTTTTTCTTCCTATCGGTCCTGATTTCTCTCTTTTCTTTTAAAGTCGCTGACAGTTGCATCTCTGGCTCTGCTTAGTTAGATATCCCAACAACCTTGAAAGATCAAACACAATTATACGCTTTTAAACAGAATTATCCTTGAAATATATTATCATTGTTTTTTTTTGATTGATACAGGATTTTGTTTTGATTTCTGGATTGATTATGTTGTACAACTCATATACTAATTAAGACAAGAATAATCTTGTCTTAAACTCTTGCAATTAACCCAAAAATATCTCATTCAATTCTTCACAGACTCACAAATATTTGAAAACCACTTTTCCCGCCATTTCAGTTTTTAAACGAGAGAGAATAGGTGCCTTTAGTAAATGGGGTGCCCTTATCCAAATGAGGGGTGCCTTTAACACTTTTCAGCCAATTTTTCACAATTATTTATTTCTCAAAAATACCTACAAATACAATAAAATGACAATATTAGTACAAAATTGAGTTCCAACACTATAGAGATTGAGAACGAATTAGACACATAAATGTGTCTATCAAATACCCCCAAACTTATATTTTGCTAGTCCTCGAGCAAATCTAATAAAAATAAATCCTAACTCACTTTCGCAGGCGTTGCGATTGCACTTAGCATGTGCAATAAGCCTTTAAACCCCTAGGTGTCCCTAGTGGACGAGGTTTGTCTCGTGAGGGTTTACAAGAGGTGTACCCACAAAACCTTTACTCCAAACCCTAGATACTGTGAACGATTGAGGGTAAACACTAAACAAGATTTTTAGTTGGCATACTAAATTCTTCGCCTATAAGAATCATTACCATATATGAGTCCAATTGATGTAAACGAGTTTGCACCCAGCATACTAAAATTCATACAAGAATTCAAAACTCTACTTAGATAGTCGTTCAACCACGATACTCAGAATCTATCAAAGTACAATCACATGAAAAGATTTAGAAGATGAATATAGACAAAATGAAGTTGTGCATGTTGACTAAGGTGAACGGTGTTTCTCATATCTGTCTGAAAGTCACTGCCAGGATGAATGGATTGAGATACGCTCCCACTAGTATTCCTTAAACTAATATCGACTCAGCTGGTATATACAAGGGTCCCAGTGGTCGATTTATTGAAAATATTTTAAATGTACTGACAACATGATTGGATCAAATGAATCCAAGCGCATGCTCCTTATCAGCATCGTACATGATAGTTCTCATGGATCCTGCATTCCACGCTTGCTTAGGTGACGGAGACAGAAAGAACGCACATATATTTCTACCAAAGTGTCAGTACTCATTTTTTACTTTTTTATTTTTTAAAAATAGTCTAAATAATACAATAATGGGGATTGATCTCAAACATTTCATCCTGGCGGTGATAACAATTTGATACTGGTGCCCCACCAAATCACTTACAGAAACATAAAAATTACAAAAATAAAAACAGAAGGTGATATGGTCAAGATAGATTCCGAGATATGGTGACAACTATCATGTTATTTCTAACACCTGAGCTAGGCAACCTTTTATGAATAGACCATTTAGTTGGGCACACCAATTCCTATAGAAAAAGAGCTAAGTTTCCATCTACCTAGAAAGGTTAGTGTCACCTTAAATTGTTCACAAGTTTCTAAAGTTTGGAGTTTTATTATTTCAACTAAAAGTTTCTCCCTTACCCCCAAACTTAAACCTAACACTGTCCTCAATGTTTCAAATTAAAGTGTAATACCAAAAATATAGGTAACTAGAGGAATAAAAAGGTAAGTCAGAAAGATAGTGCCTGGGTGAAGCGTAACAATCCTTATTTGGAGAATAAGACAGAAAAATAAAACAAATACTTACAAAAAATTATTAATGTACAACAACATCCTTGATGGTCAATCAAGGTAAGCAGGGTCCTCCAGAGGGACCTCCTCAATATCACCTGCAGGAAAAGACTCTAAAAAGGGTTTCAATCTTTGACTGTTAACCTTTGAAGAACTAATACCATCCAGTGTCTCAATCTCAATAGCACCATGAGGATAGACAGTACGGACTATAAAAGGACCCGTCCACCAAGAGCGTAACTTCCTGGGGAATAGATGCAAACGGGTATCATACAGAAGAAGTTTTTGACCCGGAGAAAATGACTTTCTTAAAATATTTATATCATGCACAAGTTTCATTTTGTTTTTATACTCCTTAGCACTATCGTATGCATCTCTACTAATCTCGTCCAACTCATTGAGCTGGAGCTTCCTGTGAGCTCCTTCCTTGTCAAGCAAAAAATTAAGTTGCTTTACAACCCAATATGCTTTATGCTCTATCTCGATGGGTATGTGACATGCCTTGCCAAAAACTAGACGATAAGGTGATATTCCAATGGGGGTCTTAAACGCAGTATGGTTAGAGAACCATAAAGTGACAATTCCCATCCTCGCATAGTGGTTGATTTCCTTTCTTAGAGATCATAAAAAAAAAGAAAAAAAAGGTTCTTTTCGTCCCACGTTTCTTTGGGATAAC
The DNA here is from genome assembly GCA_023531435.1 of Papaver californicum. Taxonomy (NCBI): domain Eukaryota; kingdom Viridiplantae; phylum Streptophyta; class Magnoliopsida; order Ranunculales; family Papaveraceae; genus Papaver; species Papaver californicum. The sequence continues at coordinate 728,045 of JAJJMC010030979.1, read as the reverse complement.
AAATATAATTTGGAAGTTTTCTTTTTCTTCCCACCATTCAACTTGTGCAGGATTTCTATCTTTATTCCTGTCTGCACACATGAGAACCATAAAGTGCGTCTTCTAAGTGTCAATTTTATAAAACCCTATTGGTGAGGCAGAAGTCGAAACATTCGATCGCTCTCTATCATATGGTTGGGTTTCTTCTAACTCAAGGTTTAAGCATGCGAATAATGTTCTTTGATACATCTAACTTCTTATTATTAGTGTGCAAAAACTTTATGTCCTCTTAGCTCTTTGGATGCATGTGCTTTGGAATATTTGAGAGTTGGAGTAGGTTTTATGGGTATACCTCTTGTAAACCCTCACGAGACTATAACTCGTCCAACAAGAACACTTAGGGGTTTAAAGGATTGTTGCACATGCTAAGTATAACTGTATCCTCAACGAAAGGGAGTTGAAGCATATTTATTTAGTTTAGATTAGAATTAGTTTAGTTTTAATTTGCACAAGGACTAATAAATTGTAAGTATGGGGGTATTTGATAAACACGTAAATACGATATTTTACATCTATAATTACATTAGCTAGGACTCGTTATTTAGCTAATATATTTGTTTTAAGTCGTTTTGTAGGAATTACAAGTGAATCTGACCATCCGAAAAATAAACGGTTAAAATGACATTTGCTCTCGATGCCCGAAAGAGACAGTTAAGTTAATTGTAGTTTGTTGTGTTAAGTTCGCAACGTAGTGAGACTACCTAAATGAAACATGACCAAAGAAGGATATAATCAAGCAAAGACTTGCTTTCTTTTTGCTCACACGTGAGAAGTTAAACAAAAAGGAACAGTGGACGTGGACTAATCTCAACCACACTTCATTTGCGGTATGGATCATATCAGGTAGGTCCGGTCCTTATCAAGAGAAAAGTATCACGTGCTAAGATTTTGGACTAGACCGTGCGGCACTTGAACTCTTCAAGTAAGCCTAAAAGAACTCAAAGAGATAAGAGACTTTGAGATTTTAAGTGGGAGAGTATTTGATTATTGAAGAGAGAGAGTATTACAATGCTTAGAGAGCTTGTTGGTGGATGATTTGAGCAAGTGAGCTCCCCACCTTATATAGTGTACAATGGAGGATTCTAGAATATGTTCTAGAATCATCATCTTCAAGAGTATTCTACCACTATCATGAATATACAATAAAATATTATATATACAAGAACATTCTAGTATGTTGTGGACTTCCTTAATCTTCTAGGTCCTTCCAATGGACCTAGACTTTTGTCATGGGCCAACCCAATATGTGGGAAAATGGGTGGGCCGTGACATTCTCCCCCACCTATTCTTACGACGTCCTCGTCGCGGCTTGATTGTGAAACTGGTCGATCGCATCCTTGAATTGCCAGAGAGACGCTTCGGTCTCCCATGTTCCTTCTTGTATAGATACATATTTCCATTTCACTAAGTATTCTTTGCAAGGAGGCACACCCTTCCTTCGAACAATCCGTTCGGCTAATATCTCATCTATAGCTTTGTCGAAGGAAGTTGCAATCATGGGTGGTGCGCGGCTTGATACTCCCCGACTCTCGTCTTCCTCGTCTTTGTTGAATGTCTTTAAGTTGCTAACGTGGAAGACATGATGGATTTTCATCTTTGATGGGAGCTCCACTCGGTAAGAAGCTTTGCCCACTTTGGCTAGTACTTCGAACGGCCCTTCGTACTTGCGTAGTAAGCCTTTGTGTAGATGCCGGGTGTACTTGAATTGTTGGGGAAAAAGCTTGACAAATACCATATCGCCAACTTGGAACTCCACATGTCGCCTCTTCTTATCGGCCCACTTCTTCATCTTCTTGGCCGCTTTTATCAATTGGGCGTGTGCTAAGTCCCTTTGTTGCTGGCAATCCTTCGCGGTCTTGTATGCTCCGGAGCTAGCACCTGCATAAGAAGTGGCCAAAGTACTTGGCGTCAAGGGTTGGTTCTTCAATTTAGTCACCTTCGGTGGGGAGCTTTGATAAGGTGCTTTTGTGGAAGGCTTAGCGCCAGGCTCCAGCTCGATCGCATGATCGATCTCCCTTCTTAGCGGCAACTTCTTGGGAAACTCCTTCGGCGTTGGGTCCTCGAACTCTTCGAGAACCTTCTTCATGCCTTTCGAAACTTCTTCAACTTGGGTAGTTGGTTCCTCCTCATTCATTGTTGCTATGAAGGTTACCTCACCCTTCTTAAACCCTTCTGAAAGTTGTAGCGCCGACAACACCGTGGTCTTCTTCTTCTCCCTAGTCACCGGGATAAGGTGTGTTGATTTTTCTCCGAGTATACACAAGGAGTCAAAAGGTGGCATTGGAATGGCACGTTGTTCGACCATGAACTCCATCCCCAACACCATGTCAAGGTCATCTATAGGGATCACCGAGAAATTGACAGATCCCGCCCACTTGTCGAGATGCATCTCCACACCACGTGCCACGCCTACTAGTGGCTTCGCATCTGAGTTCACCGCCTTCACGGTACCTCCTCCTTTAGCGAACTTCATGCCTAGCCGCAATGCTTCTTTCTTGGACACGAAGTTGTGTGTGGCTCCCGTATCCACTAAGGCGCTGGAGGTCTTCGCATTCACCTTAACGTCTACGAACATGAGAGTCTTGTCCTTGCTTTTGGATTTCTCCGTCTTAGCTTGGACACTGCTTAGCACTTGGAACGAATTCATCATGGAATCACGTTCCTCGTCGGATCCATTTTCCTCCATCAACGCACTAAGTTTACCCTTCATCGGGCAATCACGGACTTTATGATCTCCATCACATAAGAAGCAAGAGTAGAAGGGCTTACCTTTATCTTTATGCTCGGAAGTTTTGTCTTTCCACGAAAGATACTTTTTTGAGGTATGCTTGTCTCTATCCTCCTTCGCTTCCCCACCTTTGGCATGGTGACTTCTTGAAGTTTCTCCTCTTTCTTCGAAGTTTTTACTCCTTGAAGTCTTCCCTCTTTCTTCGAAGCTTGGCCTTGTATTCTCGATCAAGGTCTCGGCTACAGCTATTGCCTCGTTCAGCGTTTGCACACGACGGCGATCCAGCTCTTGTTTTACCCATGGCTTTGCTCTGCACAAGAAGTTAAAGAGCTTCTCTTCCTCAGACAGGTTGGGTATTTCTAGCAACAAGTTTGTATACGTCTCGGTATACTCTTTGGTAGTACTCGTTTGACGAAGATACTTCAACTTCGCTCTTGCCTCATAAGACGCATTCTCCGGGTAAAATAACTTCTTAAGATCGACTTTAAAATCTGACCAAGTAGCGATAGTAGCCTTACCTTGCTGAATCTCTTGGCTTCGAAGTCTCCACCATGCTAAGGCGTTCTCCGTGAGAAACACCGTAGCTCTTTTTATCTTCCTTGCATCATCCTCCATCTCCATGTGTTCGAAATACCTTTCGCAACTCCATAGGAAAGTATCAATCTCCTTCGCGTCTCTTTTCCCATTATACAGTGTTGGCTTGGGAGCATCCTCTCTTGAGAGTCTGCTTGGCCCCTCGTGCATGGCTTGGTTTATGGCAGCCCTTTTGCACAATACCAATTCTCCTTTCGCCGCTTCTAGCTCTTGCTCAACTGACAGCAATTTGGCCTTCACCTCCTCCACGCTATCATCCATTGCGTCTTGGATCCGAGCTACTACGTCCATTTTGATACCATCCAGCGCCTTTCTTATGGCCTCCTCGAAGGTATCTTTCCACCCTTCAAGAGTCTCCTTCGTTAGGAACTCTTCCTCGGCGCGCATAATGAAATCGCTTACTCACTTTTCGATGCGTACCATTCTTGCCTCAAGACTTGTTTGCGTATCCTTGGACTTGCCCCTTTTCTTGGCCTGGCCATCGACACCTTTCTCCATGGTGTTGTTGCTATTAACGTCATCCATTCTTGAGTCTTAAGCTTCGCTCTGACCAACTGTCACGGGCTAAGATTTTGGACTAGTACCGTGCAGCACTTGAACTCTTCAAGTAAGCCTAAAAGAATTCAAAGAGATAAGAGACTTAGAGATTTTAAGTGAGAGAGTATTTGATTATTGAAGAGAGAGAATATTACAATGCTTAGAGAGCTTGTTGGTGGATGATTTGAGCAAATGAGCTCCCCACCTTATATAGTGTACAATGGAGGATTCTAGAATATGTTCTAGAATCATCATCTTCTAGAGTATTCTACCACTATCATGAATATACAATAAAATATTATATATACAAGAACATTCTAGTATGTTGTGGACTTCCTTAATCTTCTAGGTCCTTCCAATGGACCTAGACTCTTGTCATGGGCCAACCCAATATGTGGGAAAATGGGTGGGCCGTGATAAAAGGCTCTCGACTGAGTAACGAGATCGAGAAATAGATGAATAGAGAAATGTGACAGGGAAAAAAAGCCTGAAGTAGGGTCTTAATCTCGCTGATTAAGTTGGAGAAGATAGTGAGGAGTGATCTACTGCAATGGGTTCGTTGTTGGTGTTCGAGTTGATACAGACGAGAAGAATTGATAGTCCAACAGTTAGAAATCGGCGATTAAATTGAATGGGTTCTGGTGGCTATGATTGAAGAATTTAGACCTCGGGATGATCCTAAATTGAGGGTTTGGTATGAATAAGAAATGGGTCTTGATTTGATTTGAATTTGGGTCTGGAAGCAAGGTGGTGTTCATGTTGCCGGAGATTTGGTTGGTGGTTGATTTTAATTGCAGGCAGTGGTTGAGTTGTGAGAATGGGTTTGCATGAAGGTTTGAGATGAATGAAATAATGGGTTTGAGTGAATATGTGTTGAATGGATGTTCTTGAATGATGAATGTATGCAGGGAAGGAGAATTGTTGATTAAATTCACCAAATACTCATGATGGAATCTCAAGCAGAAACACTCGTCAACTGTTTGTAGAAATGCCCGAATGATCAGGTCATTGCTCCAAGGTATGTCAAGGAGTACATGGTTCTCGTGAACGCTTGCCAAGGGTTTAAAGCAATATTTTAGAAGATGAAAATATAGGAAGTAGTGGTAAGAAAACAAGAAACGAAATTGTAACGGATGTGGATTAGAGATGGGCTTGAATTTGGAAGTTGGGGTCGGTGATTGAATTATTCCCTTGGTCAATAAATCTACACAGTTAGAAGACTGCACAACACCTATATATATTGAGATAAATATTCAGAAAAGGGGGAGTCGACTGCAGAGCCGAAAACAGGAATAGGGTTTGAAGTTTTAGTATTTTCAATTCGGTTTTTGCTTAGCTAGTTTTCTTTAGATATTTTTATGGCTTTTGAGAAAGCTATGTTGTAAGACCCTGTAGTTTTATTTACCATTTTGGGTCAGGTTTTAACCGAGTTAGCTTAGGTTATTATTTTCTTTTCCTTAGTCTAGGTGGGTTGCTTGAACTAAAAAGTTAGGGTAAAAATAAAATAATTAATTTTAATAATAAATAAAATTGAGAAAAAAATGAAAAGATAATTAAATAAATAAAATAAATTAATAAATAGATAAATTAATTATTGTTAGTACTAATATAGGCTTTATAAATTAAAATTAAGGGAGAGATTTAAAGGTTAGAAAACTAAAGACTAGGGAGAAGAAGAAGGAGATGAAACTACGGTTTCTTTTAGAATACTATGGAAATCATTAGAGGATCAATGAAATTGAGGTAGAATGCTAAATCCTTTTTCTTTTGATATTTTCTTTGGGTGTTCACTTCGTATGATTTTATATGGTTAGGATTCAGTAATTTATTCGAATAAATCTGTATCTTTGATTGATGATCAGGCTTTCTATATTGGTATATAAAAGGATTAGGTATCACTGGTTAATATTTGAGCATAATCCACTGTAAATTGACCGTTCAATGTTTCTTTTAGTTTAAATAATATTTTTTGAAATTCAGGACAGTTTCTCTTTATCACATTTTTGATTGATTTAGGTAATCTTAATGATGTTAAAATGATTTGAGGTCTTGACAAAAGTGGTAGGTTTATGTCTTATCTTTAATTTTGATTTGGATTTTCTCAATTTCAGATTAATATGAATTTAATTTTAAATATTTCGGTAACATGATGTAATCTACCCAGTTTTTATAATAATCTTGTAAAATGGATATGTTTTGTTAGGAATATTCATCTAAACTTTAAAGACGATCGGATCAAGTTATCATTATGAAACTTATATTACAATATTTTGCAGTTAGTGCGTTTTCTTAAATGATTAAAAAAAATACATGTTGTTTGTCATATGTTTCTAAGACATGGTTTGCTAGTATTGTTTGTAAAAATAATTTATAAAAAAGGAAATGAGTTCATGTTTTTCCATTACATGGAACTTGGTTCCATGCTAACGACGGGTAATGATCCCCGAGAGCAAAACGGGTAATGATCCCCATGTAGGAACTTATGTTCCTAACCATCGATGGCGGTTTTCAGTGCCGGATAAACGATAGGTAGAGTACGAACCAAGGATATTCGTATCATAAACTCATGTGTGAGATTTAATTGATAAATTATTGTAAATGTTATTTGTGTTGTGAACTCATATGTTAAAATTAAGATTGGATGATTTATCAAAAACATTATTGGTATTGTGATTGTTGAATATAACATTGATTAGCTGAAGTTGTACTATGTTTTCTGTTATATATTCTTCCTTGATAATTAAATTGATTTATTTCCGTATCTTTAGAGAATGAGGATGCATTCTATTGAGCTGTCATCTCACCCCAATTTACATTCCTTGCAAATTTCATTAAAGGTGGAAATGTAACTAAGAAGTTACTTACCTTGATGATGTTGTTGTGTCTCCTGTAATTGCTTCAAGTGTTATTTAGTCTAAATATTTTGCAGAAATGTTGTTAGTAAATTCATATGCTTAAATTTAATGTATCTAAAAGTTCACCTGTTTTTGATGAAATAATTATAAATAATAAAATCTATGCATCTGTCTCGTCCAGACCCGTAACACCTTGAGTTCGGATCCCCATATGGGTTTGACCCTGGTCTGGAACTCGGGGTGTTATAAATGTCTAGCTAAATCTCTTGTTAAGGTGAGGGATGAACTTGTAGTATTACTTTTCTTGTGTTTCAAAATTAGGGTTTTCAACTATAAAAACTTAATGTTAATGTTTTGTCTCTTTTTCAATGTTTTTTCTTTTTAGATGATTTTTCATGTCCTATGCCAAGTATAGTTTATTGTTTGGTTAGTAGAAGAACTCGTTAAAACCTCGTCTTAAATTGATTTATGAATATTCTTTGACTATTTATGCCACGTATACTTAGTGCTTCGAAATTCTACCTTAGGTTGAGAACAAACGATCTTTTTAATAATTCTTTTCTACGATTCTTAAACGAAATATCTTCCATGTACGAGTAGCTAGATTTGTTACTTTGCATGAGTAAACTTGATACCCTTGGTGATGAACGCAAGTAAACCCTAATATTCAATTGCTTAACGACAGTGCAAAACTTCTTCCTATACTGATGGTTGGGTTAATTCTATTCTTTTGGAGTTGGGCTTGAGGATATTGGGGTTGTTTGAAAAAACTATACCTGGACTAGTAACAATCTCTGTACTTGCAGTAGAAAATCTAGAATTAACCTTGCCTTAGGTAATGGTGATTGGAATAAAACTTTTTCTAACTTTAAACTCTATCACCTTAACCAAATAGGTAATGATCATAGTCTTATTATGTTTCTATCTGATTCTACTCAAGAACCTAGTTAAAAGCCTTTTAAATTCTTCTATACTTGGCTTAATGATGATACTTTCTCTAAGGAAATAGCTAATGCTTGGAATATTAAAATCTCAGGATCTCTCACTTTTCATCTAGTTAAGAAGCTTCATTCTACTAGATTTACTCTTTCAAAATGGAATGAGTATCACTTTGATGACATTAATACTCAATTAGATGGTCTTCAAGAACACCTTAATACTCTTTAAGCAGAGATTTCTCTGAACATAATCATTCTCAGATAGTTAGACTTAATGATGATATTAGGAAGTTGCACAAGATTAAATTGAATTATATCAACAGAAGTCTAGGGATACTTTTCTAAAATATATGGATACTAACACCAAATATTTCCACACTAAGACCAATAAGAAAAAATCTAGAAATAACATAGACTCTCTCCAAAGCCCTAATGATTAGTGCTTTTACTCAAGAAGAATTGTCTCAATATCTTACAAATCATTTCAAAAATATAAGTACTTCAATTTCCCCAGTTCTTGAAAAACTTTTATTTCAGTTCTTTGCCAACGGTTATTTCAAAGGAAAATAATATAGATCTTATTAGAATTCCAAGTAATGAGGAGATTCATGCAACTCTTAAAAGTATGGAAAGCTGGAGTGCCCCTGGTCCCGAAGGTTTTTATAAATCCCAGTGGAGTATAGCAGGTGATGATATTTTTTAGATGGTCAAAAAACTTTTTTCAAACAAAAAATATTCTGAAACAGCTAAATAAGACATATATATCCTTAATTCCTAAGATAAAAAAAAACAATTTTTCCTGCTGATTTTAGGCCAATTGGCCTGTGTAATATTTCTTATAAGATCATCTCCAAAATAATGGTAAAAAAATAAAATCACTCATGGAAAAGATTGTATCTCCTTACCAAGCTGCTTATGTCTCAGGGAGGTTAATAAGTGACAACATTGTTATTGCTCAAGAAGGTATAAACTCTTTGAAGAAAATAAAAGTTCAAATTGGTTGGATGGCATTGAAGCTAGACATATCCAAAGCTTTTGACAGATGAAATTTTCTTGTTAAGGTCCTCAAATATTTTGGTTTTGCAGATTATTGGTGTGATAGGATATACCAATGCATTAGTACCACTACTCTTTCAATGTTGCATAACTATTCACCTTGTAAATGTTTTTATCCAACAAGGGGTATTAGACAAGATGATCCTCTATCACCATATATTTTTATTCTAGCAATGTGATTTCTTTCTAGAATACTTTTTGAAGCTCAAAACAAAAAGAAAATTAGAGGTATTAAAGTGGTTGCACAATCTCCATACATCAACCATTTGCTTTTTGCATATGACTATTTGATTTTCACTCAAGCAACTCTCTCTTCGATGAATAATCTCCTTCAATAATACATGTTGTTATTAATGGTAGAACATAAGCGATATCAAAGAGATTCTGAATATATGAGAATGAATACTTCAATTAATAAACATGTTTTCCAACTTAGGATTACATCTCTAACCAATAAAAAAGGTTTAGTTCATCATGGATTTCTCAAAATCCATGGAAAATATAGAAGAAAGCAAATAAGTAAACCCTATAAATCGTAATGATCAATCACAACTCCAAGCCCTAACTCTTTGTTCTCCTTATTGTTGTTGTAAAAGACCTGTGTTCAAGATGTCTTCTTAATATCTTGAGAGTCTCTTTATATAGTGCTCATGATATCTAGGGCTTAAAATCCTTCTGGGACCGGGTTTTTCATTTTTTAGAAGTCCAATTTCGCACCAAACACTTTACCCTACGGATAGGAATCGTTCCCACGACCTAGGTATATCTTGTTAATGGTGGATTTTTGACAAATGGTAAAACAGTTAATTTGGGTAATTTTTCAGACCAAGGGTAAAATAGTAATTTTATATATCAGGGGTAAAATGGTCATTTTACAATGAAGTAAACTTACTATTATAGAGGCCATAATCATGTCATTATAATTCTGAAACAATGAAGTAAATTTACTTGGAACCACAACAAGTCATCAGAAACAGAAAACATCTCGCTAAGCTGAAGCGCTAACGTTAGCACAGGCGCTACCAGCAGCACTGCACTAAAGCGCCAACGGTAGCGCCTATCTCCATTTTCACCTTCGGTTAGGGTGCAAGTCTTCCCCTCTTCTTCTTTGCGTTACTTCGTGCCTTTGACGCATGCACCTATGCTTGTGCTAGTACCAATCACTGTCAAACTATTCACATTTTTTTGAGTCCATGACTCCACTAACTTCACGAGAAGTCAAAACAATTACATGGGGGGATAAAACATGGGGTTTTGGTCTGGCTGTTATAATAACATGGGCGTGGAAACACCCTATGATAAGGAAATTACAAAGTAGTGGTAAGGCTGAAGCAGTTAATGGAGTAATGGGATAATGGGGTAATGGTTTCTCGAAGATTCCAAGGCGGTTGAACTATTATCCCCACGACTTCCACTTCTTCATCTCTTCACTACCTCCACTATTTTACAAGGAAACGTGTGTACTCTTTACTATTATTAATAGGCTACTTAGCCCATTTCAGAAACACAACAAGCTTACGAATCTCTCAAGCTCTGTTATTTTCTCAATAGTTCAACATCTCTCTACATAATTCAACACATAAATTCCTTCAACTTTCTTTTATTCCCTCCCATAGGATCAACCCATTTTCTCTCCTTGTGACCGAAGCAGAGCGAAACAACTACTATCGTGGTTTAGGCTTGCTCTGTACGATTTTGATTTCCGAATCTAAAGAAAATACTTATACAGTACATTGTTTTGTCTAGAATAAATATTTAGGTATTAACAATTGGCGACCATAGTGGGAGATCAATCTCTCGGTCACGAATCCAATTCTTCAATAATATGAAAATAAATTCTTCAATCATCTAAAAATGGTGGATCTTAGGTCTAGTTCAATCATCAAACTAAATTCAAGTTCAACAACCAATCTCAATTCTGGTGTTCCATTTCTCAAAATGCTTTCGCCAAAAACACCAACACTACTCTTTCAAGTAGTGCTACTGAAAACACCGTGAACAACCTCCATTAGAGCAACGTTCTATATAATAACACCACTCGAAGTGCCTCCTTCAACAATCGCGTCTGGAAGAGCTTGTTCATGATTTTTAGTTGGAAGAGACACATCATCAGCGTCACAACTCATGCTAATCTCCAATCCTT